>CM053034.1:215135665-215303165 GCA_028564925.1 Lithobates sylvaticus | reverse complement strand
TTTATTGTGTGTAAATTGCACCTTGAGCTGAAGAGTCCCAAAAACAACAGTTCCAACCAAGGAGGCGAGATTAGTCTAGCAAACATGTAAAACAGAAGCCTACAGCTCCACCTGCTGCCTGGAAATGAAACTACAAAACATTCATAAGTAGTATTTCATATTCACCTAACCTAAACATTTAATTGTTTAGTCCATGAAAAAAGATGCACAGCCACTATATATTCCCTTTAAATATGAAGGTTTTTTTATTTTATTTTTTATTTTAATGAAGAATCCCGATTCCTTAAATTATAAGTCCTTTTTTTTCCATCATGGTTGCCTGGATATTCACTGTGGATTCCTTTATATTCACTTCTGGATGTATCCAGCAGAAACAGATGTTCTGGTTGTATAAAATCCTGAAAATGAAAACGTAGAAGGTGATGCGTATATTATGCCAAAAGAAATTCGACAATTGCATTTCCACCCTCCCACCTTCGGCAGCTCTGTCCTGAAGGGCCAAGTGACTCTGCAGCACAGCAAGCCATTAACCTGCAGGAATGTACGTCTGAAATGACATTCTCAGATGTGATTTGATATTAAGACGTAGTAATGAGCTCAATATTTCTTCTTTTTTTTTGTAAATCCACTATTAACTTCTGAAAACTAAATTAAAAATATATCATTTTAATTCACTGTTGCTTGACACAAAAAAAAAAAGCCTTCCTATCGAGAAATAAAGGATTAGGCCACCCAAAATGTATTTATAGTGTTTGATGGATGCTGGAGAGTTAAGCCACCTCACACATTATTATATGTCTTCTTATGGACTCTGGTGGTAAGGTCTCTGTGTCTGTGTTTCTAAGTCTACGTGCCACTGCCAGGGCCTGGGTCCCAGTGGCCCATTTCACACTTTATGGCCAAACGTATGTGGACACTCCACCAAGTTATTGAGTTCAAGTGTTTCCATTGAAGCCCATGTACTATTAATGCTACAGCATACAAAGACATTTTGACATGTGCACAACAAAAAAATTCGTTTATTTTCGTTTCGTTTTTTTCGTTTCCGTTGATTCGTAACGATTCGTAAATTCGTAAGTCGTCGGTGTTCGTATTCGTAACGATTCGTATTTTCGTAAGAGTTATTTTTTTCGTTGATTCGTTTTTCCGTTAGTTTAATTTCCGTTTATTCGAAATTCGGACGCATTCGTATTTTCGGAGTTTTAGTTACATTCGTACTTTCGTTAGATTGATTTATTCGTACTTTCGGAACATTGTTTTCGTAGATTCGTAAATTCATAATTTTATGTAATGTGTATGCTATTATTACATTTTAAGAGACACGGAAAATTACGAATCGAAAAAAAAAAGTTACGAATGTACGAATTTTTTCGTTCAATCCATTCGAAGCACGTTAAGCAGCGCCATTGTAAGAGACACGGAAAATTACGAATCGAAAAAAAAAAAAAAAAAGTATGAATTTTCGTTTATTCGAAACATTCGTAACATTCATAGATTCGTAATCGGAGCATAATTCATAATTTTATGTAATGTGTATGCTATTATTACATTTTAAGAGACACAGAAAATTACGAATCGAAAAAAAAAGTTACGAATGTACGAATTTTTTCGTTCAATCCATTCGAAGCACGTTAAGCAGCACCATTGTAAGGGACAGGGAAAATTAACAATTCAACAAAAAAAAAAAAAAGTTACGAATGTACGAATTTTTTCGTTCAATCCATTCGAAGCATGTTAAGCAACGCCATTGTAAGAGACACGGAAAATTACGATTCGAAAAAAAAAAAAAAAAAAAAGTTACGAATGTACGAATTTTTTCGTTCAATCCATTCGAAGCACGTTAAGCAGCACCATTGTAAGAAACACGGAAAATTACCAATTCAACGAAAAAAAAAAAAAAAAGTTACGAATGTACGAATTTTTTCGTTCATTATCATTTTCGTTGTTCCTGTTTTCGTTTTTCGGATTTTTTTCATTCGTACATTCGTTGTTTCTAATTTGTTTGTTTTTTTCGGATTTTCATCATTTTCGGATTCGTTGAATTCAAACGATTCGTTAAAATTTTTAGCGAATCGTTCGTTCATTCGTACGATAACGAATGAACGAAAATAACGAAAAACTAAAAAAAACGAAAAGAATTGCACATGTCTAGAAAACTATGCACTTCTAACCTTGTTACAAACGTTTAGGGTAGGGTTGTCCCGATACCACTTTTTTAAGACCGAGTACAAGTACCGATACTTTATTTCAAGTACTCGCCGATACCGATAAATTTTTTTAATGTTATGTGACAGTTTTCAAATCACAATACAGATTAGGTGGCACTGATATGCAGCACTGATAGGATTAGGTGGCACTGATAGATGGTGGGCACTGACAGATGGCACTGGTGGCTGGCACTGACAGATGGCACTGATGGCTGGCACTGAAAGATGGCATTGACAGGTGGCTGGCATTGATAGGCGGCACTTATGGACATTGGGCACTGATAGGTGGCATTTATAGGCACTGATGGGCAGGCACTGTCATGCCATGAGGAAAGGCTGCTGCGACGCCCATCTTGGTACTCCTTGCACTCGGCCGCATTAAAAGCAGCAGCGTCCATCTTGTTACACCCAGCCCAAACTATATGGGCTGGGTGTAATAAGATGTCTGCTGCTGGCTTACTGCAGCCGAGTGCAGGGTGTACCAAGATGGGCGTCGGGATGTCCAAACGCTGACGTCAATATGGAGCGTCACTTCCGTTGTTCCGCCCGCTGACTTCCAGTTGCGCAGAGTTGCTTAATCCTCTCTCCCAGGTATTGGATCTGGTATCGCGAGCATTAGTGCGAGTACAAGTACTCGTGCAAATGCTCAGTATCGGTCCCGATACCGATACTAGTATCGGTATCGGGACAACCCTAGTTCAGGGAATTACTTTTTTTTTGCTCCAGTGGACAAAGCCAGTTCCATAAAGACATGGTTTGATAAGCTTGGTGTGGAGGAACTTGAGTGGCTTACAGAGAGCCCTGACCTAAACCCTACTGAATATGTTTCTGTTCCAGCATGAATGTTCCCCTGATTACAAACCCATCTCCATAAAGACATGGTTTGAGGAATTTGGTGTGGAGGAACTCGAGTGGCCTGGCCATAGCCCTGAACTCAACCCTACCGATGACCTTTTAGTTCCATCGTGAATGTGTCCCTGTGCACAAAACCAGCTCCGTAAAGACATGGTTTGAGGAGTTTGGTGTGGAGGAACTTGAGAGGTCTGCACAGAGCCCTGACCTCAACCCTACTGAATACCTTTCCATTCCAGCATGAATGTTCCCCCGTGTACAAAACCAGCTCCAGAAAGTGGCCTACACATGAACCCTGACCTCAACCCTACTGAACATCTTTCCATTCCATCATGAGTTTGCCTCAAAAGTTAGTTCCATAAAGACATGGTTTGATAAGTTTGGTGTGAAGGGAGTCGAGTGGCCTGCAGAGAGCCCTCACCTCAACCCTACTGAACACCTTTCCATTCCATCATGAATGTGACCCCGTTCACAAAGCCAGTTCCAGAAAGACATAGTTTGATGAGTGGTGTGGAGGAACTTAAGTGGTCCTGACCTCAGCCCTATGGGGCACCTTTGAGATGAACTGAAATGCTATTGGCGAGCCGAGTCTTCTCCTCCATCATCAATACCTGATCTCTCAAGCCAGTTCCATAAAGACATAGTTTGATGAGTTTGAGGTGGAGGAACTTAAAGCGGAGTTCCACTAGTTTGTAGGTTTATTAAAAGTCAGCAGCTACAAAAAGTGTAATAAACAGACTTTTAATTAACAGACACTCACCTGTCCCACAGTCCAGTGATGCGGCCACCCCAAGCCTCGCTCCTCTCCCTCTCCTCTCCGTGGTGCCATCATTGCAAGCGTGGGTACCCAGATGTGACAGCTTGCGGCTTTAAAGCCAGGTGCGCACTGCGCATGCATGTGTTGCGCTCTCCTAGTGGCCAGGCAATCTTCTGGGACCTGTAACGTGTCCCAGAACATTGCAGGGTGGAAGGGGCTGCCTAGGGGGAGAGGAGGAGTCGCCTAGGCAGCGAGACGATGGAAGCAGGAAGTGGGACAGGAAGTACCTGTCAAAACCAGGTACCCACTCCCCCTCTCCCACCCAAAAAAAATAAATACGTGCCAAATGTGGCATGTAAGGGGGTGAGGAGAGCTTAAAGCGGAAGTTCCACTTTTGGATGGAACTCCGCTTTAAGGGGCCCTGACTTCAGCCCTATGGAGCACCTTTGAGATGAACTGAAATGCAATTTGTGAGCCGAGTCTTCTCCTCCATCTTCGGTACCTGACCTCTCAAATGAGCCCTGACCTCAACCCTACTGAACATATTTCTGTTCCAGCTAATAATATGCCTCTGTGCCCAAAGCAAGCTCCACAAAGCCATGGTTTGATGAGTCTGGTGTGGGGGAGTTTGCTTATAACTTTGACCTCAACCCTGCTGAACACCTTTCCTACCAGCATGAATGTTCCTCTGTAATTCCAGTACCATAAAGACATGGTTTGATGACTTTGGTGTGTAGGAACTTCAGAGGCCTGCATGGAGACCTGACCTCAATCCAACTGAACATATTTCTGTTCCAGCATGAATGTGCCCCTGAGCCAGATCCATAAAGACATAGGGGCAGGGGCGGACTGACCATTCGGCCACTCGGGCACTTCCCGAGGGCCCCGGGCCACTAGGGGGCCCCATCAGGGTTGCCAGCCTCAGTAAAACCAGGGACAGTATGTAAAAATCTTTTTTTTTTTTTACATGTTTCTGAAAGGTCCCTTATCGACATCCTTTTGGTATCTAAAAATCCCGAGATTATAGCTGCCCCACCTCTCCAGTACCTTTTCAGCCAATAGAAACATGTCTGTGTATACTGTGTGTACATGTATGTGTATACTGTGTGTCTGTATACTGTGTGTGTGTATACTGTGTGGCCCCATAATCTCTGATTGCCTGGGGGCCCCATAATCTCCTATTGCCCGGGGGCCCCATAAGTTGTCAGTCCGCCCCTGCATAGGGGTTGATTTACTAAAACTGGAGAGTGCAAAATCTGGTGCAGCTGTGCATGATAGCCAATCAGCTTCTAACTTCAGCTTGTTCAATTAAGCTTTAACAAAAATAAAAATGGAAACTGATTGGCTACCATGCATAGCTGCACCAGGTTTTTCACTCTCCAGTTTTAGGAAATCAACCCCATAGTTTGATGAATTGGGTGTGGAAGAACTCGGGTGGCCTGCCCAGAATCTTGACCCCGGCCCTACTGAATTCCTTTTGGGATGAATTGGAATGTTTATTAGCCAGGTCTTCTCCTCCATCATCAGTACCCGACCTCACAAATGCTGTTTTGTCTGAATGGTCACAAATTTCCACAAATACATGTGGAAATCCTTTTACTACCGTATATACTCGAGTATAAGCCGAGTTTTTCAGCACATTTTTTTGTGCTAAAAGTGCCCACCTCGGCTTATACTCGAGTCAAGCACTTTTTTGCAGCAAAGAATGACATTTTCCAAACCGACTTTGGGCCCCGTATCTCTGGGCCACTTGGTGCTAGGAACCCCAAATTTGATGTGCAAACCCAGTGAAACTAGCACTACAACATATCCAATGGGGTTCCAAGCACCAAGTGGCCCCGAGATACAGGGCCCCAAAGTCGGTTCGGAAAATGTCATTCTCTGCTGCAGAAAAGTGCTTGACATTTTCCGAACTGACTTTGGGGCCCCGTATCTCGGGGCCACTTGGTGCTAGGGACTCCATCTTTGGATATGTTGTAGTGCTAGTTCCACTGGGTTTGAGCACAATTTGGGGTTCCTAGCACCAAGTGTCAACTGTGTCCATCTGCAGCAATATCATTGTGGGACCCTTTGGGTCCAGAGACCCCAAATTTTGGCTGCAGATAGGGGGCATCTAGGAACCCTTAACTACTGAGTTTGAAGTTCGGGGGGCCTATGGCTGCAAATGGGCACAGTGAGGCTGGAAATGGGCATTGTTGACCCTCTTTTCCACTTACAGTAGCTGCGCATTTCTCACCCTAGGCTTATACTTTAGTCAATACGTTTTCCCAGTTTTTTGTGGTAAAATTAGGTGCCTCGGCTTATATTTGGGTCGGCTTATACTCGAGTATATACGGTAATTGGCTGTCTTCTAGAGCAACTAATCAGCGCCTTTGCGTCACACGGAGCCACAGCAAAGAAACAGAAGTGGATATGAAGTCTGTAGTTGGTGGCACCCCAGGTGAGCCCACATTGGCTGATAACTATTTCAGCACTGGGGTTTTCATAACCGAGCAGCAACGGCTCCAAAGCAGCAGATCCAAAATGTAGTAACGCGTTAAGGGTGCTTGCTTTATTAATTCATGTTGAAAAATTGACTATACTACGGTCTCTTTAGGTGAACCTCACACACTTTTACTCCTCTTCTGCTCCATTCGCTGCCAGGGGCAAATGTATGGTATGTTGAAATTTGTATACTTCCTACCAAAAGCCAACCCACTGCTTGTATCAGGGCTGACAATTCCTAAGAGGAGTACTGATGTTTTCAGGAAGCTATATACAGCACCCTGCCAGCCCCTCCCACCAGCCATGATCCATTTGCATCGCGTAGAGAAGTACAGATACCCAGTGATGATATCGATAGGTCTAAAATAAAAGATGTAATGAAAATTTAATGGTTTTATTTAAGAATGCCATTAGCTTAAAGCGGAAGTAAACCCATTGATTTAACAGTTTAAAAAAAAAAGGCATGCCTGGAATGCTAACTGCACATTGGCTGTGCTCTCAACCAAACAGTCAAACCATCCAATGGCTGGTGTCATAACGGATCACATGTGCAGCACTGTGGCAGTTGAAGATTAAACAGAGGCAAAGATGGCAGCTTCCTTGGCTGAAAACGATAGGAGGGTTTACTTCCACTTTAAGAGGGCAGAGAACTAAGGCCGGGTTCACATATATGCAAATTGGATGCATTTTTATCCGCATCCAATTTACATAACATGTCCAATTTACACATGTCCGGGGCGGCTGCGGTTTTGAATGGGGCCCTTGTGCGTGTTTGGGTCGATTCAGGTGCGAATTGAGGGCAACATTTTCACCTGAATCCAACCTGAACCGGTGAACAGAAACGCACCGAACTCCGGACGGCAAAGGGCAGTCGCAGATATGTGAACCCGGCTTAAAGAATAGACATGTGCACAATAGAAAAATTAGTTTATTTTCGTTTCGTTTCTTTCGTTTCCGTTGATTCGTAACGATTCGTAAATTCGTAAGTCGTCGGTGTTCGTATTCGTAACGATTCATATTTTCGTAAGAGCTATTTTTTCGTTGATTCGTTTTTCCGTTAGTTTCATTTTAGTTTATTCGAAATTCGGACGCATTCGTATTTTCGTAGATTTAGTTACATTCGTACTTTCGTTAGATTGATTTATTCGTACTTTCGTAACATTGTTTTCGTAGATTCGTAATCGGAGCATAATTCATAATTTTATGTAATGTGTATGCTATTATTACATTTTAAGAGACACGGAAAATTACGAATCGAAAAAAAAAAAAAGTTACGAATGGACGAATTTTTTCGTTCAATCCATTCGAAGCACGTTAAGCAGCACCATTGTAAGGGACACGGAAAATTATCAATTCAACAAAAAAAAAAGTTCCGAATGTGCGAATTTTTTCATTCATTTTGATTTTCGTTGTTCCTGTTTTCGTTTTTCAGATTTTCTTCTTTCGTAGTTTCGTTGTTTCTAATTTGGTTATGTCGGATTTTCATTGTTTTTCGTATTCGTTCGATTCGAACATTCGTTATTCGTTAAAATTTTTAGCGAATCGTTCATTCATAACGAATGAACGAATATAACGAAAAACGAAAAAAAAAAAGAAACGAATTGCACATATAAACTGATTAAACTTCAGCTTTAACTATTTAAATCGCACTGAGTAAAAAAAAATTTTTTATTAAACGGAGGGTGTGGTAGAATAAAATGACACGGTGCTTGTCATCTGGTGTTGTGTGCATTCGCAGTACACTATGGTGTGATTAGGCTTCTGGGGGAACATAGTCATTACAGCTGTCACTAAGGAAAATTTCCATGATGGGATAATTTACTCAGCAACTAGGATGTCAGTCATTTGTGTTGCTGCCTTCTGTATGTTAGAGGCAATGCTTCCTTTCAGTGTTGCCCGTTTCTTGCCCCAGCACAACCAAGGTGGTAGCTCACAGTGGCATAGACCCCTGTAAACTGGAACTCCAACCAAAACCTCTGATAAGTGTTTATTGTTGCCTGTGACACCATTGGAAACATTTTGGGGGGGGTGTCATATGATGTCCTCCCGTGATTGCGCTCACTGCAGCACGCCGGCGGCATGCTCTGTGATCGCTTTGTCCTTAGGCCACAGCTGATCACAGATCAGGGTAAAGGGCCAATCACAGCGGCTCTTTACCACATGATCAGCTGTGTTCAATGACAGGTGATCATGATGTAAACATAAGGTGGTTATCAGCATTCCTTTCCTCATGCGGACAGCTTGAGGAGAGGAGAGGAGAGCTGATAACCGGCTTGTGTGAAAGGGAAATGTACAATCATAATCAGGGCACTGATCATCAGTGTAATCCCAACAGTACCCACCATTTCTGCCTCTCAGTGTCCACCAGTGCTGCCAATCAGTGCCCAGCAGTTCTGCCAATAAGTGCCCATCAGTGCCCAGCACTTCTGCCAATAAGTGCCCGTCAGTGCTGCCCATCAGTGCCACCTACCAGTGCAGCCTCACCAGTGCAGCCTCATCAGTGCCTCCTCATCAGTGCCCACCAGTGCCACCTATCAGTGCCCATTGGTGCTGCCTCATCAGTGGTTGTGGCATCTTGGCTTTTTTTTCTCTCATAGAGAATTGGTCTCCAAACTGCGGCCTGTGGGCCAAATGTGTCCCTTTGCTTGTCCTCATCCAGCCCTTAGGCCACCAGTCCACCCATTGACACCAATAATGGGGCATCAATTCCATCCATTGACACCAATGATAGGGCACTATGCCTCCCACTGACACCAATGATGGGGGCACTATTCCTCCCACAGACACCAATGATGGGGCACTATTCCTCCCACAGACACCAAGGATAGGACACCATTCCATCCACTGACACCATTGATGAGTCTCCTAATAAAACCAATCATGGGACATGGTTTACTTCCACTGACACCCGGGGCATTTTCTACTCCCCCTGGCCATAGTCTAGCCCCCATAAAGCCTGAAGGACAGCAAACTGGCCCTTTGTTTAGGAAGTTTTGAGGCCCCTGCTATAGAGTATAAACTTTCTCTTGCTGAGAATTGTTTTCCCCTTACCGCCAGCAACATATACAGCATACAGTATGCAGCAGCAGGACGGTATTGGTCTTAAAGCGGAGTTCCACCCATTTAAAAGTCAGCCGCTACAAAAAGTGTAGCCGCTGACTTTTAATAAACAGACACTCACCTGTCCCACGATCCAGCGATGAGGCCGCCCAGAGCCTCGCTCCTCTCCTCCTCCTTTCTGTGGCGCCGACATTGCAAGTGTGGACGCCCGGCTGCGCATGTGCTAGCCACGCTGCGTGCTGTGAATGGCCAGACAATCTTCTGGGACCTGTGACGTGTCTCCAAATTTGCACGGAGGGAGGGGGGAGAGGTGAACTTCCCTCCAGCGCCGCGGCGCCAGGAGAGGAAGTGGGAGCTGGGTACCTGTGAAAACTGGGTACCCGCTCCCCCACCAAAAAATGACATGCCAAACGTGGCATGTCGGTTGGTCACGAGTACTTAAAACGGAAGTTCTATTTTTGGGTGGAACTCCGCTTTAACACCCATGTATATATGCATCACTGTCTTGTTCTGCAATGTACAATGTAAAAAAATAGAAAAAAATAAAATAAATAGGAAAAAAAATAAAATACATTTAAAGCACACTATCCCCGCCCAGCCCCCCCCCCCCCCCACGTGCAAAGAAAACGCATATGTAAGTTGCGCCCACATATATAAACGTTGTTCAAATCACACATGTGAGGGATCGCCGCGATCGTCGGAGTTAGAGCAATTATTCTAGCAAAAGACCTCCTCTGTAACTCTAACCTGGTAACCATTTCATTTTTTTAAAGCATCGCCTATGGAGATTTTTAGGTACCGTAGTTTTATCGCCATTCCACGAGTGTGCGCAATTTCAAAGCATGACATGTTCAGTATCTATTTACTCGCCGTTACATCATCTTTCACATTATACAAAAAAATTGGGCTAACTTTACTGTTTAGTTTTTCTTTAATTCATGAAATTGTCTTTTTTTCCCCAAAATATTGCGTTTGAAAGACCGCCGTGCAAATACTGTGTGACATAAAATATTGCAACGATCGCCCTTTTATTCTCTAGAGTCTCTGCTAATATATATATATATATATATATATATATATATATATATATATATATATATATATATATATATATAAAATGTTTGGGGGTTCTAGGTATTTTTTTCGCCAAAAATATGGATTTTAACTTGTCAGAAAGGGTTAAAGTGTCCGGTGAGTTTATATCGGCTTCAGGCATTGCAGCCCATTTAAAGGTCCCGCCAGTGTGAAGGGTACAGGACAGGTATATGTAATAAATCAAAGTTTTCCATTATCAGGAGGATATTCTGATCCAGATTTTTTGGATTTATATTTGTGGTGTGGAAGGAACACATATTGTGCACTTCATTGGCGGTTTGATGGATCTCGGGGAGCGGCGTGAGCCGACCATTAATAATTTTTTCCTGATAAATGTTGGCTGAAGTTTGATTAGTCTCAGTTATAGTACAGCCAGCACTCCAATTAAGAGCCGCACTCGGTGTTCACTGAGCTGAAGGGAGCCGAGAGCTCAGCAGCTGTTTCTGGCCTCATGTGGTCTCACCATCAGCGCCGTGTGATTTCAGTGCAGAACAAGGTGAGTATGCAGATGGAAGGACGACTTAAAGAGCAACAACATGAATACCCCTGCAGTGGAGCCCCCCAACACTTTAAGGGTTAAAGCCAAACTGCAGAAAACCTAAACATTTTCCTTTGCAGTTGGGCTGTGCTTGTACTGCAAGGGTTAAATGTCCATTTCTGTCTAGGCCAGTGGTCTCCAAACTGTCGCCCGGGGATCAGATGTGGCCCTTCGCTTGCTGCTATCTGATAACAACAATTTGGCATGCCCCCCCCCCCCCACTGACACCACTGAAGAGGCACAAATCCTCCCAATGACACCAATGATGGTGCACATTTCCTCCCACTGACACCAATAGGATGGGGTACGATTCCTCTCAATGGCACCATCAATGGGGCAAAATTCCTCCCATTGACATCAAAGATGGGACACAATTCCTCCCACTGACACCAACGATGGGACACTATTCCGCCCACTGACACCAACGATGGGACACGATTCCTCCCATTGACACCAATGATGGGACACAATTCCTCCCACTGACACCAATGATGGGACACTATTCCTCCCACTGACCCCAATGATGGGGCACAATTCCTCCCACTGACCCCAATGATGGGGCACAATTCCTCCCACTGACCCCAATGATGGGACACAATTCCTCCCACTGACACCAAAGATGGGGCAAAATTCCACCCACTGACACCAATGATGGGACACAATTCCACCCACTGACACCAATGATGGGGTACAATTCCTCCCAATGGCACCATCGATGGGGCAAAATGCCTCCCATTGGCATCAAAGATGGGACACAATTCCTCCCACTGACACCAACGATGGGGCACAATTCCTCCCACTGACACCAACGATGGGACACAATTCCTCCCACTGACACCAACGATGGGACACAATTCCTTCCACTGACACCAACGATGAGACACAATTCCTCCCACTGACACCAACGATGGGACACAATTCCTCCCACTGACACCAACGATGAGACACAATTCCTCCCACTGACACCAACGATGGGACACAATTCCTCCCACTGACACCAACGATGAGACACAATTCCTCCCACTGACACCAATGATGGGACACAATTCCGCCCACTGGCACCAACAATGGGACACAATTCCTCCACTGACACCAACGATGGGACACAATTCCTCCCACTGACACCAACGATGGGACACGATTCCTCCCACCGATGGGACACTATTCCTCCCACTGACCCCAATGATGGGACACTATTCCTCCTACTGACACCAATGATGGGACACAATTCCTCCCACTGACACCAACGATGGGACACAATTCCTCCCACGGACACCAACGATGGGACACAATTCCTCCCACTGACACCAACGATGAGACACAATTCCTCCCACTGACACCAACGATGGGGACACAATTCCTCCCACTGACACCAACGATGGGACAAAATTCCTCCCACTGACACCAATGATGGGAAACAATTCCTCCCACTGACACCAACGATGGGACACAATTCCTCCCACTGACACCAACGATGGGACACTATTCCTCCTACTGACCCCAATGATGAGGCACAATTCCTCCCACTGACCCCAATGATGGGACACAATTCCTCCCACTGACACCAACGATGGGGCAAAATTCCTCCTACTGACACCAATGATGGGACACAATTCCTCCACTGACACCAATGATGGGACACAATTACTCCCACTGAGACAAACAATAAGGCATTCCCACTGACGTCTGGACCTTTTCTACTCCATATAGCCACAGCCTGGCCCCCCTAAAGTCTGAAGGACAGTAAACCGGCCTTTTGTTTAGAACGTTTGGG
The DNA here is from genome assembly GCA_028564925.1 of Lithobates sylvaticus. NCBI lineage: Eukaryota > Metazoa > Chordata > Amphibia > Anura > Ranidae > Lithobates > Lithobates sylvaticus. The sequence goes on along the minus strand of CM053034.1, from coordinate 215,290,398 downwards.
GACCTCTGGTCTACGGGACGGAAAAAAAGTACTTTTACTTACCATATAAGCTTCCCCAACCGATGGCGCTCCCCAATGCTCCAGTGGTGCCAGTCCACCGGTATCCGGTGTTCAAAGCAGTGCAGTATTTATAAGAGAGCAAAGGGGGAACTTATGAGACAAAGAGAGGCTGTAACACCGCTTCAGGTGATACAATAGCTGTACTGAAGATCTGGTGCTGGTCCAGTCCGCGAACTGGAAAAATTTCAATGTACGTGCAAAAGAGGTGACCGCACTCCGAGCTGCAGAAATATAAATGCTTTAATCGTTCAAATCCACACATATCATTCATGCTATGCATGAATCTATCCATTATTCATATAGGGGGTGGCGTGGACAGAGGGGGCGGCACCCAGGCACCCCCTAATGGACGGGGCCCCCACTGCTTAGACCACCGCAACATGGGGGAGAAGAGGCTGCAGGGACCAGTCTAGCAGTACAAAAGGAGTCTGTGAGGGGGCAGTAAAACCACAGCTCAACCATCTATCCCCCCACCCCCCTGCTGCAAGTAAACAAGCTCTCAGGGCCAATTCACTCCAGCAGCTGCATCAGAACGCAGCCTCTGGTATTCTGTAGGACATGTGCTCAACTTGCGGTCCTCCAGCTGTTGCAGGACTACAAATTCAATGATGTCTCTAGGAGTCATGCTTGCAACTGTCAGCAGGGCTGGTGCAAGGATTTTTAACACCCTAGGTGAAACCTAATTTTGCCGCCCCCATTGGCTCCACCCCTGACCCCACTACCTTTGCCCTGCCCATGTGACAGGAAGCGGTGCTATACAGGAAGCATCAGCTCTGCTTCCTCTAGCGCTGGCTCCAGTGCTGCGCCTCTAATTACACTACTGGCCAGACGAAGTAGCTGCCTGGGACTGAGGTAGTTACATGCTGCAGCCTGCAGAGCATGCAGACACGGAGGGAAATCAGCAGCCGGGCACCCCTAGGCAGCAGTGCACCCTAGGCGGCTGCCTAGTTTGCCTAGTGGTAGCACCAGCCCTGACTGTCAGCGGCTTGCAATGCCTCATGGGACTTGTGGTTTTGCAACAGCTGGAGGGCCACAGGTTCAGCACCCATGCGGTAGGATGAAAGCAGTGACAATGCACCAAATGTGACGCTATCTTTTAAACAAACTTTATTGAAATGTCACACAGTGCTGAGAAAAATAAATTTCTCTCCTCCTTTTTTTTCAGCAATGCCTTCTGCAACGCAGCGCTGAGAACTGGCCAGGTAGGAGGCATTTTTCCTTGTCTTGCGGTGGGATTGCACTGGAAAAGTCGCCAATGCAGTCCTCCTAGTGTGAATGGGCCCTTTAAAGAGGTTTTATAGTCATTTTTTTTTTTACTTTTACCTACAGGTAAGCCTATAATAAAGCTTACCTGTAGGTAAAAAGAATATCTCCTAAACCTGTACGGTTTAGGAGATATTACCCTTGCAATGAGCCGCTGACTTCAGCAGCGCATGCGCTCCGGGGATTCTTGGCTGAAAGTCCGGCAGATGCCGATGTTCGGACACTATCCGATGGGGGACAGTATTTGACACATCACCGGAACCTTGCCGGAAAGAAGTCTCCCGCGCGCATGGCTCTCCCACTCCCCCACTCACAGCGCCGCAAAACCCGGAAGACATGCCGAGGCAAAATGTCAGCTCCCTCGGGGTGGACCAGGTGAGATACCGACGTCTCGTTCTAAGGTAAGTATTTCATAATGAGCTAGTATGCGGTGCATACTAGCTCATTATGCCTTTTGCCTTAAAGGTGTATAAAAAAAAAAAGTCAGCGGGTTTTTACTACTGCTTTAAAGGGGTTGTAAAGGTAAAAGTTTTTTCACCTTAATGCATTCTATGCATTAAGGTGAAAAAACATCCGACGATTAGTGGTCCCCCAGCCCCCTCGTTTTACTTACCTGACCCCTCGAATGTCCCGCGCTCGCCCCCGACATCCTCTTCGCCGCTCACCCTGGCCGTTGATTGGCTAGAGTGGATGGATTGAAAGCAGCGCAGCCATTGGCTCGCATGGCTGTCAATCACATTCAATGACACACCGCGCCGGGGGGCGGGGCCGAGTGACTCGGGGACCCAAGACTCGGCCCCTTTAAGAGGCGGAGCTGAAGGGAGGGTCACAGGGGGGCTGGCAGGGTGTGGGAATATTCCTCATCTGGAAGATACAAAGCCAACGCTTCTCACAGCAGATCAGGAGAAGAGAGGGAGAGGAGATCAGGCTGTGTGATGGGATCCTAGGGTGACTGGTCCGCTTCTCTGACCAGGGCATGGTACCCACCCCTGCCCCTGGCACCTCTGACCACTGCAAAGAGCTGCTCATCTGCAAAGAGCTGTATCACAGGAGCGCGCCCGCAAGTACTCCACACCATGCGAGGGAGCTCGCATGAAGTTGTGGAGTCCTTGCGGGAGGGAGCCAAATCAGCCGCCGAGGGACCCCAGAAGACCAGGTTCGGGGCCACTCTGTGCAAAACGAGCTGCACAGTGGAGGTAAGTATAACATGTTTGTTATTTTAAAAAAAAAATAATAATTTCCTTTAGTGACCCTTTAAAGCTGTGTCCTCAATGGCAGATAAAATGTAACAACTTCTGTAACAAATATTTAGTAACTTCCTCTTCTATTTACAAATAAATGTAACAACAGAAGATCTGCTGGGAGCAGAAGCTGCAGTTCCACCGTTTGGGCAGATGGGGGAGCTCGCGGACCACAGTCTGCCAACCCTCAGTTCTGCAAGGCAGATCCAGTTGCAGGAGGGTCCTAATTAGGAGATACATGGAGGGGGATTAGGAAGCTGCATAAGTGACCCCTTTGCCTGACCCTTTCAGAGCAGGTGGGCTTGCAGGACAACCCAGTGGCTGCATTACTTAGCAAAGAGAGCGCATTACCCCTTCTCTGCCCAGACCACAGGCTGGGAAATGAGATCAGCCCAATGCAATGTGTTCTATTAAATCTGATAAAAGCAAATAATAAAGGCTGTGTATATTGCATGCCAGCCTTTGTATTAGCACAATTGCTTTAGCTTCTAATTGCAGCTTGATGGGCTGATTACATTCAGAGATGTAGATGGAAATGATATGTAGATTGCAGTATTTATTCTATTCGGTTGTCACACATGTGGAGTTCTGAAGAATGCTGTCTGAGCTTATCCTAGAGGGACCCAAGACTCGGCTCCTTTAAGAGGCGGGGCTGAAGGGAGGGTCACAGGGGGGCTGGGAGGGTGTGGGAATATTCCTCATCTGGAAGATACAAAGCCAACGCTTCTCACAGCAGATCAGGAGAAGAGAGGGAGAGGGAGAGGAGATCAGGCTGTGTGATGGGATCCTAGGGTGACTGGTCCTCTTCTCTGCCCAGGGCATGCTACCCACCCCCTGCCCCTGGCACCTCTGACCACTGCAAAGAGCTGCTCACAACTTTCTAGGACCTGGGGACCCTGGAAGATGGCATGAGGACCTCAGCAACTGTGGACAAAGAGCCCAACATGTGCCCAAGGAGGGATGCCTAGGACACAGAGATCTGCTGGATGGGCCCCCCTACAATGTGCCCAGGCAGGGGAATGTGCAACACTTACCCTGGACAAAGACCTACCTTAAATGATGGCTAGTGGACCAAGGATTTGCCCCCTTTTACAGCTACAGAGGAAGTGCCCATGGAATAAGTGCCCTGTGCCCTCAGGGTCGTTGTGACTGTACCAAAGCGCCTAGCTAGGATGAGGACTGCTCTGGCACTGGTCACTTCAGGGGTCCTCCTGGTTATAGGGGGGGTCTTCTGGCTAAGGAAAGACCCTCATCCTGTGGAGCAGCCTGAGCATCTCCATCAAAGATCCCCTAGGGCACTGCGCCTGCCTGCACTACACCCACATACTCCACCGGTTACTGAGGGACATACCCAGGGGGCATCTCCAGGGCAGGGGAACCCAGAGAACCGGTCACAGCCCAGCCTTTCCCTGGAGCAGGGCATCTACTGGCCACGGGCACTGGAGAGGGCACTGCCGCAGGGCTTTACAGATGAATACTCTCAGCGTTGGCAGCAATTTGCCCGCAATGCCAGTGTGGTGACCCTGGAGAGAGGCTGCGGGCGCAGCACCAACCGACTGGCAACCTTATCAGATGGCAGCAAAGCCTGCATACGGTATGGCATCAACCCTGAACAGATCCAGGGGGAAGCCCTCTCCTTCTACTTATCTCGCCTGCTGGGGCTGCCAGCCGTGCCACCCTGCGTCCTCTCCAAAGTGGGCAGCACTCAGTGGGCGCTGGCTGAGTTGGGGGGCACCGGTTGGTCATCCGGTTCCTTGGTCACCATCACCCCTTGGCTGCACAACCTCAGCTCGGTCCTGCCACCCCTTGCCCTGCGAGCCGAGGATGGCAAACTGCGTCCCCTGCTGGAGGAATTGCACTCAGGGCAAACGGGCATGGCGGAGCTGGCACAGTGGGGCGACTTGATCCTCTTTGACTACCTGACTGCCAACTTTGACCGGCTAGTGAGCAATCTTTTCAGCCTCCAGTGGGATCCCCGGGTCATGCTGCGAGGAACTAACAACCTCCATCGGTCTCCAGATGGCACCTTGGTTTTGTTGGATAACGAGGCCGGGCTGGCACATGGGTACAGGGTTCGGGACACCTGGGACAAGTACAACAAGGAGCTGCTGGTGACAGTGTGCCTGTTCCGCAGGGGCTTGGTGCGGAAATTGCGGGAGCTGTACTTGGGGCAGCGCACCGCGGAGGAGCTGCACGCGCTGTACTTGGCAGGGGAACCGCTGGCCGCGGAGCTCGGCTTATTAACTGAGTCGGAGGCACAAGTCCTACAAGACAGAGTGGGACTTCTCTATAGACATATACAGAACTGCCAGGACAGGTACAGCTGATACAAGTGGATCTAGAACCTATTTGTCGGCCACTTTCTTGTAGGACACTGCCCTGAAAAAGCTGAGAAAGTTTAAAAAAAATCATTTTTTTTTATATAAAATTTTACTAACTGTATTACCTGTAAAGAGATGCTTGTACTACTGATTGACCTGTCTGAACTTTAGTAACAAGAGTTTAGTTCCAAGAGCTATGATGTGCAGCAACCAATCAGAAATCACCTTCTTTTCCTTCTTATGCTTCAATGCAAATGAAGGGTGAAATCTGATTGGTTGATAGGAGTTGATATGACACTTTGCACATGGCGGTTGCACTTTGTACTGCTTTGTATTAGCTTTATTTAATAACACTGTGCGAACAGCAAGGAAGTGCCATTAGCCTGTAGCAGCCAATCAGAAATCAGCGATCATTAGTATAACTAAAAACTGATTTTTGTTTCTTGCTGTGAAATGGCATTTCATGCTTTTTTGCATTCTTAGTTTGTACAGGTTAAAAGGGTATTCTGGGGCTAATATAGTGGACGGAATCTGGTCATACTCATGTAGATGGGCGCGGTTGGACGAATTGCCCGCTGTGGCCATTGTATTTTTACAGCCAGCGCCTGCATCTGGTTGGATGCAGCCACTGTTCGCCCGACAATTTATTGCCTGGCTTTCCACTTTTCAGGAAATTGCATTCCTGGGGGCAGGGCCGGGACTAGGGGTGGGTGAGAGGGTCGGCTGCCCTGGGCGCAATGGTTTACTGTAGAGATGAGGCTGCTTTCCTTGTAAGGAAGGGAAGGGTGTCACCGCTGTAGGTGGGTCTAATGAAGGTAAACCTCTTCAACAGTTAGGAAGCCACAGGTGCTGGCAATGCTTGTAGCAACAGATAGAAGATCATTCTGGAGTGCCGCACTCCAAAAAATATTTGCCTTTTATTCAAAATATAGCATCAAAAATACATGCCACAGCAGAACGCACAGAAACTGACGCACTTCGCACTACAAACAGTGCTTAATCATAGCTATGATTAAGCACGGTTTGTCCTGCGATACGCGTCAGTTTTCTGTCCGTTCTGCTGTGGCATGTATTTTTGATGCTATATTTTGAATAGAAGGCAAATATTTTTTGGAGTGCGGCAGTCCAGAATTATCTTCTATCTGATGCCTTCCTTGTGTTACAATGCTGACAGAAGTAGTGACCGTGTGACTGCTGAGCGTGGGATCCCCTAAGCCTGCATACCATGATGGGGGGGGGCACAATTTGGCATTGTTGGATGATCTTGTCCCGGCACTGCCTGACGGTAGCAACAGGGCCACCCACTGAGCTGGTTCATCAGGAACCGGCCACAATTTGGTCTGCACATGGCTAGCTAATGCTGTCCCTTGTCTGAACGCAGAAGAATCGCGCTCAGGAGAGAAACGATTTGGCAAATGTGGCAAAACCGCAGTACCGCATTTGTTGTGCATTTTTTTTCTGCTGCCAGAAGAGTTACGTTTAGGGGTAGCCAGTGTACATGTAGCCTTAGGCCCCTTTCACACTTGTGCGACTTCAAAGTTACGCGATTTTACCGCGATTTTGCAGCGATTTTGCCGCAATTTCAAGGAATGCCGCAGCAAAAATCGCGGCAAAATCGCTGTAAAATCATGCGACTTTGAAGTCGCACAAGTGTGAAAGGGGCCTTAGGTGAACATAAACCCCAAATCTACTTTTCAGTATGCGTGGCATCACAAGAAACGGTTTTCTTGAGCAAATCTATTTTTTGTTAATCTTTTTTTTGCAAAGTTTACCTGGAGATCCTGCCAATCACAGCACTTCCTGCTGCAGCCTGACAACGCTAATCCACTTGCTTTGCAATTAGCATCAGCGTTGTCAGCCTGCCGTTCGCACTCCTTCAGTTGTCCTTTGGGCTGTTTATGGTGGCCATATACACTTTGATTTTTTTTTTCTATCTGATTTATGAGCGATTCAATCAAAGCAACAAACACAAAGGCATCATTTCCCGTCCAATCGATTGAGATTGATTTCAATCAAACTGAGTCGATTGGCCGGAAAATGATTGATCGTGTTGCCTCAGTCAGCAGCACTGACCTGCTTTGTTCATTAATTTGATTGATCGGAGTGCATGGGGAAAACAGAGATGAGAAGGCTAACTTATGATCGTATCTTCCACTTCTTGATCAAATAAGTTATCGACTATAGATTATTCCTATTGGGGGTAATCAGTCGGAAAATTAATCAATCATTTATTGAAGTGGGTATGGCCACCAATGAAGCATGTTGCCTCAATCAGCAGCACTGAACTGCTTTGTTCATGAATTTGATCAATCAGAGTGCATGGAGATGCAATTGCTAATTTATCTTCCACCTATCGATCAAATAACTTATTGACTATAGATTATTCCTATTGGGAGTAGTTGATTGGAAAAGAAATCAATCATTTATCGAAGTGGGTATGGCCACCAATAGACCATGTTGCCTCAATCAGCAGCACTGAACTGCTTTGTTCATGAATTTGATTGATCGGATCGCATGGGGAAAACAGAGATGAGATCGCTAACTTATGATCGTATCTTACACTTATTGATCAAATAAGTTATAAACTATAGATTATTAATCAATCATTTATTGAAGTGGGTATGGCCACCAATGAACCATGTTGCCTCAATCAGCACCACCCAACTGCTCTGTTAATGAATTTGACCAATCAGAGTGCATGGAGATGCAATCGCTAATTTATCTTCCACCTATCGATCAATTAAATTATTGAATATAGATTATTCCTATTGGGGGTAATCAATCGGAAAAGAAATCATTTATCAAAGTGGGTATGGCCACTTAGACCATGTTGCCTCAATCAGCAGCACTGAGCTGCTTTGTTCATGAATTTGGTCAATCGGAGTGCATAACTTATGATTGTATCTTCCACCTATCGATCAAATAAGTTATCGACTATAGATGATTCCTATTGGGAGTAATCATTTGGAAAATAACTCAATCATTCATAAAAGTAGGCATGGCCACCAATAGACCCGATAAGCAGCCCAACAGCTGCTGACAACACTGCCACTAATTGAGAAGCAGCGTTTAGCGTGGTCAGCCTGTAACAGGAAGTGACGGTACTGCCAGTTGCAGAAGCTTTGCGACAAATTCACAAAAAGCCAATTGTTCAAGAAGATCGAAAAAGATGCCAAACATACTGAAATATTGATTTTGGGTTTACATTTTGGCTCCATGCACACTAGCGTTTTTTTTTTAAAGCTCCTAGAACCTGTTATTAGCATGTTTTTTTCTGCTCCTAGATGCTAAATAGTGTCAGTCTATGGGGTTGATTTACTAAAACTGGAGAGTGCAAAATCTGGTGCAGTTGTACATGGTAGCCAATCGGCTTTCAGGTTTTATTGTGAAAGCTTAATTGAACAAGCTGAAGTTAGAAGCTGATTGGCTCCCATGAACAGCTGCAAAAAAACGCAAAACGCGCTAAATGCTACAGGTAGTGTTTTTTGATCATTTTTAATTAATTATTATTTTTTTATATATAAAAAGAACTGTAAAAAAACTCTAGTAAAATACTCACAAATGCTACAAGTAGTGTTTTTTGAGCATTTTTTTTATTATTTTTTTTTAATAAAGAACTGCAAATAATGCTAATAAAACACTCCTAAATGCTACAAGTAGTGTTTTTGAGCATTTTTTTTTTATAAAAGAAATGCAAAAAACGCTAATAAAACACTCCTAAATGCTAAGTAGTGTTTTTTAAACATTTTATTTTTATTAATTTTTTTAATAAAAGAACTGCAAAAAAACACTAAATGCTACAAGTAGTGTTTTTTTGAGCATTTTTTTATTTATTTTTTTAAAATAAAAGAACTGCAAAAAACGTTAATAAAACACTCCTAAATGCTACAAGTAGTGTTTTTTAAACATTTAAAAAAAAAAACAACTAAAAGAACTGCAAAAAACTCTACTAAAACACTCCTAACTGCTACAAGTAGTGTTTTTTGAGCATTTTTTTAATATAAAAGAACTGTAAAAAAAACTCTAATAAAACACTCCTAAATGCTAGTGTTTTTTGAGCATTTTTTATTTTTTTTTAATAAAGAACTGCAAAAAATGATAATAAAACACTCCTAAATGCTACAAGTAGTGTTTTTTAAACATTTTATTTTTTTTATTTTTTTAAATAAAAGAACTGCAAAAAAACACTAAATGCTACAGGTAGGGTTTTTTGAGCATTTTACATTTTTTTTTTTTAAATAAAATAACTGCAAAAAAATGCTAATAAAACACTCCTAAATGCTACAAGTAGTGTTTTTTGAGAATTTTTATTTATTTTTTTTTATATAAAATAACCGCACAAAATGCTAATAAAACACTCTTAAACGCTACTAGAAACATTACAAAAAAAACGCTATTTCCAGCGTTTTTTAGCTTAAAAAAAATAACGCTAGTGTGCATGGAGCCTCATTATTCATGGTGTCCACACATCGCAATCCTATTTTTATGATTTTCCGTTCAGATTGTTGCTTTCTTAATTAGCAAATTATTGCAATGTGTGTTGGCGGTTCAGATCAGCATATCTGATCGGATTGGAAGGGAATTTCTATTGGAAGTGGAGGAAGATTTTTCCATTCTGTCCAATTGAATTGTAACCCCCCCCCCCCCATTACGATCATTTTCCGTTTTATAAAATATGTGTGGCGAGCGATTGACAGTTCGTCAGATAACAGACCGATTTATTTATTAACATTTTTTTTGTCGATAATGCAGAGAAAGGCAAGGTTATGTTTCTGGCAGTAAGAGGAAATAGCTGAAAAGTATGATTGAAAAAAAAAAACGATCGTAACACGTGGCCATTGTTAATACGGCAAAGAGCTCCAAGCAAAGGGCAGTAATCCGAAGCAACCAATCAGAACAAATCTCTCCTTGTCCTGAGTGGGTTACGGCGGGGGTTCCTGCGCTTTGTGGGCGGTTTGTTCCTCTTTGCCTTATTAAAGTAGGAAGAAGGGATAACGGAGCGAACGTTTTATTGTCACACGGAGACCTGATTAATGGAAGTCACCGTCTGATAAATGATTACCAGGAACAGAGCTTAAAGTACTGGAGGTGATCCAGAAACAAAGGACCAAAATAAACCCGTATAAAATCCACCGCGTCTTTCTTTATTTCATATTTGTAGAAGTGCACAGATCTCTGCGAAGGTACAAGAGCGCCACATCTGGTTATCTACAGCAACAAATGTAGAATTTATTATTGAGAAGAGTGCTATTTACAAATTTACAAAAGATGGACCTTTTTATATTATAAGTATATTATTATTATTATTATTATTATACAGGATTATCTAAAACTATTTTTTTTTTTATTTCTATAGAGCAGTTAAGGGTTAGAACCCCTGTCAGATTTTTATTGCTAAAAAACAAACAGAATCTTGCCAGCTACCATGTGAAAATCCAAATGATAATTAGAGATGATTAAAGGACAGCTGCTAGCATTGACCACGTCCCCTATGCTCGTGCCAAAAAAGTTTTATACCAATATAATGCTGTGCTATCCAAATGTAATCAAACGGTAACCGTACTATATCATAATATTACTGGCTGCAGTTAAAGTGGTGTTGCACACAAAAATAAAAAAGAAATGCTTAATATTCCTAAAAAAATAAACACTTGGAAATTTTTTTTTTTTTTTTTAAATCGCCTCTAAATGCCTGTTGCTAGGGGGTCTCTCGTAGTCTGCCTCCTTCAGTGCCCGGGCACTGACATCACTTCCCCTCGGCGCAGGAAGGGCTCAGCTCTGCCCCCTTCCTCCTGTCAGTCATCTGGGACACGTGACAGGTCCCAGATGACTGCGCGGCCAATCGCGGCGCCAATCGCGGCGCCGCTCGTGCATGCGCAGTGGGTGCCCGGCTGTGAAGCCACAGTTGGGTGACCACAGTTGCAATGTCGGCGCCGCTGAGCGGAGGGGGGGACGAGCCGAGCTTCGACCCCCCCCCCCCAGCATCGCTGGACCCTGGAACAGGTAAGTGTCCGATTATTTAAAGTCAGCAGCTGCAGTATTTGTAGCTGTTGACTTTAAAAAAAAAAAATGTCTTCTTTAAAGCGGAAGTAAACCCTCCTATCATTTTCAACCAAGGAAGCTGCCATCTTGGTCTCTGTCTAATCTTCAACTGCCATGATGCTGCACATGTGATCAGTTATGACTCCAGCCATTGGATGGTTCGACAGATTGGTTGAGAGCACAACCATTGTGACAGCTAGCATTCTACGGCATGCCGTGAACGTAACTTTTTTTTTAAGCCATTAAAGCGATGGGTTTACTTCCGCTTTAAATAGTGGTGGTGAGATATTCTATTCCTATATAAAAAATACATTATTATGTTCACTAGTTTTTTTTATATAAGAATAGAATATCTCACCACCACTATTTAACTGCAGCCAGTAATATTATGATTTTGTACGGTTACATTTGGATAGCACAGCATTATATTGGTATAAAAAGATTGGTATTGCTGTCTCGTGTTCTCATCGGGGAGATGCTACTATGCAACAATTTGCATACTTGTGCTTTATTGCTAGTGCTCCCCTTGCCCCCCACCCTCCGTTCCCATATACTTCCACTTTAAAGAATACCTCCACTTTTGATGAGAAAAAAAAAAAAATTCCTGGCGATCTATGAACATTTCAACAAGCTTTGTTGCAGATTTCTACAGTGTCCCCTGTTCAAAGTGAATGTGAATGGGGGCTTTATTATTACCAATCAGCTGCTGCACTTGCAGGGTCTGCATCCCTTTAGACGTGGTTTCCCTTTGGGAGCATCTCACACATCTGTATACAGAACACCTCCAGGTAGCCATATTTCATTTTACAGAAAAGTACAGCGGCTGCAGATTGAAAAGAAAATATAATTTTTTAATGACATCCAATTACAATGTGACTGGTGTGGCAGTTTGTTTTTTTTTGCAATTTTTTTCCCTTTAAAGTGGAGTTGCCCTTTAAGGCAGCACAGTGGCTAAGTGGTCAGCACCTCCGCCTAGCCCCACTAGGGTTGTCTGTCAGTATAAATCCCAACCATAGCACTGTCTGCCTGCAGTTTGCATGTTCTCCCTGTGCTTGCCTGGGTTTCCTCCGGGTACTCCGGTTTCCTGACACACTCCAAAGACATGCTGGCATGTTAATTGGCTCCTGTCTAAATTGTTCCTAGTATGTGTATGAATGTCAGGTATGGGACCTTACATTGTAAGCTCCTTGAGGGCAAGGACTGATATAAATGTACAATCAGTGGCGGCTGATGGGTTATTCTTTTTTTGGGGGGGCAGCAAACAAGCACCCCGCGCGTGGCACTGACACCACCCCCCCCTCCGGGAGGCCGCCGCACGGAACTGACACCACACCCTCCCTCTGAGGCTGGCAGTGCTGACAAACCTGCGGACCCCCCCCCCCCCGGGTGGCACCGAACCCGATCTAGGGCTGGCGGGCTGTGGTGTCCTCTCCTCCTCCCCAGGGGCACAGGCTGCAGCTCCTCCGATGTCCGCTCCTCCCACGGCTTCCTCCGCCATGTGTCTCCTCTTTGTTCCTCCTAAGCGCTAGGAATCCAATAGGATCACCTGACGCTTTGGCCAAACGGGAAACAGGTCTCACGACCTGCCTCCTGATTGGCGGGGAGGAACTTTAGTGTGAAAATAGCGAACATTCGTCCGTTATTGTCACACAACTGGGTGGGATCGGAGCGCAGTGCTCTGAGGCCCGAGCCCACCCTTTTTTGAAGCCTATTAGAGCCTCTGGCTTTAATCAAGTGCTTAACCCCCCCCCCCCATTGGAATCCATAATCTGGCGCCCTGATATGTAGATCAGGGGGCCGGACACATGGATAGGGTGACCGTGCGCCCTCTATGGACGGACCGCCACTGTGCACAATATGTATGTGTAAAGCAAAGACGCTGTATAAGAACCTGTAATAAATAAGGAAAACTTTAATCGTTTTGGATTAATTGCTACAAAGTGGAGCCACTACATCACTAGAGATGACAGCAAACCAATAGGTAGGAAAGACACTGAAGTGATGCAATATGCTGGAGTGAAGTCCACAGATTTATTTATTTCAGGTACTTATATAGCGTCGTCAATTTATACCGTGCTTTACCTATATATGATTCATTCACATCAGTCCCTGCCCTCAAGGAGCTTACAATCTAACCCTAACTCATAATTATACATTGACCCTAACTCATAATTATACATTGACCCTAACGCTAACTCATAATTATACATTGACCCTAACTCATAATTATACATTGACCCTAACCCTAACTCATAAATATACATTGACCCTAACCCTAACTCATAATTATACATTGACCCTAGCCCTAACTCATAATTATACATTGACCCTAACCCTAACTCATAATTATACATTGACCCTAACCCTAACTCATAAATATACATTGACCTTAACCCTAACTCATGATTATACATTGACCCTAACCCTAACTCATAATTATACATTGACCCTAACCCTAACTCATAAATATACATTGACCCTAACCCTAACTCATAATTATACATTTACCCTAACCCTAACTCATAATTATACATTGACCTTAACCCTAACTCATAATTATACATTGACCCTAACCCTAACTCATAATTATACATTGACCCTAACCCTAACTCATAAATATACATTGACCTTAACCCTAACTCATGATTATACATTGACCCTAACCCTAACTCATAATTATACATTGACCCTAACCCTAACTCATAAATATACATTGACCCTAACCCTAACTCATAATTATACATTTACCCTAACCCTAACTCATAATTATACATTGACCTTAACCCTAACTCATAATTATACATTGACCCTAACCCTAATTCATAATTATACATTGACCCTAACCGTAACTCATAAATATACATTGACCCTAACTCATAATTATACATTGACCCTAACCCTAACTCATAAATATACATTGACCCTAACCCTAACTCATAAATATACATTGACCCTAACCCTAACTCATAAATATACATTGACCCTAACCCTAACTCATAAATATACATTGACCCTAACCCTAACTCATAAATATACATTGACCCTAACCCTAACTCATAAATATACATTGACCCTAACCCTAACTCATAAATATACATTGACCCTAACCCTAACTCATAAATATACATTGACCCTAACCCTAACTCATAATTATACATTGACCCTAACCCTAACTCATAATTATACATTGACCCTAACCCTAACTCATAAATATACATTGACCCTAACCCTAACTCATAAATATACATTGACCCTAACCCTAACTCATAATTATACATTGACCCTAACCCTAACTCATAATTATACATTGACCCTAACTCATAATTATACATTGACCCTAACCCTAACTCATAAATATACATTGACCCTAACCCTAACTCATAAATATACATTGACCCTAACCCTAACTCATAAATATACATTGACCCTAACCCTAACTCATAAATATACATTTACCCTAACCCTAACACATAATTATACATTGACCCTAACCCTAACTCATAATTATACATTGACCCTAACCCTAACTCATAATTATACATTGACCCTAACCCTAACTCATAATTATACATTGACCCTAACTCATAATTATACATTGACCCTAACCCTAACTCATAATTATACATTGACATACTACAGGAGCCAATTAACCTACCAGCATGTTTTGAAGTGTGGGAGGAAACCAGAGTACCCAGAGGAAACCCACGCAGGCACAGATTCGAGGCAGATTTTTCCGAGCAGATACAAATCAGAGTTTCAATATAGTTGAACAATATAGTTCAAATCTCAAAGGACTGATCCTGAGTAGTGCAGACAAACAGACAGAACTAAACAGAACCTGTTGTTTAGGCTCAGAGTGAATGTCCAACAGTTTATTTAACTATTACTAATTAGGACAGGTGTGCGCTGCAATAAAACCTGAGTAACAATTGACAAGGTTCATCATTATATTAAAATGTGTCTAAAGTCGATAATTTTTTTTGTTGGATGCAGTAGAGAAGAGTTGGAACCGGTGTCAGGTTTTTATTGCAGTCTGTGTCGCCACTGGGGAGATTCACTTTCTTTATTTGTCCTGGTGACTGTTGTCACCAAAATAGAAAGTGAATGGAAATACAAAATATTGCAGTTGTCACCAGAATGAGAGGGGAAATATTCCAATGGGCACACCTTTTCAGGTGACAACTGTTAAGGCCTCGTGCACATTGGCTGTTGAGCCCATGTGGGTCAAATTCCTTTTTTGGGCATTCAGATGGCACGGGTGCAGCGGCCAGCCCTGCTTCCAACAGCCTGTCAAATTTTATGACAGGCTGAAATACTTATCGTCTGGACACTGTATTGAGTGGTACAGAAATTTAGGGCCATATGCGTTTAGGTGTGTATGCCTGGAGTGCAGACATTTTGCTTGATGGGTATAATTCCTTGAACGCATATGGACCTAAACGCAAGTACCGCACAGTACAGTGTGCAGCCTCACAGGCACCCAGTAACACCTAGATTTGACTACCAAGGCTTATGCCCAGTATGCATGTAACCTAAGATGGGGTGAACTCATTACTTTGCTACTAACACTGGCCCATTTACAAACTGGCTATTTTCACAAAAATTCTGCTCTCTTTCTAAGCCCTGATGAAGGGAGATTTTCGAACCCTCGAAATGTGTTGGCTTTTTTTTTTTTTTTACTGATGCTACATGAGTTATTAAAGCGGAGTTCCACCCTAAAAAATGTTTTTCCTTTAAAATATAAATTTTAACCTATAAACAAACATTTGGAGGAAAAATGTTTTTTATACTTACCCTAAACGCCCTGTTGCTATGTAGTCCTCGTAATCTGCCACTTCCTGGTCCTCGAGACTTCCTCCCTCGCCTATGCTCTTATGAAATGATGACACATCGTTTCCCAGGAGTCTGTGGGCAGTACAGTACTATGGCCGCCATTGGATCTCACGCATGCGCGAGATCGAGAGGTGCATGCTGGTTACCCAGCATGCACCTCTCCAAAGATATTCCAGGAAGCGATCTTGATTGGGCTTCACATGCCCACATTCATGATGGAAACGGCCACAAATGGAGGAATTAAATATTACAGTAAGAAATGTATATCTTTGAACAATCGATCAAGATCATTGTATACTCTTATTTGAATTTCATTAGCAAAAATACTAGGATTAAAAAAAAATATATATATATATATATATATATATATATTTTCGCTGGAACTCCTATAAACCAGTGGTGTATTTAGGGTTTGTGCTGTCCTGGGCCTGACTAAACTCATGCCCCCCCTAATTTAAACATTGCCCGCCCCTTCCTGCCAAGGCCACACCCCCTTCCCGTTTAAGACCCGTCCTGTGATCTGTAAACCACACCCCTTCCTCTTTAGGGCCCACCGTTTCCTCTTAGAGCTCCACCTCTTCCTCTCTGTATCTTACAAGATAGGAGTAATCTTACTAATCCAGTGACATACTGTGATAGCACATATGATACAGGTGAGCAGGTCCAAAATATTATTGCATCATATACAATTAAAAGTCTTAATTGTATATTATGCAATTCAATCTGCTCACTCAAGGATGTTTAAAGAAATGAAATGAATGATATATAATGAAATGATGCGTGCCACGGAGGAGGCTAGGGGGGAACATTAGGCAGCTAAAACCTGCCAGTGCCACACTTACTAGTATTGGCGGCCGCCAGTTGTATTAAGTGCGGACGCTGGTTTGTTCGGACATCCTCACTGGCCAGTATTATCATACCGGCAGGCAGCAGTGTGGCTGCTTTATGGTGGCGCCAGACCGATTTGCCTCCAAGACCCTGCCCCCCGGCCTAGTCTGCCCCATAAGACTGGCGCTACTCTAAAAGTGTAAGCCGGCAGGGACTCTTTTCGTGAGGGAGCCGAGAGGAGGCGGCTTTTTTGCCACCCCCCCTAGGCCTGGATCTTGTTGGCCAAGATACAGCATTGCTATAAACAAATGATGGCCGAGCATGAGCTTTCCCATCCTGGGGGGGCATCTTATGACCCCCCTAGGGGCCACGGTGCAGTGCGAGCTGTCACCTTCTGTGTACACCAGACACAAAGGATGACAGATCACTGTACCGGGCCGGTCCCGGTACCATGTAATTGCTGTGACCAATCACAGAGATCACATGACAGTTGTACACAATGATTGGCTCTCATTTATAGCCATTCATTGTGTACCGTTGTGTTAATCTCTGTAATTGGCCACAGTGATCACATGGTACAGGCTTGGCCAATCACAGTGCATCTGTACCATGTGATAGCTGTGGCCAATTACATCTTTCACAATAGTATACAATGAATGAATAGATGCTATTTATAAAAATGATTGCTTATTACAGTGATCATCACTGTTATAGGCAATCATAATGTGAAAAAGAAATCCTGATTACCTCCCAAGAGTAGTACAGTGTAACTATGGTAACACTGCACTGCTCTGGTCACAGAATGTAAAAAAAAAATATCGTGGGGAAAAAAAGGGAAAAAATTACTAACATTTGTGGTTAAAGACATTGGACTTTCAAGATGTTCCTTTGGTGCTCTTATGAACCTGAAAATAGCTGTACATCATGGCAGACTCACCTCTCTGTTTGACCTCTTCCAGCACATCCGCCCAACCCTCGGCATCCTTCCTCTTCAGCCATTGGAAGCCACTAATGATATAACTCCTGCTTGTTGGAGTTACATTGTCCCGGCACCCATCTCCATTCTCGGCATGTTACCGGTATAGGAAATGGGACAGGAGTGTACACTGCAGGCAGCTTACAGTAGAATAAGAATTGCTAGGGAACGGGGAAAGGGTATTTTTGGCAGAAGAGGCATGTAAAGTCTCTTCTGCCAAAATCTCTATCTCCTAACGTTTTTTATTTAGAAGTGAAGATCTGATCTAAAATGAATACGGTGTAGCAGGGAGCAGTATCTTCCAGCTAGCACCGGGAGACGCCTTCAACTCCATGTTATGGTAGATATCAACAATAATCTGCATATCAAATGCCCCAAAATGTCAAGGATCTCAGTGTCTTTACAGTAATGATACATATGCTACATATACTTAACGAGGCTTTCTTGTCATTATTTCTTTTATGTTACAGGCTCAACTCACAAAGCTAACAAACCAGGATAGAGAGACTTATAAAAAAGTGACAGTTATTTTCAGCTAGTCCAAGAAGATTTAAATCACATGACTGAAAATAAAGATTCCTAGGGGTTCCCTGAGCTTTAGCTAATTGAACACCCATCTGATGATGCCGTCATAGTTTCAGGTTCATCACCACTTGAAAGATCCAGTAGCACAACACCAATGACTCTTAAGGGGAGCATTCTTCCCACTGTCCACCAATGTAAGGGACATTCTACCAACCCACGGACCACTAATGTAAGGAGCATTCTTCCCACTGGCCACCAATGTAAGACGCATTCTTCCCACTGGCCACCAATGTAGGGGACATTCTACCAACCCTCTGACCACTAATGTAAGGAGCATTCTTCCCACTGACCACTAATGTAATGAGCATTCTTCCCACTGACCACCAATGTAAGGGACATTCTACCAACCTACTGACCACTAATGTAAGGAGCATTCTTCCCACTGGCCACCAATGTAAGAAGCATTCTTCCCACTGGCCACCAATGTAAGGGACATTCTACCAACCCACTGGCCACTAATGTAAGTAGCATTCTTCCCACTGACCTCCAATGTAAGAAGCATTCTTCCCACTGGCCACCAATGTAAGGGACATTCTACCAGCCCACTGACCACTAATGTAAGGGGCATTCTTCCCACTGACAATCAATGTAAAGAACATTGTTCCCACTGGCCACCAATGTAAGGAGCATTCTTCCCACTGACCTCCAATGTAAGGAGCATTCTTCCCACTGGGCACCAGTGTAAGGAGCATCAATGTAAGGGGCATTCTAATCACTGACCACTAATGTAAGGGGCATTCTCCCCACTGATCACCAATGTAAGGATCATTCTTACCACTGACCACCAATGTAAGGAACATTTTTCCCACTGACCACCAATGTAAGGAACATTCTTCCCACTGACCATTAATGTAGGAAGCATTTTTCCCACTGATCACCAATGTAAGGGATATTCTACCAGCCCACTGACCGCTAGACATGGGAGCCGTCAAAAAATTTGTTTTGTTTCGTTCTGTTCCGTTCCGTATAAAAAAAATTCCTAATTTGTACGAAATTTAATTCGGATTCGTACGAATTTCGTATGAATCGTTACGAATCGTTAATATCGTTACGAATCGTTAATATCGTTACGAATCTTTACGAATCGTTACGAATATCGACACTCTAAGAATAATAAATTATCCGAAAACGTATTAACGTTACATAACACAAGTCTATTGTCTATTGTTCACCAATCACTCGTGAAATTTCGTATTTCGTACTTCCTCTGAGTGATTGGTGAACAATAGACAATAGACTTGTGTTATGTAACGTTAATACGTTTTCGGATAATTTATTATTCTTAGAGTGTCGATATTCGTTATACTGAATCTCAAATTCATTCGAATCATTCGTTATATCCGCTATAATTTCTTTCATATTAGTTGAAATTCGTCATTTGGTAGTTTGGATTCGAAAATTTGGATCCGAAATTCGTAAACAAAATTTCGTATTTCGTACAGAATTCGTAAAAATTCGTAATTCGGGTTTGTACGAATGTACGAATTTCGAAAAATTCGTACGAATTTCTGATTCATACGAAACTAATCGCACATGTCTACTGACCACTAATGTAAGGAGAATTCTTCCCACTGATCACTAATGTAGGTAACGTTGTTGTCACTGACCTCCAATGTAAGGAACATTCTTCCCACTGATCACCAATGTACAGAGAATTTTCCTAGTGACCATTGATGGACTAGTTGTTTATAAGGTTAATAAAGGCTATTCCAGAGTATTAATAGGCAGAACATTGTGCCAGGATACAAAATCGCTCTTCCTTTTGTACAGGAAAGCCTGTTTTCATTTAGTAGGCCTTCGTGGGAGTTTTTGTTGGTCACTAATTCATTCATTGATTGCTCTCCTCGAAGAATTATTATGAGCCTGTACCTGCTGCCCAGGAAAAGGTCTAGAATACCGGCATTGGTGGGGATTTTCTACATCAAAGAGCTGCGTTTCCGTAAACGGAGACTGCTCCCCCCTCCCTCCCTCCAATTCTCCTTTATTCACTCCAGTTCCACATCGCTGGAGGGCTTACTCCTCCTAATCCATCTTAAAGGCAGACATATTTCTAAAGTTTAAGCCTATCAGTGACAAAAAAAGAAAGATAGGCTTTTAAAGCTGACCTTTACAAGTTCAAAAGGCCAATCGGTGACCGCCGTGACAACTAATCAGATCTTTGCTTTGATCAGACTCAGAGGAAATAAATAAAAGCCTGTGTGTCATTAGTTGGATATTTGTGCTATCAGTACATTTGGGATTATATCGAATACTAGAGAAATGGTGACTGCGGTGGTGTAGCCTATAGAGATCAGTATGAGCTACAGTCTTAAAAAAACAGCAGCCGACTAGAAAACTGACAGCTGTTGCCTGATTGGTTGAAGGGGTAGCCCCATTTACCCCCCTGCCACAAACACAGCTTGATTTAATGAGACACCAAGGGTTTGATTATCACATTATGGATGACTTACCTTTTAAATGGAGCCCTCCGTTACCGGCACTCCCATCTTTGGCCAGTCTTCCTTCCGGGGTTGCGCTCTCCGGCCATTTAAATGGCCGGGCTGTGATGATGTCACCTCTGCGCATGTAAACAGGAGTCACCATCGCGGTATAGTGTTCCACAGAACGTCACTGCGCATCTACGGTGACGTCATCAGCTAGAACCAATGGGGATATCTCCTGAACAACGCCCGTTTAGGAGGTATTTACCATACCTACAGATAAGACTTATTATAACCTTATCTGTGTTAACAGCTTTTTAATATGAGTTTACTACTGCTTTAAAGGGGTTCTCTATGTAAATGTAATTGGGACACCTGCTTTTACATTCACATGAACTTTAATGGCATCCCAGTCTTAGTCCGTAGGGTTCAATATTGAGTTGGCCCACCCTTTGCAGCTATAACATCTTCAACTCTTCTGAGAAGGCCATCCACAAGGTTTAAGAGTGTCTCTATGGGAATGTTAGATCATTCTTCTAGACGCGCCTTTGTGAGGTCAGGCACTGATGTTGCCTGGCTCGCAGTCTCCGCCCTAATTAATCCCAAAGGTGTTCTATCAGGTTGAGGTCAGGACTCTGTGCAGGTCACGTTCCTCCACCCCAAACTAACTCATCCATGTCTTTATGGACCTTGCTTTGTGCACTGGTCCAAATCATTTGGTGGAGGGGGGATTAGGGTGTGGGGTTGTTTTTCAGGGGTTGGGCTTGGCCCCTTAGTGCCAGTGAAGGGAACTCCTATGCCCTGTACACACGATAGGCTTTTCCAACAACAAAATCCATGGGATTTGGCTCAAACTTGTCTTGCATACACACGGTCACACAAAGTTGGTCGGAAATTCCGAACGTCAAGAACGCGGTGATGTACAACACATACGACGAGCCAAGAAAAATTAAGTTCAATAGCCAGTGCTGCTCTTCTGCTTGATTCCCAGCATGCGTGGCACTTTGTGCGTCAGAACTGTGTACACACAATCGGAATTTCCGACAATGGATTTTGTTGTCGGAAAATTTGAGATCCACATCTCAAATTTTGTGTGACGGAAATTCCTACAACAAGGTCCTATCACACATTTTCCATCGGAAAATCCTATTGTGTGTACAGGGCATTAAGGCGTCAGCATATCAAGACATTTTGGAAAATGGTATGCTCCCAACTTTGTGGGAACAGTTTGGGGATGGCCCCTTAATGTTCCAACATGACTGCGAACCGGTCCACTCCTTTTGTGCACTGAACCCCCCCCCCCCCCCCTCAGTCTCACTCCGCCATATTTTTCTGTGAAGTCATCTGTTAGGGGCTGTTCCAGGTCAGGTTATGCTGGTGGTTTCTTGATAACGCGCCACCTGGCCCCGCTCCTGGGATATGTGACGTGCATTAGGAGGCATCCACCTAGACCAGGGGCAGAGCCGATCCGCCCTATACGCGGACTACGCAAGCTGAGTAGGGCCCCGCGGCGGATCGGCACTGCTCGGGGGCCCCTGGGGCCACTGCCGCCGCTGTGAGGGCAGCGGCGCCTGAAAAAAAGATGGCCGCGGGGCCGACATGCAACGGCGCATGCGCCCGCCTTTCCAAAAATTGCCGAGCAGCGGCAACAGCGCTGGCGCATGCGCAGTTGCACGTCGGCCCCGCGGCCATCTTTTTTTCAGGCGCCGCTGTGTGTGGCAGCGGCACCAGTGACACGATGGAGCCGAGTGGCGCCATTTTTAAAAAATTAAACGTCTCCTCCGCAGCCTCTGACCTCCTGGGCCCCCTCCCCCCTCGCAGGCAGCCTCTGACCTCCTGGGCCCCCTCCCCCTCGCAGGCAGCCTCTGACCTCCTGTCCCCCCTCAAAGCCTCTGACCTCCTGGGCCCCCTCCCCCTCGCAGGCAGCCTCTGACCTCCTGTCCCCCCTCAAAGCCTCTGACCTCCTGGGCCCCCTCCCCCTCGCAGGCAGCCTCTGACCTCCTGTCCCCCCTCAAAGCCTCTGACCTCCTGGGCCCCCTCCCCCTCGCAGGCAGCCTCTGACCTCCTGTCCCCCCTCAAAGCCTCTGACCTCCTGCCCCCCCCCCTTCGCAGCCTCTGACCACCTGCCCCCCCTTCGCAGCCTCTGACCTCCTGCCCCCCCCCTCGCGGCCTCGGACCTCCTTTCCCCCCCCTCGCAGCCTCTGACCTCCTGCCCCCCCCCCCTCGCAGCCTCTGACCTCCTGTCCCCCCCCCTCGCAGCCTCTGACCTCCTGCCCCCCCCTCGCAGCCTCTGACCTCCTGCCCCCCCCCCCCCTTCGCAGCCTCTGACCTCCTGTCCCCCCCCCCCTTTGCAGCCTCTGACCTCCTGCCCCCCCCTTTGCAGCCTCTGACCTCCTGTCCCCCCCTTGCAGCCTCTGACCTCCTGTCCCCCCCCCTTGCAGCCTCTGACCTCCTGCCCCCCTATGAAGCCTCTGACCTCCTGTCCCCCCCCCCCACAGCCTCTGACCTCTCCTGTTGCCCTCCCCCACAGCCTCTGACCTCTCCTGTTGCCCTCCCCCGCAACCTCTGACCTCTCCTGTTGTCCCATCCGCAGCCTCTGACCTCCCCTGTCCCATCCGCAGCCTCTGACCTCCCCTGAGTCAAGAGAGGGAGCGCAGCCAGGATGGGGGTCATGGGAGAAGTCAGACATGTATGGACTGCGGAGAGGAAACTATGGGATAAAACCAGAGCCACCAAGCTGGAGCCGACTGACTGAACCCTGCATGATGCACCTGAGAGGAGGTCAGTGACAGCACCGCCAGGCCAGTCTAGGGGGGGTCAATACAATATTGTAAGGGGGCACTGATATAAAGGTTTCCCCCTTATATCAGTAAACCCCCTTATCTTAGTGTTTTCTTTCTCTGGTCACCAGAGTCCTCCCCACAGTCCCAGAGTTCCCCTTTACATCATAGTATGCAGGATTCCACCTTACAGTGCAAGGGGGAACTCTGATGTAAAGGGCAATGCTGCAGACCCTGATGTAAGTAGGGAGGCTCTCTGAGGACATGGATGTATGGGGGGCTCTCTGGGGACCCCGATATAAGGAGGGGCTTTATAGGGATGCTCTCTGGGGACCCTGATGTAAGGGGGTGCTCTCTGGGGACCCTAATGTAAGGGGGTGCTCTCTGGGGACCCTGATGTAAGGGGGTGCTCTCTGGGGACCCTAATGTAAGGGGGTGCTCTCTGGGGTCCCTAATGTAAGGGGGGGTGCTCTCTGGGGACCCTGGTGTAAGGAGGGGCTCTCTGGGGACCCTGATGTAAGGAGGGGCTTTATAGGGATGCTCTCTGGGGACCCTGATGTAAGGGGGGTGCTCTCTGGGGACCCTAATGTAAGGGGGTGCTCTCTGGGGACCCTAATGTAAGGTGGGTGCTCTCTGGGGACCCTAATGTAAGGGGGGTGCTCTCTGGGGACCCTAATGTAAGGGGGGCTCTCTGGGGATCCTGATGTAAGGGGAGGCTCTCTGGGGACCCTGGTGTAAGGGGAGGCTCTCTGGGGACCCTGGTGTAAGGGGGGGCTCTCTGGGGACCCTGGTGTAAGGGGGGGCTCTCTGGGGATCCTGATGTAAGGGGAGGCTCTCTGGGGACCCTGGTGTAAGGGGGGGCTCTCTGGGGATCCTGGTGTAAGGGGAGGCTCTCTGGGGACCCTGGTGTAAGGGGAGGCTCTCTGGGGACCCTGGTGTAAGGGGGGGGGCTCTCTGGGGACCCTGGTGTAAGGGGGGGCTCTCTGGGGTCCCTGGTGTAAGGGGGGGCTCTCTGGGGACCCTGGTGTAAGGGGGGGCTCTCTGGGGATCCTGATGTAAGGGAGGCTCTCTGGGGACCCTGGTGTAAGGGGAGGCTCTCTGGGGACCCAGGTGTAAGGGGAGGCTCTCTGGGGACCCTGGTGTAAGGGGAGGCTCTCTGGGGACCCTGGTGTAAGGGGAGGCTCTCTGGGGACCCTGGTGTAAGGGGAGGCTCTCTGGGGATCCTGATGTAAGGGGTGGCTCTCTGGGGACCCTGGTGTAAGGGGGGGCTCTCTGGGGATCCTGATGTAAGGGGTGGCTCTCTGGGGACCCTGGTGTAAGGGGGGGCTCTCTGGGGATCCTGATGTAAGGGGTGGCTCTCTGGGGACCCTGGTGTAAGTGTTGGCTCTCTGGGGACCCTGGTGTAAGGGGTGGCTCTCTGGGGACCCTAATGTAAGTGGGGGATCCACACTCAGATATGTAAAGATAAATATATAATGTCTGTTCTATATTGTTGTACTTATTCTTTGACTGTTTTGTTTAAAGGAGGGAGGATTGTATTGGGAGAGCTGAAGTGTCAGGTGTGACTGTGTGGCAATGGCAAATGGTTTACATAGCTCACAGCTTCACGGGTCAGGTAGAGGGCCCCTCAGCAGAATTTTGCTTAGGGCCCCAGGGAGGTCAGGATCGGCACTAACCAGGGGTCTCCAATATGTTCGAAACAAAGGGCCAGTTTAATATCCTGCAGACTCTAGGGGGGCAGACTGTGGCCACTGGGAGTAGAAAAGGTCCCGATGGCAGTGGAAAAACGCAATGTTCCATCTTTGGTGTTAGTGGGAGGAATTGTACCTCATTGTTGGTGTCAATGGGAGGAATTGTGTCCCATCATTGGTGTCATTGTCCCCATTGTAGGTGTCATTGGGACAAATCATGCCCCATCCTTGGTGTCATAGGGAGAAATAGTGCCCTATTGTTGGTGTCATTGGGAGGCATTTTAACCCACTATTGGTGTCAGTGGGAGGAATTAGAACACATTGTTGGTATCAGTAAATTAAATAGTGCCCCAAGGGCCAGATAAAAGCAAGCAAGGGGCTGCATCTGGCCCAGGGCCGCAGTTTGGAAACCACTGACCTAGGCAGATGACGTGTACGGGGGGGGGGGGGGGGGGGGGGGGGAGTGGGGCCAGTGCTTTATTTAAATAAAAAAAGGAGATTAGGGAGAAAAAAAAGAGTATGCCAGATTTGTGCAGTGGAGGGAAGGAGGGGTGGATGGGATGCCACATCATCTGGAGGGCGAAGATCCGCTTTATTATTATTATTTATTATTTCAGGTACTTATACATACAAACATATACATTGTACATTCACAAATCGGTCCCTACCCTCAAGGAGCTTACAATCTAAGGTCCCTAACTCACATTCATATTCTAGGGCCAATTTAGACAGAAGCCAATTAACCTACCAGCATGTCTTTGGAGTGTGAGAGGAAACCGGAGTACCCGGAGGAAACCCACACAGGCACAGGGAGAACATACAGACTCCAGGTAGGTAGTGTCATGGTTGGGATTTGAACCAGCGACCCTTTTTACTGCTAGGCGAGAGTACTTTAAAGGCAAACACTTTTTAAGCAGTTACAGCAAAAGTTTTCCTTCCTTTTGGGATAAAACTTTTACAGAAATAAATAAATGCTGATCATTGTAAACACCCCCTGTTAGTGGTAAATGGTTTGTCTCAGCCCCATAACTGCTACTTTTGCTAGACAGCTCGGTCTGTTAAAGAAAGTTGGAAAACGACTTACTGGCAGGATCACCAGGTGAAAATAAAGAGAAAAAAAAGTCTTAAAAACGAAAGCAGTCACCACATCTAATGCGGGGCAATCAACTATACGAAAAATCGGCTGAAATTCAGTCATTAGACCGTTTGTTCGTTTTTTCGGCTAGTTAATGGGCACAAAATCGATAATCGTCGGGACGTTTTTGAGCCGAAAAAACGAAGGTCAAGTTTGGAAATTTTCTGCCGAACGAACGATAAATTGAAAGGTTAATGTGTTTCCTGTCTGACCTGTCTGCACCAGGTATATGTAAAAAAACTAACATAAAATGTATTTATTTATGTCCACTGAACGATTTATCGGTCATTACATGATGGCACTATCGTTTGCGCTCGCGGCCGAACGTTAGTTTTTCAACAAAAGGGGTTCGGCCGATCTTTGGTATAGTGTATGGCCAGCATAAGAATTGGCAAGTTGCAATATAATATTTTTTTTGTTTTTTGGGTTTAACCGCTTCCCGACCGGCCACTGCATATATACGTCAGCAGAATGGCACGGGCAGGCAAAATCACGTATATATACGGGATCGTGCATGTGCCTGCCTGTGGGTCGCGCGCGCGCCGCTAGCGGCGCGCTCGCGACCCAGTCGGGAGCTCCGTGACCCCGGCCGTGGGACCAGCGGACCCGATCGCCGCTGGTGTCCCGCGATCGGGTTACGGAGCTGAAGAACGGGGAGAGGTTTGTGTAAACAAACCTCTCCCCGCGCTTCCTACACTGACTGTCAGTGATCGGCGGTTCCCTGTCATCGGGAACGCCGATCAATGACGTCACACGTACAGCCACGCCCCCCTACAGTAAAATAAACACAACACGTCACACTGACTCCTCCCGCCCCCTAGTGGTTAACCCCTTCACTACAACTGTCATTTACATAGGAATCATTGCTATTTAAATAGCACTGATTTCTATATAAATGACAAATGTCCCAAAAATGTGTCAAACATGTCCGATGTGTCCGCCATAATGTCGCAGTCACAATAAAAATCGCTGATCGCCGCCATTACTAGTAAAAAAAAAAATATTAATAAAAATGCTAAAAAACTATCCCCTATTTTGTAAACGCTATAACTTTTGCGCAAACCAATCAATAATCGCTAATTGCGATTTTTTTTACCAAAAATATGTAGAAGAATACGTATCGGCCGAAACTGAGGAAAAAAAATGTTTTTTTATATATTTTTGGGGGATATTTATTATAGCAAAAAGTAAAAAATATTGCATTTTTTTCAAAATTGTCGCTCTATTTTTGTTTATAGCGCAAAAAATAAAAACCGCAGGGGCGATCAAATACCACCAAAAGAAAGCTCTATTTGTGGGAAAAAAAGGACGCCAATTTTGTTTGGGAGCCACGTCGCACGACCGCGCAATTGTCAGTTAAAACGACGCAGTGCCGAATCGCAAAAAGGGGCCTGGTCCTTTGGCTGCCAATTGGTCCGGGGCTGAAGTGGTTAATGCCACAGAAAAGCAGAACTGCAGCCATGTTATAATGTTTCAAGCCAGGAACTCAAAAGGTTTTAAAGCCAAAGGATCATTATGACAACCCGGCAACTACCACTTTCAGCAATACCAGCCCTTGTATTTCCCAATACGGAATACATACAAAGAGCATTGCGTTCCGGAATTAGGGTCACAGCCGGATCTAGGGGCCTGGCTTCCATAGCTACATCATTGTTCCAGTTTATCCGAATGTAATTGAGCGAGAACAATGGATTCGATACACATTTTAACAGATGAAGCTAATTCTCGGCTAGAAAGTTGGTTAGATCCACTTAAAGTCTACATCATTTCTAACAGATGGGGCTAGCGCAGGCCCAGAAAAACATCTCTTGTCCTATAATGTAATGTGAGATTTGCATCATCTATAAACAGTTCTGGCAGATGGTGAGTCAGATTTAACCTACATTTTGTCAGTATGGAGAGCCGGTTCCTGTGCATACCAGTCTGTTTAAAATGATAATTAACAGGCTGTGTGCCAATAGCAGCGCAACTTGAGCAACATTAATACATCATTACTGTTTTTCTTTTTTTGTTGCGTCCCAAACCTACTTTATAGAAACCAATTCTACTACATTGCTGTTGATGGGAGCGAGGACACCCAGAAGGGCTGGATGTGTCTCAAGGCTGTGCCTGTGCCTTCAACTAGTGCCATTTTTCAGGAGGTCGGAAAAGGCAGTCAACATATTCAACATGTTTCCTTTAAAACTCAATGCCAGCCCAATTTTATCGTTTTTGATGGCTTGGGTAAGAGTTGGAACGTCGTTCAAATTTGAATTGCTGTCCTCATTGGGGAAATTTTTCCTCACCAGGACAAGAAATGAGTGGGTATGGAGGTCACCAGTCGGTCGTTAGCAGACATGGGAGTAAGTCACACATGTGCAAGTCACAAGCAAGTCTCAAGTCTTAACCTTCAAGTCTCAAGCAAGTCCCAAGTTACTGTGGCGAAAAGCAAGCAAGTCAAGTCGAGTCCCTGCTAGAAGTCAAGCAAGTCAAGTCCTTTATTTTGGTCAAGTCACAAATCAAGTCAAAATACTACCCAATTTCCACCTTTAAATGAGTTAATGAGTGCCTCACTGTGCTCGTTTCCTACTGTGCCCGTGCCTCACTGTGCCCGTGCCTCACTGTGCCTATGCCTCACTGTGCCCGTGTCTCACTGTGCCCATGCCTCACTGTGCCCATGCCTCACTGTGCCCGTGCCTCACTGTGCCCATGCTTCACTGTGCCCATGCCTCACTGTGCCCGTGCCTCACTGTGCCTATGCCTCACTGTGCCCGTGTCTCACTGTGCCTCACTGTGCCTATGCCTCACTGTGCCCATGCCTCACTGTGCCCATGCCTCACTGTGCCCATGCCTCACTGTGCCCATGCCTCACTGTTCCCATGCTTCACTGTGCCCGTGCTTCACTGTTCCCGTGCCTCACTGTGCCCGTGCCTCACTGTGCCCGTGTCTCACGGTCTCACTCGTTAGGACATGCTAGCCTTAATTCGGCCTCAAAATCAGTCTTTCTATAATATTTCTCACTGATTCTATTATAACACAGTGGTGAAAGTCCTGAAGAAGGGGAGTCTTTTTCCACAATATGCGTTGCAGGTAAGTGATGCTCTTAACCAATAAAAATGTGTCTTCCTGCTAATCACACCCAAACAGGAAGACACATAAAAAAAAAACAATAAAATACAATCAAAGTTCTCCTTCCTGCTCTACTAAATAAATGTGGTTTTGTTGCCGACATTGTCCTCATTAGAGAGATATCTTATCACTCCTTGTGCTGGTGACACTGTCATTGAGACAAGAATATCCCTGATGGGTACACAGACAGCAAACTTAGAGAGGTTCTATCTAACCTTTACCATCATTGTGCCAAACTAAAAATTAATCTCCAGCGAAAACAAAACCTTTTGATCACTCCATACCCCCTACCAAATATGTATTTTTTTTATTTTAAGTGATCTACTGTACCTAAAAGTAACAATTACTTACCTAAAATTCCGTTAATGCAACATAACGGATCCCAGGCCTACTTTCCTTTGCTTTTTAGTGTGGGAGGCTCTGGTCAGCTAATCACAGGTTCCTCACAGGAGTCTGAAACCTTTGGAAGTAACGTCACAGGAGGTATAGACAGAAGACCAGTTGGTTGGACTGGTGGGAGGGTCTGGTCAGTCCATCACAGGGTTCTGAAACCTTTGGGAGTAACGTCACCCGAAGCGTGGACACAAGACCAGTTGGTTGGACTGGTGGGAGGGTCTGGTCAGCCCATCACAGGGTTCTGAAAGGGTTCTGGAATAACATTACACGAGGCATGGACACAAGACCAGTTGGTTGGACCGGTGGGAGGGCCTGGTCAGTCCATCACAGGTTTCTGAAACCTTTGGGAGTAACGTCACACGAAGCGTGGACACAAGACCAGTTGGTTGGACCGGTGGGAGGGTCTGGTCAGCCCATCACAGGGTTCTGGAACTATCTGGAATAACATTACACAAGGCATGGACACAAGACCAGTTGGTTGGACCAGTGAAGAGAAAATAAAGCAGCTTCTAACCACTGGTCAGCCCTACCTGAAGAGGTGTCTTAAAGATCATGTGACAGTGTGTTTTGGTGTGTTTTTATACTTTTTTTTCCCCCTAAAGTAGCTTGTGTGGGATTTGGGTTGGGTTGGGGACTATATACAGGATTTATTTTCAAATATTAGCTTAAAGCAGGGCTCTACAAACATTATAAACAAAGGGCCACTTTATTGTCATTCAAAGTTTAGGGGGGCCAGACTGTGGCCAGTGGGAGAAGAAAATGTCTTGGCGTCAGTGGAGGTAAACAATGCCCTATCATTAGTGTCAGTGGGAGAAATAGTCCCCATCATTGGTGTCAGTGGAAGAAACAGTGTCCCATCATTGGTTTCAGTGAGAGGAACAGTGTCCCATCATTGGTGTCAGTGAGAGGAACAGTGTCCCATCATTGGTGTCGGTGAGAGGAACAGTGCCCCATCATTGGTATCAATGGGAGGAATATTGCCCCATCATTGGTGTCAGTGGGAGAAACAGTGCCCCATCATTGGTATCAATGGGGGGAATAGTGCCCCATGATTGGTGCTAGTGGGAGGAACAGTGTGCCATTATTGGTATCAAGGGGAGGTATAGTGTCCCGTTATTTGTATCAATGTGAGGAGTAGTGCCCCATCCTTGGTGTCAGTGAGAGGAACAGTGCCCCATCATTGTTGTCAGTGGGAGGAATAGAGCCCCATCATTGGTGTCAGTAGGAGGAACAGTACCCCATCATTGGTGCCAGTGGGAGGAACAGTGTCCCATCATTGGTATCAATGGGAGGTATACTGCCCCATCATTGGTGTCAGTAGAAGGAATAGTGCCCCATTATTGGTATCAATGGGAGGAGTAGTGCCCCATCATTGGTGTCAGTGGGAGGAACATTGTCCCATCATTGGTGTCAGTGGGAGGAATAGTGCCCCATCATTGGTGTCAATGGGAGGATTAGTGCCCCATTGTTGGTGTCAGTGGCATGAATTATGCCCTACTGTTGCTGACGGTGCAGGGAATAATGCCCCAAGGGCAGGATAAAAGCAAGCAAAGGGCAGCATCTGGCCCCTGGGCTGCAGTTTGGAGACCAGGGGCTTAAACCAACAGTAAAGAGACACTATCACTTTCCCATTGCATAGTATGGGTCTCTACGTTAACCTAAAACAACATTAAAAGGACTCTGTCACTTTCCCATTGGTAAAAGATCATCCTCCATATTTCTCTCAGTATGGGACTCCTTGTTAGCTTAAAGCAACATTAAAGAGACTCCGTCTGTTTCCCATTGGGAAGAGGTCAGCCTTCATATTTCTTTCAGTGTGGGTTTCCTTTGAATTGCACTGTTCAGGTGGTTGCAAGCTCTGACGCATTGCTCCCTTTCTCGCAGATGTTCCTTCTCATGTTTTTGACACGGGGTCACTAATAAGGCGCTACAGGCAGTACCCCCTTACCAGACCCAGGCCCATTTGGGTCAGCAGGAAGGCCCAGGGTCTGGTTTGAAGGCAGGATGAATCCTCATCTATATGAAGTCTGGGAGTGGAGCCGCCCTTCTCATGACAGATGAGGAGCACTGGATCAAGAGCACTGAGGGCCCCAGTTGCTGAGAGCTGACATGGAGTGACATGGAGTGACATGGAGTGACATGGAACAGCTAGGGAACTGATGTGATGGGGGATTCAGACCCCAACATGTACCCCCTGTGTTTGGTGCAGTAAGGTAAGGTCAGTGACCTCAACTTTTCCATCCACCATTGACTCTCATGACCGTGTACAGCTCATTCAGTAACCTCAACATTTCCACACACCGTTAATCATATTGACCCAGGGGCAAACTGACAACCAGGGGCAATAGAAGATCATGGGGCACCCTTGGTCCCCACACTCAAGCCACACCTGCACAGGGAGACACGGGGGGAGGGAGAGCAAACAGGGGGACACTGTGTGTGTGGGGGGGGGGGAGAAAGCACACAGGTGGACACTGGGGGGGGGGGGGACACTGGGGAGGGAGAGCACAATGGGGGACACTGGGGGGGAGAGCACAATGGGGGACATTGTAGGGGGGGAGAGCACAATGGGGGACACTGTAGGGGGGGAGCGCACAAACAGGGGGACACTGGAGGGAGAATGCACACACACAGGGGGACACACACACACAGGGGGACACTGGAGGGAGAACGCACACACACACAGGAAGACACACACACACACAGGGGGACACTGGAGGGAGAGCACACACACAGGGGGACACACACACAGGGGGACACTGGAGGGAGTGCACACACACAGGGGGACACACACACACAGGGGGACACTGTGGGGTGGGGGGACCCGGGGCCCATGACTCTGTACCCCCCCATCACTTGTGGCGGTCCTGGTGCCTTAATTTACTCACCAATGCCGGTAATACTGTTGATGCTCCCCGCCGGCCCCTCCACTCTTCTCGTCCATTAGGGGCATGAGAGGCCACTTGAAGCGGCTGTATTACATGCCGCGATGCCGATAACAATACTGCTAACGGCACGCGGCTCCCCGCCGGCCCCTCCTTCCCTCCCGTCCGTCCCAGGTGCTTGTACTGTATGCGTCGTGACGTCACCTGGAATGGACGGGAGGGAAGGAGGGGCCAACGGGGAGCAGCGCGCCGTTAGTAGTATTGTTATCGGCATCGTGGCATGTAATACAGCCGCTTCAAGTGGCCTCTCATGTGGCCGAGTCCGGGCCCCTAATGGCCTCGGGCCCTCGGGCGGCGCCCGAGTCACCGACTTGTCAGTCCGCCCCTGAACCCCTGTATCCACCTAATATCTATTGGGGGTGGGGGGTTGTCAGGTAGGCCGTAGGGGACCCCAATTTTTTTTAGTGGTGGCCCTAAACTGTCCTCATATGAATATGGAGATTGGAGACATAGCACTAATATAGAGTTTGAAGTTTAGTCCATGAGTCACTTTGCTCCAAGCTGAATGTGCTCTCTCTTTATCCCCCTCTACATATATTTGTAATGCTTCTTTGTTGCTATATTCTTTTAACAGTTACAGAAGTTTCACCTCTGCTATTTATAGCTACTCTAAGAGGAAGAGGAGTTTTGGGATGTGAAAATCAGGGGCCATGCGGCTGTATCTTATCTTTTCAGTCTGATACCTCGGTCTACCAAAGACCCAGAGAACAGAAGCATTGGCCTATCGTACCCTGTAGTCCTCCTGAAAAGTATTTTAAAGCCAAATTACAGCTAAAAGCTAAATTGCACAGTTTGATACATGTACATTATGTGACTTTTTTTTATCTAATAAAGAATTTGAAATTTTGTTCACCCAGCTTTGTAATTTAGGAAGGTGTTCCTGCCAGACGGCATGGGGAGGCCAATGACCTCACTCTTCTTGGAGAAGTTAGGGACATTTTATACTTCTGTGTTTTGGCGTGGTGCATTAGTTAAAGCTTGCGCTATATTATTGGTATAGTTTCCAATAAAAAGAATGAATGCCAAGTAATGTGTGTCGAATGTACAATACAGCTGAAACAAACTTTAAAATGTGCTGTGAAATGGCCCACAAGCAATAGAGCTTGGTCAAAGACCAATCCTCCTGACTGGACATGTGATATTCAACTAGCAAAAGCCCTCCATGATTATTGGGTCTTCCACATTCGTCCCATCTCCTGCTCTTCACCTTTGACCCATTACTCGTTTTGGCCCTTTTTTTCTGAAGGTGGTCCCCCCCCCCCCCCCCCAAGTCAAAATTCATACTGGTTGTCAAATTGTCCTCCTCTATATGTCTCAGTAGAGAGATGAAATTGTAAGCTTCAGTAGGGGCAGGGACCTAGGTAAATAGGTAACCACAAATAGAAAAATATAAAAGTGTTATTGCTCATGAAAGGCATCTATCCACAATAGTTACTCAACTTACATGTCCACATGGAGTGTCTGGGTCATTTTTAATTGGGTTCCCCACATACTATGGAACTATTGATCATCTGAGTTTAGACTTTACCGGGTGGAAACCCTAGACTACCCTGCCTGAGCTGTCTCCTCTTCTTCTTGAATCCAAATTCATACTGCTTGTAGAATTGTCCTCCTCTATATGTCTCTGGTAGAGATATACAAATTGTAAGCTTCTTTAGGGGCAAGATAAATGGTTCAAAACTCTTTGTAAAGAGCTGTTAAAAAAAAAAGTGTCCGTAAGCATGTAGGAACCTATGGCATCTATGCACAATAGGTACTCAACTTACATTACCACATGGAGCTTCTGGGTGATTTCTATTGGGTTTCCCACATACTCTGGAACTATTGATTAACTGAGTTTAGGCTTTACCCAGTGGAAAACCTGGACTACCATGCCTGGTCGGTCTCCTCTTCTTCTTGGATCCAAATTCATACTGGTTGTGGAATTGACCTCCTCCATATGTCTCTGGTAGCTTCATTGAGGCAAGGACCTAAGGAAACCTCTTCTACCCATTTACATTTTCACATTACTGTAATGAGTATGTTAACACGTGCATCACCAAAGCGCATGGCAACTCATATATCAAAGAATCTCAGTCACACTCCACTTAGCCTCTCTTTATTTTTTAATATTGATTGTGTTGAGTTGACCCAGGGGACTTTTTCTTATCCTTGTGAGCAAGCCAGGAGTGGTAAAATGCATCAAGAAAGGTTGGGTTTTGGGTGGAGACATTACTGCAAGAAGCAAGAAAGGCTTAGTGACGTGTCGCTAAAATGATTTCGTATTTTCATTGGAAAGTGTAGACGGACAGTGATGGCTGGCACCCGGATTGTCCATGTGCAAGAGAGGCCAGTCTTGTGCGGAGCTGTGGGTTTGTGTGTTTGTGCATGGCAGTGCATGTTGCCATTCATTTAAATTGCATCCCTAATGAACTAGGGCAGAGGTCTCCAAACTTTTTTTAAACAAAGGGCCAGTTTACTGTCCTTTAGAGCAGCGTTTCTCAACCTTTTTTCAGTCAAGGTACCCTTTAAAAATGATTCTTGAGGCGTCCCATTATAAAATGTGAGAACTATTATAATAGTTTTACATAATGCAGCAATGTCCACAAGTCCAAGTAGGACACCCAACGTTAGAGGTGTTTTATTCTTCCAAAGCAAATGCAAACTGGTACTGACTAGTATTCCAATGTTTCTCTTCTCCCTCAGTTTTTCTCTATCACTCAGCTAATGTGACCCCAATGCTGATGGACAGGGGCAGGGGAGGGTCAATCAAGGATGCTATGCAGGTGACTGACATCTTCCTTATCAACTGATGATGCCATTGGTCATTAGGACGCCGGCAGCTAGTAGGTTGTAATGGTGCAGAATGAAAACCTGAGACTTATGCCGCGTACACACGTGCGGACTTTTGCCGGCGGACTTAGTCCAGCGGACAATCCCGCCGGACTTTCCAGCTGGGTCCGCTGGACTTTCCGAGCGTGTGGACTTGCCCACACACGCACGGACTTCTCCGGCGGATAATCCGCCGGCCAAAAGTCCGCGGAACTTTTGAAAATGAACGGACTTGCCCACACACGGAGCAGTCCGTTCATTTAGAACGTAACTTCAGGTTACGTAGCTAGCGTAGGCAGTAAATGCCGCCGCGCTAGCTCCGTGACCTGGCATGGATTTAAAGGGACTCCCCACGCTGAAAAAACGGCGTGGGGGTTCCCCCCAAATCCATGTCAGACCCTCATCCGAGCACGCAGCCTGGCAGGCCAGGAAAGGGGTGGGGACGAACGAGCGCCCCCCCCCTCCTGAGCCATACCAGGCCGCGTGCCCTCAACATGGGGGGTGCCCTGGGGAAAGGGGGGCCGTGCGGCCCCCCCACCCCAAAGCACCTTGTCCCCATGTTGATGAGGACAAGGGCCTCTTCCCGACAACCCTGGCCGTTGGTTGTCGGGGTCTGCGGGCGGGGGCTTATCGGAATCTGGGAGCCCCCTTTAATAAGGGGGCCCCCCAGATACCGGCCCCCCACCCTATGTGAATGAGTATGGGGTACGATGTACCCCTACCCATTCACCTAAGGTGTAAAATGTAAAGTACAAAAACACACACACTTTTGAAAAAATATTTTATTGCACTGCTCCAGGGTCTTCTTCCGTCTTGGGGGTCTTCTCGCCGGACTCCTCCGCTCTCTTCTGCTCTTTTACCTAGCTCTTTCACGAGCGGAGGAGTCCGGCTACCTTCTTCGTCGTCGCCGCCGTCGTCTGGGGGTCTCGATCCGCCTTCGGGGGTCTTCCGGGGGTCTCTTCTGTTCTTGCGGCGGTCGTCCTCTTCCGCGCCGCCGGCGCCGCCTTCTTCTTCTTGTCCTTCTTCTTGTTCTTCTTCTTCCGATGTTGACCCGACGCTCTCTCTGCCCGGAATGCCTGTGCCGCGCTGCGCTGGGACTTATATAGGGGCATGGGGACAGGGTCACATGTTCATGTCACATGGTGACCCCACCCCCTTGCGATGTCACAGTCCCAGCATCCTCAGGGACTGTGACAACACAAGGGGGCGGGGTCACCATGTGACATGAGCATGTGACCCTGTCCCCATGTCCCTATATAAGTCCCAGCGCAGCGCGGCACAGGCATTCCGGGCAGAGAGAGCGTCGGGTCAACATCGGAAGAAGGAGAACAAGAAGAAGGACAAGAAGAAGAAGGCGGCGCCGGCGCCGGCGGCGCGGAAGACGACGACCGCCGCAAGAACAGAAGAGACCCCCGGAAGACCCCCGAAGGCGGATCGAGACCCCCAGACGACGGCAGCGACGACGAAGAAGGTAGCCGGACTCCTCCGCTCGTGAAAGAGCTAGGTAAAAGAGCAGAAGAGAGCGGAGGAGTCCGGCGAGAAGACCCCCAAGACGGAAGAAGACCCCCGGAGCAGTGCAATAAAATATTTTTTCAAAAGTGTGTGTGTTTTTGTACTTTACATTTTACACCTTAGGTGAATGGGTAGGGGTACATCGTACCCCATACTCATTCACATAGGGTGGGGGGGCTGGTATCTGGGGGGCCCCCTTATTAAAGGGGGCTCCCAGATTCCGATAAGCCCCCGCCCGCAGACCCCGACAACCAACGGCCAGGGTTGTCGGGAAGAGGCCCTTGTCCTCATCAACATGGGGACAAGGTGCTTTGGGGGGGGGGGCCGCACGGCCCCCCTTTCCCCAGGGCACCCCCCATGTTGAGGGCACGCGGCCTGGTACGGCTCAGGAGGGGGGGGGCGCTCGTTCGTCCCCACCCCTTTCCTGGCCTGCCAGGCTGCGTGCTCGGATGAGGGTCTGACATGGATTTGGGGGGAACCCCCACGCTGTTTTTTCGGCGTGGGGAGTCCCTTTAAATCCATGCCAGGTCACGGAGCTAGCGCGGCGGCATTTACTGCCTACGCTAGCTACGTAACCTGAAGTCACGTGCTAAATGAACGGACTTGCCGATGAGCGGCAAGTCCGTTCATTTCAAAAGTCCCGCGGACTTGCCTACTAACGGCGGGATTGTCCGCCGGACTGCCAAGTCCAGCGGATAATTTTAAAACCAAACTTAAAACTTTGGCGCCAAAAAGTCCGCCGGCGCCTACACACGAGGGGATTATCCGCTGGACTTCAGTCCAGCGGATAATCCCGTGGGATTGTCCCTTCGTGTGTAAGCGGCCTTAGTGAAACTAAAAGGAAGGCTTCATCCACACGCCGGCTTGTATACAATTTTTGGGTAATTTGTAGGCATTTTGCCAAGGCACCCCTGAAGAAACCTCAAGATACCCTAGGGTGCCTGGCTGCCCTGGTTGAAAAAGGCTGCTTTAGCGGTTGTAAAACTGTGGCCAGTGGGGGAGGGGGGTAGAAATTGTCCTGGCATCAGTGGGAGTAAACAGTGCCCTTTATACTATATTGGGGGAAGAATAGTGCCCCATCATTGTTGTCAGTGGAAGAAATAGTGTCTCATAAAGGCAAGCAAAGGGCCGCAGTTTGGGGACCGCTGCACTAGCAGGGTAGAGCATAGTGGAGCATTGTGTTACATAAAAAATTGTCACATTCTATTTTTGGCATGAAAGGAATACCTTAATGTAGGGGTCTCCAAGCTTTCTAAGCAAAGAGCCAGTTTACTGCCCTTCAGACCTTAGGAGGGCCGGACTGCGGCCAATGGGAGTAGAAAATTCCTCAGATTTGGTGGTCAGCAGAAATAAAATAATTACATAATGCCTGTGGGCAGCAGGAGGTATTGGTTTTAGTGGGAAAAATAATCACCATCGTTGGTGTCAGTGGGAAGAATGGTGCCCCATCTTTGACGTCAGTTGGAGGAATAGTGTCCAATCTATGGTGTCAGTGGAAGGAATAGTGTCCCATCTATGGTGTCAGTGGCAGGAATAGTGCCTCGTTAGTGTCAGTGGTAGGAGTAGTGCCCCATGTAGTGCCCCAAGGGCCACATCCAGCAGTTTGGAGACCATTGCCTTAATGCATGTTAATATAAATGGGCCCTAAAATTTCCACTCGATTTCAGCCCCAGTAACAGTTGTCACCAGAACAAACAGTAGGATCTCCCTAGAGAGGACACAGACAGTATAAAAATCTCTATAGTCTCCAAAGTATATGAGTACACTGTAGGGGATTGAAGACTGGATAGTTTGTATAGACCAACCCTTTCCATTATTATTATT
This sequence comes from Lithobates sylvaticus, assembly GCA_028564925.1. Taxonomy (NCBI): domain Eukaryota; kingdom Metazoa; phylum Chordata; class Amphibia; order Anura; family Ranidae; genus Lithobates; species Lithobates sylvaticus. Next base: position 215,251,627 of record CM053034.1, on the reverse strand, counting down.
ATTACATTATACAGGAGTTATAAAGCACCAACAGTTTGCGCATCGCTTTAGAACATGAGGGCAGACAGTACAGTTACAATACAATTCAATACAGGAGGAATCAGAGGGCCCTGCTCATTAGAGCTTACAATCTAGGAGGGAGGGTCAAGTGATAAAAAAAGGTAATAACAGTGCGGGATGATCTGATGGAGAAAGTAAAAGTACAGTTGGTAGGTGGGGGCTGGATAGGCTTCTCTGAAGAGAAGAGTTTTCAGAGCTCGTCTAAAAGCAAGCAGAGTAGGAGATAGACAAATTGGGGTAGGGAGTTCCATAGGATAGTAGAGGCTCGAGAAAAGTCCTGTAGGCGAGCATGGGAGGAGGTGACGAGGGAACTAGAGAGCAGGAGGTCTTGGGAGGAACGAAGGGAACGAGTAGGTTGGTGTTTTGAGACTAGGTTTGTGATATAGCTGGGGGCCGAGTTGTGGATGGCTTTGTAAGTTGTTATTAGAATTTTGAATTTAATTTGTTGGGTGAGTGGAAGTCAGTGGAGGGATTGACAGAGAGGGGTAGCAGACAATGAGCGGTTGGTAAGGTGGATGAGCCTGGCAGCAGCATTCATGATGGACTGAAGGGTGGATAGTCTATGTAAAGGTAATGTTGATCTTTGTCTAGATGTTGGATATTCCAATACATCTGATGAAAGGTCTGTCAGTTTTTTACCAGTATTTGGCACAGGCGGCCTTAGGATCCGTTCTCCTGGCAGCTCTGGTTCCATGACTGATAAATAGGGGAGATGCAGCTTTTGGAATTAGGGAGCCGCTGACCTCTGGGCTTGCAGACACAGCTCACTAACTCATCACCATCCTGGGAGCTGGTAGTAGGGGCTGATGGATGGCGTGTATTGTGGTCACAGACACTCTCTGAGCCATGTCATCTGCTCCTCACAGGCTAATCTGCTTGGAAAGTGCACAGAAAGCAAATCTCAGAGCTGAATAGAGGTGAGAGAAGCCCCTCTCCCCCACCTCCTCCACCCGCCTGGGGCTTTGATGCTTCTCCTTGCTTGTTAACCCATTCAGCGGAAGGGGATCTGTGCCGCTCTATTGTCCTTGCTTGGTCTTTTATTATTATCTAGGCCAAGGCGCTCAGTCATGTAGATTCTTAATTTCTTTCTGGTTGACTAATCTAACTAAAAAAAAAAATAATAAAATAATAATATTTATTCTGTTTGTATAATTAGTAATGTATTTCTTTTTTTACAGGTACAGTGTAAATTTGCTGTCCCCTCAAAATAACTCAACACACAGCCATTAATGTCTAAACTGCTGGCAACAAAAGTGAGTACACCCCTAAGTGAAAATGTCCAAATTGGGCCCAAAGTATCAATATTTTGTGTGGCCACCAATTTTTTCCAGCGTTGACTTAACCCTCTTGGGCATGGAGTTCACCAGAGCCTCACAGGTTGCCACTGGAGTCCTCTTCTACTCCTCCATTATGACATCACAGAGCTGGGGGATGTTGGAGACCTTGCGCTCCTCCCCCTTCCATTTGAGGATGCCCCACAGATGCTCAATAGGGTTTAGGTCTGGAAACATGCTTGGCCAGTCCATCACCTTTACCCTCAGCTTCTTTAGCAAAGCAGTGATCATCTTGGAGGTGTGTTTGGGGTCGTTATGTTGGAATACTGCCCTGCGGCCCAGTCTCCGAAGGGAGGGGATCATGCTCTGCTTCAGTATGTCACAGTACATGTTGGCATTCATGGGTCCCTCAATGATCTGTAGCTCCCCAGTGCCGGCAGCACTCATGCAGCCCCAGACCATGACACTCCCACCACCATGCTTGACTGTAGGCAAGACACACTTGTCTTTGTCCTCCTCACCTGGTTGCCGCCACACACGCCTGACACCATCTGAACCAAATAAGTTTATCTTGGTCTCATCAGACCACAGGACATGGTTCCAGTAATCCATGTCCTTAGTCTGCTTGTCTTCAGTAAACTGTTTGCAGGCTTTCTTGTGCATCATCTTTAGAAGAGGCTTCCTTCTGGGACGACAGCCCTGCAGACCAATTTGATGCAGTGTGCGGCGTATGGTCTGAGCACTGACAGGCTGAACCCCCACCCCTTCAACCTCTGCAGCAATGCTAGCAGCACTCATACTTCTATTTCCCAAAGACAACCTCTGGATATGACGCTGAGCACGTGCACTCAACTTCTTTGGTCGGCCATGGTGAGGCCTGTTCTGAGTGGAACCTGTCCTGTTAAACAGCTGTATGGTCTTGGCCACCGTGCTGCAGCTCAGTTTCAGGGTCTTGGCAATCTTCTTATAGCCCAGGCCATCTTTATGTAGAGCAACAATTCTTTTTTTCAGATCTTCAGAGAGTTCTTTGCCATGAGGTGCCATGTTGAACTTCCAGTGACCAGTATGAGAGAGTGAGAGCGATAACACCAAATTGAACACACCTGCTCCCCATTCACACCTGAGACCTTGTAACACTAACGAGTCACATGACACCGGGGAGGGAAAATGGCTAATTGGGCCCAATTTGGACATTTTCACATAGGGGATGTACTCACTTTTGTTGCCAGCGGTTTAGACATTAATGGCTGTGTGTGAGTTATTTTGAGGGGACAGCAAATTTACACTGTTATACAAGCTGTACACTCACTACTTTACATTGTAGACAAGTGTCATTTCTTCAGTGTTGTCACATGAAAAGATAGAAGAAAATTTTTACAAAAATGTGAGGGGTGTACTCTCTTTTGTGAGTTACTGTATATAGTGCCAAAAATGTATGCAGTGCTTTTACATATTGTACATATCATAGATCCAAATCCTAACTAGGTGACATTTAATTTTATGAAGCACATATCATAAAAAAAATAAAGATATTCTTTATTAAATACTGCGTTTTCCATCCCTTCTTCATCCTTTTTGTACCTTGGTGCGGCTCCATTCTTTATGCACTCCATCATCTCTGTGGACCAGTTTCCTAATAATGGTGGACCATGTCTACCCAATGTGTGTCAGCACAACTGCTTGTAGTCTCCACTAGGGGTGCAAATGTCAGAGTGACAACACAGGGGCGCAACTGAGAGACAGTTGTCACCCCATAACAGGAGGTGCCTGAACAAGGTGGGATCACCAGGTATGAAAGCTGAAGATTCAAAAAAATTTAAATCAGCTTTTGAAATTTCATTAACATTTTATATGCTTATATGAGATTTTTGTGATTGGGTTTAGACCTACTTTAACCCCTTCATGCCCGCACTATAGCTGAAAGACGGCTGCAATGTGGGCTTAATTTGCCGGAAGGGTATACATGAACTTTCTCACATGCTTGCACTGCCCGCACGCCATTCTGCAGCGCGCGTTCGCACGTGCTCAGTGATCACTGAGTCTTTTGGACTCAGCTGATCACAGATTGGGCTAAAGGGCAAATCACAACGGCCCTTTAGCATGTGATCTGCTGTGTCCTAAGGCTTCCTTAGAAGGAACATTGAGCTGAGCATGCACAGTTCAGTTTACATTCTGGCACAGATACTGTGTGCCGGGATGACTGAACTCCTACACAAGGTGTAGCTGTGACATCATCCTGCGCCCGCTAATGAAATGGCACGGGATCTCAGACTATTGAAGGAGAGGTAAGTAATGTATTATGGACTCTAGTTCTGCTTTAACTGCATTGTAGGCTGCAAGGAGATCACAGACCAGTCTGTGTTTTCTGGCAGGTGTGCCTCGACAACAAAACTGGCTGAGCAGAGTTACATAAGCTTTGGTAATGAAATTAGCTCACATATACAGTGGTGTGAAAAAGTGTTTGCCCCCGTCCTCATTTCCTGTTCCTTTGCATGTTTGTCACACTTAAGTGTTTCGGAACATCAAACCAATTTAAACAATAGTCAAGGACAACACAAGTAAACACAAAATGCAATTTGTAAATGAAGGTGTTTATTATTAAAGGTGAAAAAAAATCCAAACCATCATGGCCCTGTGTGAAAAAGTGATTGCCCCCTAAACCTAATAACTGGTTGGGCCACCCTTAGCAGCAACAACTACAACCAAGCGTTTGCGATAACGTGCAATGAGGCTTTTACAGCGTCCTGGAGGAATTTTGGCCCACTCATCTTTGCAGAATTGTCCTAATTCAGTTACATTAGAGGGTTTCGAGCATGAACGGCCTTTTTAAGGTCATACCACAACATCTCAATAGGATTCAGGTCAGGACTTTGGCTAGGCCACTCCAAAGTCTTCATTTTGTTTTTCTTCAGCCATTCGGTGGTGGACTTGCTGGTGTGTTTAGGATCATTGTCCTGCTGCAGAACCCAAGTTCGTTTCAGCTTGAGTACACGAACAGATGGTCGGACATTCTCCTTCAGGATCTCTTGGTAGACAGCAGAATTCATAGTTCCTTTTATCACGGCAAGTCTTCCAGGTCCTGAAGCAGCAAAACAGCCCCAGACCATCACACTACCACCACCATATTTTACTGTTGGTATAATGTTCTTTTTCTGAAATGCAGTGTTCCTTCTACGCCAGATATACTTGGACACACACCTTCCAAAGAGTTCCACTTTTGTCTCATCGGTCCACAGAATGTTGTCCCAAAAGTCTTGGGGATCATCAAGATGTGTTGTGGAGAAATTGAGACGAGCTTTGATGTTCTTTTTGCTCAGCAGTGGTTTTCTCCTTGGAACTCTGCCATGCAGGCCATTTTTGCCCAGTCTTTTCCTGATGGTGGAGGCATGAACGCTGACCTTAACTGAGGCAAGTGAGGCCTGCAGTTCCTTGGACGTTGTTGTGGGGTCTTTTGTGACCTCTTGGATGAGTCGTCGCTGCGCTCTTGGGGTAATTTTGGGCGGCCGGCCACTCCTGGGAAGGTTCACCACTGTTCCATGTCTTCGCCATTTGTGAATAATGGCTCTCACTGTGGTTCGCTGGATTCGCAAAGCTTTGGAAATGGCTTTATAACCCTTTCCAGACTGATAGATCTCAATTACTTTCTTTCTCAATTGTTCCTGAATTTCTTTGGGTCTCGGCATGATGTGTAGCTTTTAAGGATCTTCTGGTGGACCTTACTGTGTCAAGCAGCTCCTATTTGATTGTGAACAGGTGTGGCAATAATCAGGCCTGGGTGTGGCTAGAGAAATTGAACTCAGGTGTGGACAACCACAGTTATAGTATGTTTTAACAAGGGGGGCAATCACTTTTTCACACAGGGCCATGATGGTTTGGATTTTTTTTCACCTTTAATAATAAACACCTTCATTTACAAATTGCATTTTTGTGTTTACTTGTGTTGTCCTTGACTATTGTTTAAATTGGTTTGATGTTCCGAAACACTTAAGTGTGACAAACATGCAAAGGAACAGGAAATGAGGAAGGGGGCAAACACTTTTTCACACCACTGTATGTATTTTAAATTGTCTGTAATTTTAAAGAGGTAGTAAACTGTGGTTTGCAAAAAAAAAAATACCATGCAAAGGTGTCAGGGCTGGGTTCAGCCCTTCCTTCTCTGAGCTGGCCGCTAATTACCAGCTCTTATCTCTCCACAGATACCCAGCTGTTGATGATATCCTGCACGTCAGTCCTGCCTACTTAAGCCGTCCAGTCCAGAGGAGCTCTGCCTTCGCCTTGGTCAACATCACAGAGACGTTCTCCTGCATTCCTGTTAAAAGACTTGCTTGGCTGACATCCCTTCTGGCTCCAGATCATGCTTGCTGTTTTACTACACTCATCTCCCGCTCCCTGATGTTTGGCTTGTCTGACTATCCGTTTTCGGTTCCTGAACTCTGGCTATGTTTTGACTACGTTTGTTCCATTTAATTTTATTATTGAAGAAGTGTGATTTTACTGTACTTCTGTCTCAGTCTGATTTCATGGTTTCTGACAAAAGGCAACATCATAATGTGTTAGAATGCATTGCATACTAGCATATTATGAAATACTTACCTTAGAACCAAGGCCTCCGAGCGCATGTGCGGTGACGTCAACAGCTGCATCCAGTGGGAATATCTCCTAAACACCACAAGTTTAGGAGATATTTAATGTACCTACAGGTAAGCCTTATTATAGGCTTACCTGTAGGTACAAGCCAAAAAAAACTACTTTACTACCAATTTAATGATAAGCTCCAGTATATATGAATGTATTACAGTTGAGCTTTTGGAGGATACAAATAACCTGGCTCCAAGGCTACCCACAAACATGGCATGACAGTGGCCCAAACTAGCCAGATTTGGACAGATCGGAGATGATATCATTTCCATGGGAGGTCTCTGACTGCTGGCTGAGGTTGCATTTGGTTGGACAGGTTAGAAGACTTCCTCTGGTCACTGGATTCCCCCTTGACTCCACTTGCTCTTCACTTTCCTTCCTATGAGAATAAATAGAAATAATCAATTGCACATTACCCTTTTTTTTAATTTTAGTTCCTATGGGTACTTTGAATATATATGCACAAATACAGCAACCGGGGTGGATATAAATCAATGATTTTTTTTTTTAAACTGATTTTTTTTTATTTAAATAGATTTTCTTGATTTTTATCAAATTTATTTTAATAAAATGCTTTTGGAGTCAAAATCTATCCAAAAATTGTTTTCTATTTAAGATACATTAATAATTTAGTTTATTCAGCATGAAATGGAGCTTAGTTATGTAGCATGAGGCTGTATATTCTGCAAGATTTCCATTTTTGGTAAACTCATTCAATGAATCCAAGATAGCACGCACTGCATTGATGCATTCACACAATTTCACAGTAACCATGAGAAAAACCAAAGTTCAGGATTATTTCCTTATCCCAGTGATGGCAAACCTTGGCACTGCAGATGTTTTGGAACTACATTTCCCATGATGCTCAACTACACTGCAGAGTGCATGAGCATCATGGGAAATGTAGTTCCAAAACATCTGGGGTGCCAAGGTTCGCCATCAGTGCCTTATCCCATTGTTTTGCAAATCTGTGTACACTACCAACTGTATGACTGATATCGCTGTTTTACTAACCTGACAGCTTATCATTCTAAATAGGAAACCTTCATTTCGTTTGCAAATATTAAAGATTCTAACTACCAGCACAAGTCCTTACATTTAAAGAGCAGCTGTCATTTCAGATGCATCATGGCAGCACCTGTTAGCGGGCATCCACTCCCCTGCTACCACCACGTCCCTCACCTTGTCGTGTCCCTGCCGCATCACCATCCATCCAATTTACTACCTGAGATCCGCGCTATAGCCGAATGACGGCTACAGCGCGGATCTAATGTGCCGGGACGACGTCTATTGACGTCGTCCCGGCAACGAGCTACCTGCGGGCCCTCTGAAGGACATCAGTCCCTCTCACTGCAATGTGCCCAATCCATTTATGCCCACCTTTGCCCAATTAAAGTGCCGCCTACCAGTGCCCACAGTGCCATCTGTCAGTGTCCACAGTGCCATCTGTCAGTGTCCACAGTGCCATCTATTAGTGCCCACAGTGCCATCTGTCAGTGCCCACAGTGCCAGTGCTGCACATCTGTGTCACCTACCAGTGCTCATCTGTGTCACCTACCAGTGCCCATCAGTGCCCATCAGTGCCACCTATAAGTGCCCATCAGTGATTTAAATTGTGATTTAAATCTACCCTGACAGCAACTATCCTCGTAACTCTATAGCCTGACAATTACATGAGAGTTTACATGGGTTGTGCCTATAGAATGTTCAAGAGGCAGCTTAGAAGGAAAAAAATAAAAAATAACACACTCACAGTTACACAAAATAAAAGAATAATTACAATAAAATTTGAGAATGCAATTACTGATTACCAAAGAAAAGGCTGAATGGTTAGAAAAATTATAGAATTGCGACAAATGGAAACCGTTGCTGGATACACAGCAACCTAAATCATCTGTTTCACACTTCTTTATTTCCTAGAAATAGAACCTTTTAAGCCGGATGGCTTGTTTCAATTCCAGTTTATTTTTTTTCCAGACGCCGCACCGAAGAAATAAGTAATAAAGCTGTGAAAATTTGAATACAAATGGAGTCTTTCACATATTTTGTAGATAATCTCAGGTGCCAAATACTGGACTCATTTAGATGGTAATATACTGTGCTTGATGTGGTTCATCCAGGAGATGGAATAATCCTTTGTCCTTCCTGGAGAGTTTAATATAAATATGGGATTAGGTTACATGCATATAGAGCGACTGCTAAGGGGCGCATAAAAAATTCTGCACATTCTTATTAATCCGAGCAATTTCCCAAATTATTTTTTTTTCTCCTTACAATGAGGTCATCTGGGGAGAAATATAAGGGGTTTTGAATTACCGTATTGAGGTTAAAAATAGAGAGAAAAACATGTTACTTTCGTGTCTCCAACGCGCTGCTTTCCAAGAAGTCTGAGTTGCTGGACTCACACACCGCCAACGGCCTTCAGCTTAATAGGTCAGTAAAAGAAGTTTATTCACCTGTAAATATATTGGCTAAACATTTTGAATTCACTGCTGGCCCCTCTGGGGATGCCTATTTTTTTTTTATTAGATTTTTTTTTAATTAAAAATATTGGCAACAAGTGAAATTTTGTCCAGTTGGCAACCTTTGGATCCATCCACCAGTCCAGATTTTTAAGGTTGATGCGGGTGATGCTGTGGACCATACATGGGACCACTACACACGATAGGATTTTCCTACAACAAAATCCATGTTTTTTTTCCGACGGATGTTGGCTCAAACTCAGTGCCGGGACAAGATCATCCAGCGCCCAGGGCAAAGATGCCAACTTGTGCCCCCCCCCCCCCCCCAGCATGGTATGCAAGCTTAGGGAAACCAAGGCCCAGCAGTCATACGGTCACTACTTCTGTCAGCATTGTAACACAAGGAAGGCATCAGATAGAAGATCATTCTGGACTGCCGAACTCCAAAAAAAATGTGGCTTTTATTCGAAATATAGCATCAAAAATACATGCCACTGGACGGATCCCCTTCCCTCTCTGACTCCCCCCCCCCCCCCCCCCCCCCATACCCTACCCCTAATTTCTTCTTTCTTCTCTCTCAATGTGCCATCCTTTTAAAGGCTGTCACTCTATTTCTATTCCTTACCTACATTTCTGGTTTCTTAAGGCTACTTACGCCCAGTTAAAGCAATTTTAGAGGATGTTCTTGATATATGATGGTTTCTTGCTAGATGTGATGAGAAACGTTCCATAAAGGGAGACATCCAACATTGCAACCTTAATAGCACAAAATGTACTGTATTAGACCCACCTGGAGTGGTGACACCCTTCCGTTCCCTACAAGGAAGACATCATCATCTTTACAGTAAACCATTGTGCCCAGGGCAGCTTCCCCTAGTCCCGGCCCTGCTCAAACTTATCTTGCATACACACGGTCACACAAATCTTGTCGGAAATTCCGAAGCTTCACTTCCTGATTCCCTCACCGAGAATGGCGCCGGCAGCAGCAGAGAGCCAATGCGACATTGCGACGGACAAATCTGACCACAAATGACACTTTTTGGGGACCAGTGACATTATTACATTGATCAGTGCTATAAAAATCCACTGATCAATGTAAAAATGTGACTGGCAGGGAAGGGGTTAACACTAGGGGGCACTCAAGGGGCTAAGCGTGTTCCCTAGGTGTGTTCTAACTGTAGGGGGGATGGGCTCACTGGGACATAACAGAGATCGCTGTTCCTGATCACTGGGAACAGTAGATCTCTGTTATGTCTCCTGTCAGAACAGGGATCCGCTTGTTTGTGTACACTGGCAGATCCCCATTGTGCCTCTGTATTAGGCGATCGCGGGTCGCAGGTGGACATCGAGTCTGCCCAACTCGCGGGCATGCTCCCGCAGTGTGCAGCGAGAGTGTGCAGCGAGAGTGCGCCCGCGGCGGCACACACCTGCCCGAAACTGCGCTTGCGCGAGCCGCCATGCAGGTACGGCGATTTGCGCAGCGCTGCCAACCTCCAAATCTACGTGAGCTGGTCGGCGAGTGGTTAAAGCGGCCTCAAGGCAGAATCCTTGCATGCGTGTTTTTTTTACAGCAGACAAAAAAACATACCAAGTAGAAATGGTGATGAAATGTTTGCAAAGTGTGTTGAAAAATGATAGTCAAAATAGCTGGTCAGCTTAAGGTGTGGAAAGAAAAAAATGGAAGTGAAAAGGTTTGCCTCTAAAGCATTGTAAGGTAAAGAATGGTAATCATAGTTTTGTATGGTATTTGGTTTCCTTTAGCTGTTTTTGTCATAGGCAGTCTAGCTATCCTAGTTGGGTCCGCCTCCGAAACCCTACATAGAGTGACGTGTTCCATGTCTTCCACTCATGGCTGTCTAAAAGTTTGAAAAACTGGGAACACTTATACCAGTGATGGCGAACCTATGGAACGCGTGCCACAGCTGGCACGCAGAGCCATCTCTGTGGGCACACAAAAGGGTCCAGGACAGAGCTAGAGGTCTCTCTCTCCTCTCAGCCCCCCTCCCTCTCTTTCAGCCCCCCCTGTTTTTCCGCCCACCCTCTTTCTCTCAGCTCACCCCTCTCTCAGCATCTCTCTCGCACCCCTCTCTCTCTGCCCCCCTTCTCTTTCTCTGTTCCCCCTCTCCCACACCCCTCTCTCTCTGTCCCCCATCTCTCTCTCTCTGTCCCCCCTCCCTCTCTCTGTTCCTTCTCTCTCTCAGCATTTCTCTCACACCCCTCTCTCTCTGTCCCCTCTCTCTCACCCCCTCTCTCCCTCTCTCTCAGCCCCTCTCCCTCTCTCTCAGCATCTCTCTCACACCCCTCTCTCTCTGTCCCCTCTCTCTCACCCCCTCTCCCTCTTTCTCAGCCCCCTACCTCTCTCTCAGCATATGTCTCACACCCCTCTCTCTCTCTCTGTCCCTTCTTCCTCTCTCTGTTCCTCTTCTCTCTCAGCTCACCTCTCTCCGCATTTCTCTCACACCCCTCTTTCTCAGCCCCTCTCTGTCTCTCTGTTGCCTCTCTCTCTCAGCATCTCTCTCACACCCCTCTCTCTCTGTCCCCTCTCCCCCTTTCTCAGCCCCTCTCCCTCTCTCTGTTCCCTCTTTCTCTCAGCATATCTCTCACACCCCTCTCTCTCTTTCTCTGTTCCCCCTCCCTCTCTCTGTTCCTCCTCTCTCTCAGCATTTCTCTCACACCTCTCTCTCTTTCCCCTCTCCCTCTCTCTCAGCCCCTCTCCCTCTCTCTGTTCCCTCTCTCTCTCAGCATATCTCTCACACCCCTCTCTCTCTCTCTCAGCCCCCCTGCCTCTCAGCATCTCTCTCACACCCCTCACTCTCGCTGTCCCCTCTCTCTCTCTCTCTCTCTCTCACCCCCCTCTCTCACACACAACCCCTCTCTTTCGCTCAGCCCCCCTCTCTTGCGAATTGCCGTGTTGGCACTTTGCAACACAAAACCAATGTATTTATTTCAGTTTGGGCACTCGGGCTCAAAAAGGTTCGCCATCACTGACTTATACAATAATAAATTAATAGACGATAAACAAACTGGATAAGTAAAACAACAAGCCAAACAGGTTATTGTCATTGAGGAACTCTAAGCCCCATTTATTTCAGCAGTGGTCTAGCACCCTCCTAGATAGGCGCTCGGTTAGGTAAATTTAGTTCTTTAGCTCTACTGTAATCCGTTGAGTAGCTTGTGATTATTTTAGTATTAAAAAGTACACAATGTATGTGTAATGAGTGCACTTATGTCAACCTTATAACAATGTGGTAGACCTATAAACTTGATGCAAAAAAGTTCCACTGTGTGTGTGTGGTAACTAAAAACGTGATATCGTAAATGTGATATACAGTGTGTTAATATAAATGTAAAATCAGGATGAATTAACTGTGGTGTTGAAGTGTCTTTAAACCACAGGTTCTCCTTAAATAAAAGATTGATCAATTAACATGCGTGTGTCAAATTGATCCATTGGTTGAAAAAATCCTTGTATAGTTATCCTGTGTCTCACTGGTTGCAGGTTTGACTACTTCCTACTGCCTTCTGGAGGGTCCTGGAAAATATTGAGCTGGGAGAGTCAATTTAGGAGCCTGAATATTAATGTGGTTCCATCTAATCCCTAGGGGAGGGTGCCCAGAAGGTGACTGGGATGGACATACCTCCCAAATTTTTGAGATGGGAACGAGGGACACCTATGAGCAAAAGTATGTGGGCACATAACCCACACCCCTGTCAAGCCCCCTTAAAGGTTAATTAGACCAAAAAAAAAATGATTAGTTAAACCCACATGTGCTTTTTTTTAACCACTATTATTTTGTTATAATGGCTTTTAAAATGTATAAATGCATCAATTTAGAAATTGGATGAAAGGTTTAGCACTATGAAACATTTCCCACACAGTTCCCAGGACACAACGGGGACCAGTGAAGACGCGCAGCGCGACTCGCGCATGCGCAGTAGGGAACCGGGCAGTGAAGCCGCAACGCTTCACTTCCTGATTCCCTGACAGAGGATGGCGGCGGGGGCGGCCGAGAGACGAGTGATTGATCGTCATCTGCTGCCGACATCGCTGGACACTGGAACAGGTAAGTGTCCATTTATTAAAAGTCAGCAGCTGCATTATTTGTATCTGCTGACTTTTAATATTTTTTTCTAAGGTGGACCTCCTCTGTAAGATACTACTTAATGCGGAGTTCCACACAAAAATGAAACTACTGCTTTTCGGAACCCTGCCTTCGGTGTCACAATTGGCACCTTTCAGGGGGGAGAGGGGGTGCAGATACCTGTATAAGACAGGTATTTGCACCCACTTCCGGGCATAGACTCCCGCGGGAGTCTACACCTCTTCCCGTCCCTCTGCGATGTCTGCTGGGACACACATGGGTCCCATAGACAGCAGGGACCATTCGGATTGTGCAGCGCAACTCACACATGCACAGTAGGGAACCAGGAAGTGAAACCGCAAGGCTTCACTTCCTGATTCCCTTACCGAAGGTGGCGGCGGCAGCATCTGAGAGCCGAGGGAGAGATTTGCTTCGGGTGCTGACATCGCTGGACCCTGGGACAGGTGAGTGTCCTTATTTTAAAAGTCAGCAGCTGCAGTATTTGTAGCTGCTGACTTTAAAAAAAAAAAACATTCGGCTGACCTCCACTTTGACGTTAATTGAGTTTCCCGGCACCCATCCAAGTTCAAGTTCTTTTTAATAAAGCATCAAAAAGAATACCCTAGACCAGGGGTCTTCAAACCAGTTGATCAGGAACTACAATTCCCATCATGCCTGTGAATGTCAGAGTTTTACAATGCCTCATGGGATGTGTAGTTCCGCAACAGCTGGAGGGCCGTAGTTTGAAGATTCCTGCCCTAGACCGATCATTGAGCCGGAGGAGTGACTGAGACTGTATGCCTGGCTGCTAGAGCACCTACTGGGGAAAGAACCTTGGGACCAAATCGGGGGGGGTGAATGCTACAGTGGTAACAAAGTAGGGAGGACGGTTCTGGGGCTAGCCACTCCCCTTCGTCAACCCATTATCTTTGTTTTGTAAGAGTGAATTGAAATAAATGAGGAATATGCCTCCTCAATGGCAAAAATATTTTTCTGGCTTGCTGTTTTACTCCAATAATTGACTCTGCTTCCAGCAATTCCATGTAACGCTGTGTACACTAGACATGTGCATTCGTTTTCGTCCGAATGCATTTTCGTCCGAATTTCGGGTATTTTCGTTATCGTTTTTAACAAACAATAACGGACGTGCAGAATCAGAAAACCAAAAGATCCGACATAAACAAATGCTCTATTTTCGTTGCGACAGCAGTTCAATATAGATAGGAGATTCAACGCGATGCTGACAATAGTGATCTGTGTCCATCGAACCTGTGGTCGAATGTGCCTAACCTTAGCTCTATTAGTCCAAGATTATTCTACATAGAGAGAAAAGATTCTACATAGAGAGAAAAGATTTGACATTATAGAGACAATAGCAAAAAAGGTTGAATGTGCCTAACCTAATGCCGCGTACACACGACCGGACTTTTCGACGGACTAGGTCTGACGGTCTACCCGACAGACTTTTGGCAGAGGACTTTCTGAATGAAACGGACTTGGCCACACACGACCGGACTAATGCCGCGTACACACGGTCGGAATTCTCGTCGGAAAAAGCTCTGATGGTTTTCCCGTCGGAATTCCGACGGAATTCCGCTCAAACTGTCTTGCCTACACACGGTCACACCAAATTCCGACGGTCTGTAACACAGCGGCATAAAACACGTTCGACTGCATTATAAAAGGGAAGTTTAATGCTTCCGAGCATGTGTCGAATTGTTTACGAGCATGCGTCGGAATTTTGCGTGTCGGAATTGCATACACATGATCGGAAAATCCGATAGAAAGGTTTTCTGTCGGAAAAATTGAGAGCAGGTTCTCAATCCAAAGTCCGTCGGAAATTCCGACAGAAAAAGACCGATGGGCATACACACGGTAGGAAAATCCGTTGAAAAGCTCCCATGGGACTGTTTCCATCGGAAATTCCAACCGTGTGTACGCGTCATAAGTCTGTTCGAAAGTCCGTTCGTTTTTTAACGTGATGACGTAAACGGGACTAAACAAGGAAGTTCAATAGCCAGTAGCCAATAGCTGCCCTTGCGTCATATTTGGTCCCTCGGACTAGCACACAGACGAACGGTTTTCACGATTTTTAGTCTGTCAGACTTGAGTCCATCGGATAGATTTGAAACATGTTTTATTTCTTGGTCCGTCTGACTTTTGGGGAAAAAAAGTTCGCTGGAGCCCACACACGATCGAATTGTCCGACAGATTCCGGTCTGCCGGAAAGTCCCATCGTGTGTGCATTACTCTCGTGAGAAAAGATTCGACAAAGTAGTTGCCGCGAGCGGACATTTATGGTAAAATGCTCCACCCATAGGCTATAGAAGAATTATAATGTTGATTGACTAGTAATAATAATTAATAAATATAATTATTACTAGTGTCATACATTAGAATTCTACTATAGCTTGTAGGCGGAACATTCGACCGGAAATGTACGATTATGGCGTCGTACAGTTTAGCTGCTCCGTCGAATCTTCTTAGAACATTCGACAGACACCATAAGCCTTCAATGACAGATTCGACCTTAATTATTTCGGATTGTCGGACGAATGCATTTTTTAACGAAACAAATCCTATATATAAATACCTATCCTGTCCAAGGTACCGTATATACTCGAGTATAGGCCGTCCGGAATATAAGCCGAGGCCCCTGATTTACCACAAAAAAAATGGGAAAAGTTATTGACCCGTGTATAAGCCGAGGAGGGGGGAAATGGAGCAGCTACTGTAAGTGGAAAAGAGGGTCAGCAAATGCCCATCTGCATGTCCCGTGTCCTATACAAACCCCCCCCTGTGTCCCCAGTGCAGCCTACCTGTGCCGATCGATCTGTCTCCCGCGGATCTTCCTCCTGTGTCAGATCGCTGGCTGTCCCGCTGTCCGGTGTCCGCTGTCCCGTCACCCGTGTCCCGTGTCCGGTGTCCCCCCCATGCTGATCCTGGCGATCAGCGTACACGGCGCCATTGCATGTTTGAAAGCCGCGCCTCCTCCTCGTCCGTGATAGGAGGAACACTCGGTTTTCCCAGCAGTCAGTGTGCAGTGTTTCGCCTATCACGGACATCCTCTCATCCTCGTCCATGAGATGAGAATGACAGGACATCCGTGATAGGCGGAACACTGTACTGCTGGGAAAATTAGTGTCCGCCTATCACGGACGGGCGGGAGGAGGCGGCGCGGCTTTTAAACACTGCCGTCTGTCTGCATGACAAGCTGTTCATGTAGGCAGACGGCACTGACTCGAGTATAAGCCGAGAAGGGGACTTTCAGCACTAAAAAAAGGGCTGAAAATCTCGGCTTATACTCGAGTATATACGGTAGCTGCCTGTTTGGAGGGCCGCAACCTGGGAGCCGTCAGCAGTGAATCCCATCACTACTTGCTCTAGAGAAGGCCAGGCAGTTGCAAAGGCTATATTTACACTTGCAATCGGGGGGGGCGACAGTGAAAACGCGTAGCTGACCATGTTTTTTCATCCCCCCCTAAGCTGAAAAGGCAACAAAAAGTAGCAACCAATCAGGTCAGCATTCAGTACCCAAATCACAGTGAACTACTGAAAGCTGAGCTTTGATTGGTTGCCTAGGGATGCCTTCAGCTGCTGCTCTTTGCTCTGCTGAATAAGCCCTGGGTACATTTCCACCAGCAATGTCTTTCATAATCCCTATCTCCAGGCATTAATAATCATCTGGGATAAACGCTGATGGCCGCATATACAACCGCGATCTGAATTGCTGCCTTAAGAAAATATTGACAAGCGGATAAATGGCCTTTGGTTTTATCCCTCCTGTAAGTAATAGCGGAACTAATACTGCAGGTAACAACAAACCATCCATCATTTTTATAGGTTTGGGAGATGAATGAAAGCAGTGTGGTCCCACAGCAGAGTTAACCCTTCCAGCACTTCCACTATTGGCAGCCTGTGGAACAGTAGCATGAGAAGCAGCGATTAAATATATTCCACGTACTTTCAAACACAAGATAATCCTCACCTGCTGTATATTTGCTCATGTCTCCATTGTGAAATGAATAGAGGCTAATAAAAGTCTATCTTGAATACTTGTGGGGTGTATTTATGTAGCACCCTGATGTTTAGGCAGGGTTGCAAGTAAATTTAGTTTGCCAGGCAGTAGTTGCCCTGGTTGATTGTTAGTAGATCCACTGATTCCTCTCTAGTTCTGGACTTGCTGCACCTTCTCTCTTCTGTCGCTAGGTGGCGTTATGCTAGTGACATTAGCTAGACAAGGGCTTAGCAAGGTCAGGTTATGAATGGATGGGTTGTCTCAGCCAATGGACAGGGGTTTCTTTAAGCCCCTTGGTCTGCTGGGAGAGCCTATTTATTTGGGTGGAGTCAGGTGATCGGGGTTCTGTGCCACCCAGACGGCTGTCTGGGTGGATGTGTGTTATGCTGCCCCGGGCTTCTAGACGGGAACCCTGAGGCCTATTCTGGGGACATCTGGCTGCTAGGCTGTCTGAGGCCTATCCAGAAGCAGGAGAAGCAGCGCAGGGTTAAGACTTCAGGATTGGAGTACAACCAAGAGTAACGTTTCAGCCGGAAGGGGAACCAGTTGAGGTCGGAGTTAGAGGGGAAGCTGTCACCACTAAGGTACCATCCACCTTGTTATCAGTGACCACTGTGAGTAAGTTGGAGCCAGTTCCAGAGCAGTCTTCTCACCAACCGAGGACGGGGAAGAAGTGGGAAAACTTCAACATGTGCCAAGTCAGGGACCCAGTGGGACAGCAAAGGTGATGCTTGAGGAGCATCAGTGATTGCCAAGCCAGGGACCTAGCGGGTCAGCAGGGGATGACGCTTGAAGAGTATCTGTGAGTGCCAAGCCAGGGACCCAGTAGGGAAGCGTGGGTGACGCTTGAGGAAGATACTGAGTAATGGAAGTGAAAGAGCTCAGGGGATCCAGTGGCGATTGGGTCTGAGAGTGTAATAAGAGACTGGGAGCTCAGTGAGTGAGAGACTTTAGCGTGTGAGGAGAACTGTCTGTGCTACCAATAGTTAAGTACAAATACCATTAGTGACTGTTACAAGATTTGTTGCCATAGGAGACAGCGGTCCTACCTATACAGAAGTGGTATCCGGCTGGAGGCCTTCCCCTGTATAGATGTCTACCTATAGAAGTCTCGGAGTCTGCCAATTATGATTGCACCTACCAAGGGTGTCCTGGCCCTAACCCTCTCCCCCACAGTTCTTGTTCAAGAGACAATAAATCTCTTTGCATTCAAAAAGTGTCTGGCGCCCATCACTTCAACTTGTATTACACACACCATGCCCTGTAACCCACTCTACCAAGAAGGATGTCAGCTCTCCCTGACGCTGGGGGTCACTATTAGGCCTCGAGGGGTCCGGGGCCATTGCTACATTTATAAAATCAAATGTGCATTGCAAATCGCTTAGTGAAAGTCCATGCACATTCGCTCTGTGTAAATGTAACAAAAAAAAATGTTATTAGGCTATTTTCTGTGCTGGTCCATTGTTTTTCATTGATTTAAAACAGAAAATACTGCAATTGGCCACTAGATGGAGCTAAGTATCATAGGAATTTCCTACGATATTTAGCACCATCTGGTGTGGGCAAAAGCCCCACCCTATAGCGGCACATACTCATTTTCCTTTTGCTGCTCCGATAGGCCACCAGGAGTGAGGAGAGGAAGCCCAGCGAAAGCTTCAAATCATAAATGACACAGGATATAACACTTTCTTCCCACCCCACCCCCCATCATGTGACAGCATTGGGTGCTTAAGCTGCTAGCCACGATGCATCTCTGTTACATAGGAGGAGACTAATGCCCCGTACACACGACCGTATTTTCTGTCTGAAAAATTTATGTTTTTTCCGACGGAATTTTGCGTGTTGGAATTGGTACAGACGATCGGAATTTCACACACACAACTGTCTCTTTCTCCATCGAGAGGCAAGCTATGAGGATGTGCTAAGTATATCATTGTATTGTATTTTTACTGTATGCTATATAATTTTGTAACCCCCTTTTAATACATGTTAGCTTTCTTATTTCCTTGGGAAATAAATGAGATTTGATTATTCTTAAGCCGTGTGTTTGGTTTCATAACCAACGTTGTATTATTGTGCGCTCATAGTTTTAACAGACTAACTAATCTACAGGGACAAAGTAATTGATACATAGATGAGATAATATATAGTAAGTAGTGGTATATCGCTTTCTACAATTATTATCGCATTCTAAACCGATCTGAACTTTTCCGATGAACTATCCGACCAAAAAATTGAGAACCTGCACTCAATCTTTTGCTGGCGGGAATTCTGCCAGCAAAAGTCCGATGGAGCATACACACGGTCAGAATTTCTGACCAAAAGCTCTCATCAGACTTTTGCTGGCGGAATTTCCGATCGTGTGTACGCGGCATTAGTCACACATACACAGATCACATATCTGAAAGTACCTGATAATTTTCTTCACTGCAGAAGAAGAGAAGCAAAGGGCACATAAGTATATGCAGCTGGTGGGGCTGCCATTAAAGTAGTAATTTTGCTTTCCTCTGCATTCCTCTGCCTCATAGGTAGGAACCAGCTTCTGGGGACCATGAAGAATTACACCTCTAGAAGGTTTAGTTTTCCAGCAGACCTTGGGATTCCAATTCTCTGCAACAGAGCAGTGTTGAGACTGAGGCACGGGTGGCTGGAAAGGTAAGTATTTATCTTTATTAAAAAAAAAAAAAAAAAAAAAAAATCTTTGCATTTGAAAATTTCATAAATGTTTCAACGTCTCTTTAAAGCTCTGGTTTGTCTGATATAAAAACTTCAGACTCAGATGTCCAATGAGGGACAAGATGCTGTCATAAATTGCCGTTTGAGTTATTGAGTTCTGTAAACAACAAACTTTTTTTTTTTATCATAGGAGCAATCGTAAAAGCCTTGAAAACCTGAAAAGGGGCCCAAAGCCCCACCTGCTGACTCAAAAGAGGAATGCACAATATTACAATGCACAATTCCCTATTCACCTGACTTAAAAAACAAAAGAGAAAAAACACATTTTAACTATTATATTTCTATTCCTGACTTAAATAAATAAATAGCTCTAAATTAAGATGCACTCCTTTTAATCCAGCGCAGTCTCTGTGAAATAACTTCTTGTTTTTTAGAGGTGCTCCCATATTGTCAGGCAGCTGCTCGTAGCGGTCCAACGGCTATGCGCACTCGGGTCTGTCAGTTGTCAGCAGTGCAGAACTTGTAGAGGACATTCAGCCATCTGCTTGACAGTATGTGCAACCCAGAAAATTACATGAAGTGAGCAATATGTACGCTGTAGGAAGGTTATATTAAGATATATGCAGTTTATTTGTTTAAAGGAAAGGAAAATAGAATCACCAAAGCCTTGTGTTTTTTCACCTTAACCGCTTCAGCCCCGGAAGAATTTACCCCCTTCCTGACCAGAGCGGTTTTTGCGATTCAGCACTGCGTCGCTTTAACTGACAATTGCACGGTCATGCGACGTTGTACCCAAACAATATTGACGTCCTTTTTCTCCCACAAATAGAGCTTTCTTTTGGTGGTATAGTCTGCCGGAAAGTCCGGTCGTGTGTACGCGGCATTAGAAATGGCTTTAAACCCTTCCTAGACCGATACATGTACATTACTTTGTTTCTAATCTGTTCTTACATTTTTTTTAGATTGTGGCATGATGTGTGGCTTTTTGTGATCTGTTAGAATGCTTCACTTTGTCAGACACCTTCTTTTTATGTGATTTCTTGATTCAACAGGTCTGGCAGTACAATGGTGCATGCCTGAGACCCGGGGCTTTTCAGGAACCCATTCGATGCCACTGCCCTGCTCATTAGAGCTTACAATCTAGAAGATTACTCAAATAACTTTATTAAAGCGCTTTTATGGATCCATTGGTCAGCATTACAGGAGCAGCAATAGATAAACTCAAATTTTAATAAAATGGTAGAAGAAATCGGTAGGTATAGAGATACATCTGGGTGTTTGTTTCAATCTTATTTGCCGCTGAAATGTAATTTAAAGCAGAACATCAGCTCCGGTAGCGCTCACCTACCTGTAATTGCTTGTTCAGTCGTCTCCTGTTTTATCAGTACATTTCCAGCAGGCTCTGGGATTATTGCTGAGTCCAGAGTGTTTATAGATGCCATTCTCAGCCTGTGTACTGACAGCAGAAGCCATTAAATATCTCATTATTAATTGTCCCGGAGGATTCTGGTAAATATCCTGTAGACGTTGAAGTGCCAAAATTGCATTTTGCTCTACTAAGCACATAGCCGCTTTACCGGATTTGCTGCCTGTTCCTGAGAAAGACACCTGAGAGAGGAGCCCAGCGATGAGCAGAGCCCAGCCAAGCTTCCACATCCAAGAGATTTACACCCTGCGACTTTTTCATTTTCAAATAACATTGGGGCAAGCCAAGACATTAGCCTCTTTCAGCTAAAGTGCAAGGCGGAGGAATTGAGGAAAGATTCTACAAGCTGCCATGTTCTTTTAACCCTTTCCCAGGTCCTCCTGGTGGCCCTTTAATTGGGTCTTAAGCAGCAGGATCGACTTTCTGGTCATGTGATCACAGTGATTGGTGGTCACATGATCGGGAGGCGGGAGCCCATCCCTCTGGCTCACAGGGACCCGGAGCTGTATGCGACAGCTCGGTTGCATAGCTCCCAACTGTCCCTGATTTCGAGGGACTGTCCCTGATTTGGAACAATGTCACTCTGTCCCTCATTTGTCCCTCATTTTGGTCTGATCCATATATTTGTATATAAAATGCACTTTTTATCTATCAAAAAGTGTTTTCCAGCACTAAACCTTTCATCTGATTTTCTAAATTGCTGCATTTGTAAATTCCAAAAGCCAATATAAAGGAATAGTAGTGCTAAAAAAAGGACTTGTGGGTTTAACCAATCTTGTTTTTTTTGTACAATTCTCCTTTAAGGGGGGCGTGGCAAGGGGTGTGTCCTAGGCCTGCATACTTTTGCTGATAAGTGTCCCTCATTCCCATCTCAAAAAGTTGGGAGGTATGCGGTTGCTATTCTTTCAGCCTGCAGAGCGAACGCTCTTAGCCCAGAAACATCCGTCCCCACAGATGCAAATGTGCGGAGCGTGGGCATTAAGGACCATCCTCCCTGCCAACGCACATATGTGTTAGTTACGCAGAGCCGCCTTTAACTAGTTAAGGACCGAGCCTATTTATCAGACTTGGTGTTTACAAGTTAAAATCTGTGTTTTTTTTTTTTTGCTAGATTACTTAGAATCCCCAGACATTATTATATATATTTTTTCAGACACCCTAGAGAATAAAGTTGCGGTCATTGCAATACTTTCTGTCACACCGTATTCACGCAGCAGTCTTACAAGCACAAATTTTGGGGAAAAAATACACTTTTTTGAATTAAAAAAATAAGACAACAGTAAAGTTAGCCCAATTTTTTTTTATATTGTGAAAGATAATGTTACGCCGAGTAAATTGATAACCAACATGTCACGCTTCAAAATTGTGCCCGCTCGTGGAATGGTGACAAACTTTGATCCTTAAAAATCTCCATAGGCGACATTTAAAAATTTCTGAAGGTTACCAGTTTAGTTATAGAGGTAGTCTAGTGCTAGAATTGTTGCTCTCGCTCTAACGATCACGGCGATACCTCACATGTGTGGTTTGAACACCGTCTTCATATGCAAGGTAGACTTAGGGATATGTTCGCTTCTGCGCGCGAGCTCAGCAGGACGGGGCACTTTAAATCTTTTTTTTTTTCTTATTTATTTAACTTTTTTTCTTTTTTTATAATGTAAACATCCCTTGTAATAGAAAAAAGCATGACAGGACCGCTTAAATGTGAGATCTGGGGTCAAAAAGACCTCACATCTCATATTTACACTAAAATGCAATAAAATAAATAAATAAACAAACATCGTTTGACGTCGCTTCTGTCATCCAATGGTATGGAGCCGAGCGGGGGCCATCTTTCCCTTACTCGGCATCCAGCCTCACAGGGAAGAGGACACGATCGTCTCTGCCGCTACCGATGGCTCCGGTAAGCGGCGGAGACGACCAGAGCGCAGTGAGACGACCACCCACGATAAAAGTGGTCTTGCGGCAAATCCCCTGCAGAGATCACTTTTATCCGAAAGGGGACCGTCCGCCGTTAAAGAGGATATCGGGGTTATGGCAGCTCTCTGCTGCCATAACCCCGGTATTCTATGTCAAAGTACCAACGTACAACGACAGCGGTTAATACTGCCCCTCTGCCCAACCGCACCAATTCCTCCTGCTATTCTGGCGCCCCTGTATGCCGGGCCCTCCTTGTCCTATCGCCGTTATTGTTCCTGAGAAAAGCTGACATTGGGGCTGATTTACTAAAACCGGAGAGAGCAAAATCTGGTGCAGCTCTGCATAGAATCCAATCAGCTTCAAGGTTTTATTGTCAAAGCTTAACTGAACAAGCCGAAGCTAGAAGCTGATTGGCTCCCATGCACAACTGCACCATATTTTGCAAGTACGAGACGGCAGCTATTGGCTACTGGCTATTGAACTTCCTTTTTCTAGTCCCGTCATACGTGTTGTACGTCACCACATTCTAGACGGTCAGACATTGGTGTGATCGTGTTTAGGCAATCCTGTCGGAACTCCGTCGGAAATACTGTCATGTCTCGAACACAGAACCGTTTTTTCCGTCGGAATAAACTCTGACAGACGGAATTCCGCTCAATCGGTCTCGACGTACAACACGTACGACGGGACTAGAAAAAGGAAGTTCAATAGCCAGTAGCCAATAGCTGCCGTCTCGTACTTGCTTCAGAGCATGCGTCGTTTTTGGTCCATCGGAAAAGCATAAAGACGAGCGGTTTTCCCGATAGGAATTGATTCCGTCGGAAATATTTAAAACATGTTCTATTTCTAGGTCCGTCAGAATTTTAGAAAAAAAAAAGTCAGATGAGGCATACATACGATCGGAATATCCGATGAAAAAAATCCGTCTGACTTTTTCTGCCGGGAAGTCCAACCGCGTGTATGCGGCATCAGAGCTTATTCCGACAAAAAACGGTCGTGTGTACGCGGCATGAACATGTATATTTATGCATTGAGCAGCTAGCGCTGGCTTTATTTAATGGAAACAATAGTGGTCAACACTGAAAATCAATTTTAGACAATGTGTTTGTCCCCTGAGATCGGCTGGGCACGTGACTTTCACAGAGGACACAGAATGCTTAATGACTCCTCCAAGGAATTGGACTAGGATAAAATGCTGGCATTTACAAAAACATCCATGACGATGGTATTAACCATGGCTTGTTACCTGCTATACCAATAACACCACGCCCTTTATTTTAATGACCACACCACACATTACTGGAATAAATTGGCCATAGCAGCTGTTTTATTAACCAAATATAAATACCAATAATTAACATGTCAATAACCTTTCAAAACATAACATACAGCTTTATTAAAGATAATGGAGCCCAAGGTCCCAATAGGCATAAAAACCAGAACCGTACCTGCTAGTCACTTCTCAGACCTCCAGTCGCAAAACCACAGACTCTGAGACAACTAGCAGGCACCCATACCAACTGGGAGCCCTACATCAGACGGGTCCCTACACCTTTTAAGTGCCCATATGACCTAAAGGACCTTGCACCCCGCCAAGCGCAACTCCTGCTCCCAAGGACTTTCAAGTCCCCCAAACAACACGACAAAGTCCCCAAAAATGTAGGGCGGGAGGGTGGAAAGCTGATTCACCGGCTATTCCCCTCCAATGGAAACACCGCCCCCCTTTCCATCCCAGCTCACTTCCCCCCAGAGCTCCACCCATATCTCCTACACCATTCAGCAAAGCCCTAACAAAACCTAGCCACGTATTCCCCTCCCATCTTACCCTTACTCCCAGTCGCAAGCCCCATTAACCCCTGTCATGCCGGCCCTTCATTTATTGCTTTGGGGCATACTTAGGGTTGCCACCTCATCCCTTTAAAACCGAACACATATTACTTACACATGTTCTGTGGTTGATAAAGGTGGTAATTAAACTCACTTAGCGCCTTATCTGCATTAGATTTGCCTCAGAACCTGTGTAATTAATATGTGTTCGGGTTTAAAGGGATGAGGTGGCAACCCTAGGCATACTACCGGCCTCTCTTGTTACCTGTTATACCAATAACCCCACCCGTTTCATTTTAATGACCACACCACACATAACTGGAGTAAATTGGCCATAGCAGCTGTTTTATTAACCAAATGTAGCACTGACCCCCGAAGGAGCTGCTAGTTGGATTTGGGCCTGCACTCTACCAAGAAACCCCACTAACTTGACTCAATCCTCTTGGCACAGCTGTGGTGCAATGTAATACAGTACAATATAAAACAATGCAAAGTACCTGTATTGTACCCTCAGGATCCCTGGCTCCACCTGGTGGGGAAAAACAGTACGCCACACAACTGGATACTTAACCAGAAATATTTTTACTGCAGAATATTCAAAAGAGGTGATTACAGAAATTGTGCTGTCATCCCAACATAGGACAACAGCACAATATATTTCAATATGAATCAATATGAAATGTATATATATGTATATTTAAACTTGGGAGCTCCCCCTACTTTAAAGGCTATGCGTGAGATCTCACTTAAAGTACTTTATCTGGGATCTTCTTTCTTCGCTAGCTAAAGTAACTCCTTTGAAATTTGTAATCCAAAGGTTAAGTTAAGGTGCTCCTGATGTAACTCCAATAACTATTTTCAACTCTTGGGGCATCAGAGTAAATAAGCCTCAAGCCTGCTCAGCGTCAGTTGCTGTGTTATTCCTCCGTGGAACTACAAATTCAAGTGGGGCCTGTATTTGAGTCTAACTGCGTGTAACAAGTTAACAAACGGTGGGCCGTAACCCGTTCACCAACTGTATCGGAGTTCCATGTGATAACCTTGGTCCGGTGACTGCAGCTTGCTTCAGTGTCAGCTGGGCCAGACGCTCTGTACCGCTCCACTGGGTGGATCCGGACCTCCGATACTCCGATGAGTGTCTCTGGACCTTCTCAATCCGGTCACCGTCTCTCTGGCTCCGTCAGGTCACTTCACAAACAAGCAGGTTTGCACTCTGTGATGGCTGTAGGCCGCTGTCTCCGGGAAGCCTCCTCACAGATCCGCAAAGGCAGGCAACGCAATCCCAAGAGACCTAAAATGGCCGCTGGGGTACTTTTTATCCTCTACCCAGCATGCACTGCGTAAGAAAGTGTTCATGGGTAGGTCCTACAGACTCCTGGGTAACAAGGTCAACCCTCTGAATCAAAACAACAGTCACTTCCTGTATAAGTCTTTTGGGTTGTTCAGAGATAAATATATACAAGTGCATTACCCGTATTTGGTCACTAGATGGCTCTAGATACGGAACCCTAGCAATGTCCATTAACCTTACATTAAATTATGCATAACCACATCAATAGACAAGAATGTCAGCGCTACACAAATATAAATAGCAATAATTAACATGTCAATAACCTTTTAAAACATAACATACAGCTTTATTGAAGATAATGGAGCCCAAGGCCCCAATAGGCATATAAACCAGAACTGTACCTGCTAGTCACTTCTCAGACCTCCAGTCGCAAAACCACTGACTCGAAGACAACTAGCAGGTACCCATACCAACTGGGAGCCGTACCTCAGACGTGTCCCTACACCATACCTTTTAAGTGCCCATATGACCTAAAAGGACCTTGCACCCCACCACTACCACCGCTCAAACCTGACACATGTATATTTATGCATTGAACAGCTAGCACTGGCTTTATTTAATGGGAACAATAGTGGTCAACTCTGAAAATCTATTTTAGACAATGTGTTTTTTTCCCCTGAGATCGGCTGGGCACGTGACTTTCACAGAGGACACAGAATGCTTAATGACTCCTCCAAGGAACTGGACTAGGATAAAATGCTGGCATTTACAAAAACATCCATTTCCTCCAGGGCAGAAAAACGTAACTAGAAGATTCTCTCATGAGGGTGTTGCTGTCTTACATAAAATGGATCCCTCTATTCCAAACACATGTTGGAGATGCCAAGCGGTCACTGGAATGATGTCCCACATTTGGGGAATGTGTCCACTGATCATTCCCTTTTGAGAACTACCTTATTATCCATGATATATAATCACTGTATAATAATAATGATCCCCAGATCCAATAAACAAGTTAAAAAGGGCCTTCTCCTCCATTTTCTAGTTTCCACCCGCACTATCATTTCTAGACACTGGCACATACCAGGTACTCCCGCATTATCAGAATGGGCATGTGAAATGGATTCCATATACCACCTAGAAAGGATGCTCTCCTAAGAAGGAGGCAACATGGATTCTTTTACCACTATATGGTCTATATGGGTTCTTTTTAGACCAGTGGTTGTCAATTTATAAGCTAAAGTGGTCCTCAAATGCAGCCCCTGTCACCACCCAAGGGCCACACATAATGTTTATTTTTACACTATATTACCAAAAGTATTGGGACGCCTGCGTTTGCACGCATATGAACTTTAATGGCATCCCAGTCTTAGTCCATAGGGTTCAATATTCAGTTGGCCCACCCTTTACAGCTATAACATCTTCAACTCTTCTGGGAAGGCCGTCCACAAGGTTTAGGAGTGTGTCTATGGGAATGTTTGACCATTCTTCCAGAAGTGCATTTGTGAGGTCAGGCACTGATGTTGGACGAGAAGGCCTGGCTGGCTGGCTCCGCTCTAATTCACCCCAAAGGTGTTCTGTCAGGTTGAGGTCAGGAGTCTGTGTAGGCCAGTTAAAGTGGATGTAAACCCCAAAAACAAATTTTTATGTCATAATGTATACGAGTATACGATTTCCTATCATTTGAGCCCAGACTTGCCACACAGAGTTAATCCAGCTCTGAGCAATCCTCTTTTATTGTTCAGTGAGATAAATCTTGACAAACAGAGATAAACTTTGTCAAATCCTCCCCTTTTTTGTAAGTGACAGGTGATTTACATATCTCGTGCACTAGCCTAAGAGACATGCGTTATTTTTTAATTCCCTCCCACTCCTTTCTTCTGCTGCTCTGCAAGGATTGGCTGTTCCACACTTCAGCATGATTTGGCATGCTGAAGTCATGTGGCGACTTTTCTAGGTTTTGAATGGATGTTCAGAAGTTCAGTGTAAGAAATACACAGGAGAAAATGCATGTTGATAAGGGGAGTGTAGAGGTGGGCGGGGAGTCTACTGACATGATGACTCCACCCACTGAGCCCTGGAAAACAGACCCACCCACAAAATCTGCAGTTTTTCGGGTCTCATAGCAGACAGAGGGGAGACATTTGACAGATAAGTATACATGCAGGAGACATGTATATCCTTCTAGATAACCAATATTGCAGTAGTTTAGAAAGGATGAGACTGGGTTTACATCCACTTTAAGTTCCTCCACCCCACACTCGCTCATCTTGAGGCGATTCAGTTCGCATTGCAGCGCTATACAAATCATTCATTCATTCATTTATTCATCTACACCTTGTTGAATCTATGCCACAAAGAATTAAGGCAGTTCTGAAGACAAATAGGGGTCCAACCCGGTACTAGCAAGGTGTACCTAACAAAGTGGCTGGTGAGTGTATATTAGACCCAGTGATGACATCTGTTCTTCTCTATGCAATGTAGACAGAACATGGCTTGTGGGAGGGGCCAGCTCTGAAAAATGGGTGTTCCTAGCCAGGCTGCCTTTGCATGCAGACCACCCTAGCTATCTCCCACATGTGATGCTGAGCCTCTATGACAGAAAGAACTGAAATACAATGAATGAAAGTGGTGGGACGGGGACAATAAGGTTGAGGAGGAAACAGCGACATGGTGCTGGATGTCCTGCAGCCAGGAATTTAGGTGGGCTGTATTTGACTTGCCCCAGCTTCTAATGCACATTGTGAGAAGCTCACAGTGTGCAGTGAAATTAGAGTAAGGAATTTTAGGTAGAGAGGAGCCTGTACAACTGTGTAAAGCAACAAATACTTTAAGGAGCTGGCCATAGAAGGTGCGATTTTATTTTTTGTTGCAGAAAATAACTTTACTCCCCCATCAACACCCTCCTGCAGAGCTATCTCCCGGTGGGGGGGGGGGAGCCGTCCCGGCTGAGAGAACACACAGTGATTATTAGCCGCTGGCAATAATTTGTGAAAAAAACGAAAGGCTGGTTGTACCCAAGTTGATCGATCAACTTGGGTACAATTAATCAGCCTGCCCATACATGGTTAAAATATGGGCCTATCCCTGCTGAACTGGCTGAGATTTGAACCGTCTATGGCCGGTCTAATGCCCCGTACACACGGTTGGAAATTCCGACGAAAAATGTCCGATCGGACCATGTTATCGGAAGATCCCGCCGTGTGTGGGCTCCATCGGACTTTTTCCATCGGAAATTCCGACGGAAAAAATTTGAGATCCTGCTCTCAAATTTTCCGACAACAAAATCCGATCGGACTTTTCCCGATCGTGTGTATAGAATTCCGACGGACAAAGTGTCACGCATGCTCAGATCAAATTACGAGGCCAAAGCTATTGGCTACTAGTCTCTACGTAGTTCCGTCGAACGCATGTCTCCACGGTCAGAATGATCGGATTTTCCGACAACTTTGTCCGACCGTGTGTATGCAACACCAGTGTCGGACAAAATCCGTCGGAAAAAATCCTACGGATTTTGTTGTCGGAATCTCCGACCGTGTGTACGGGGGCTGAGACTGAAGGGAAGGCTGGAGTTCAACTTTCAAAACGTATTTGCTGACTTTAGCAAAGTTATATGGTTTCTTGGCCAGGATTGAGTTGTTGAGTCAGTCCTCCAGGTATTAGCAGAAGACTCTGCGGTGAAGGGCATGCTGAGACAAATACTTGGAGTCTACAATTTACTGTCCCTGACGGATCTGGATTGGAGTCCCAGAAAAGGTGTCCGTTCCTGGAAAGCTTTGATCTTTACTCCTGAGAAAGATTCCTGACATTCTCCCTCTTCTCTCTGCGGTTCCCATTCCCACCAACATCTCCTGGAGGTGAACTGTGAACTCTGACAGATGTCAGGGAGCCAAAACCTGGTACCCAGATGTGGCCGTGGTCTACAGCACCAACAATGCATCACTTACATCAACACTGGCTGCACTAATGACCTAATGAGGAAACGCATTAAGACGTTTATATGAAGGTAACGGATGGGGGGAAATGTTAAGATTCTGGGAAAGGCTTAAAGAGCCAGATGCAGCTTTATTTATAATACAACATATGACGACCTGATGAGGCGAGTCAACATACAGCCGAGTGAGAACACGCAATTATAAGCTAAAAAAGAGGTTTGGATAAGTTAGCATAGAAAATACCAGTGTTTTAGACTGGCTTCTAAATAATATACCTCCCAACTTTCTGAGATGGGAAAGAAGGACAGCTTTTAGCACAAAGAAGGACATACCCCTAACAACACCTCCATGAATTTAACCTCTTTCAGACCGGACCAATTTGCAGCCAAAGGACCAGGCCCCTTTTTGCGATTCGGCACTGCGTCGCTTTAACTGACAATTGCGCGCTCGTGCCACGTGGCTCCCAAACAAAATTGACGTCCTTTTTTTCCCACAAATAGAGCTTTCTTTTGGTGGTATTTGATCGCCCCTGCGGTTTTTATTTTTTGCGCTATAAACAAAAAAGAGCGACAATTTTGAAAAAAAAAAACGCATTATTTTTTATTTTTTGCTATAATAAATATCCCCCAAAAATATATAAAAAAAACATTTTTTTTCCTCAGTTTAGGCCGATACGTATTCTTCTACATATTTTTGGTAAAAAAAAAAAAATCGCAATAAGCGATTATTGATTGGTTTGCGCAGAAGTTATAGCGTTTACAAGATAGGGGATAGTTTTGAAGCATTTTTATTAATATTTTTTTTTTATTAGTAATGGCGGCGATCAGCGATTTTTTTTTGACTGCGACATTATGGCGGACACATCGGACATTTTTAACACATGTCTGGGACCATTGTCATTTATACAGCAATCAATGCTATTTAAATGCATTGATTCCTGTACAAATGACACTGGCAGTGAAGGGGTTAACCACAAGGGGGCAGTGTAGGGGTTAAGTATGCCTAGGGGTGTGTTTCTTACTGTGGGGGGGGCGTGGCTGTCAGCTAGTGAATGCTGATCTCTGCTCCAATCACAGGGAGCAGAGATCGGCATCACTAGTTGCTAGGCAGAATGGGGAGATGCTGTTTATCTCGGCATCTCCCCGTTCAGCCTTCCCGTGAGACGATCGCGGATGTCCCCGCGGCAATCGAGTCCGCGGGGCCCGCGACCGGACTCACGGGGGTCCCGATGGCACGGACAGGCATTAAGGAGGGACTTATATATACGCCCTCCTGCCTGTACGTGCCATTCTGCCGACGTATATCTGTGTGCGCCGGTCGGGAAGTGGTTAAGTACAAAAAATGAATGACTAATGCATTGACATTTTTTTCTCAGGACTGCTTGGGGATATGCCTCGTACACACGATCGTACTTTCTGACAACAAAACCGTGGAATTTTGTTTGAAAGATGTTGGCTCCAACCTGTCTTGCATACACACAAATGTTGGCCAACTATTACGAACGTGGGAACGCGGTGACGTACAAGACGTACGACGAGCTGAGAAAAAGGAAGTTCAATAGCCAGTGCGGCTCCTTCTGCTTGATTCCGAGCATGCGTGAACTTTTGTGCGTCGGACTTGTGTAAACGCGATCGGAAATCCCGACAACAAAGTTTTGTTGGCGGAAAATTTGAGAACCAGCTAGCCAACATTTGTTGGCGGAAAGTCCGACAACAAATGTTTAATGGAGCGTACACACGATCGGACTTTCCGACAACAAGCTCACAGTCAACATTTGTTGTCGGAAAATCAGATTGTGTGTACGGGGCATAGCAGTATATTCATTTATACTGAAACGTTTAGTGAAGGGAGTGGGATTTGGGGCAAAGAATTGGATCTTGATGGTTGGTATAACCACTTGAAGACCCGGCATATTTTGACACTTCTCACATACTGTATATGCAAACAACACATTTTGTTTGCTAGAAAATGATTAGGAACCAACAAACATTATATTCTTTTTTTTAAAGCAGAGGCCCTAGAGAAAGATTTTGGTGGGTGTTGCAATTTTTTAACACATGCAATTTCTGGGGAAAAAAATACACTTTTTTAACACACACAAACTCAAAAAAAATACACAATGTTTTGATAAAATATAAAAGATGATGCTACGCCGAGTAAATAGATACCAAACATGTCACGTTTTACAACCAGCCCCTTACATCAGAGTACCATCACCAGCCCCTTACATCAGAGTACCATCATCAGCCCCTTACATCAGAGTACCATCACCAGCCCCTTACATCAGAGTACCATCACCAGCCCCTTACATCAGAGTCCCATCACCAGCCCCTTACATCAGAGTCCCATCAGCTGCCCCTTACATCAGAGTCCCATCACCAGCCCCTTACATCAGAGTCCCATCAGCTGCCCCTTACATCAGAGTCCCATCAGCAGCCCCCTTACATCAGAGTCCCATCAGCAGCCCCCTTACATCAGAGTCCCATCAGCAGCCCCCTTACATCAGAGTCCCATCACCAGCCCCTTACATCAGAGTCCCATCAGCCGCCCCCTTACATCAGAGTCCCATCAGCAGCCCCCTTACATCAGAGTCCCATCACCAGCCCCTTACATCAGAGTCCCATCAGCCGCCCCCTTACATCAGAGTCCCATCAGCTGCCCCCTTACATCAGAGTCCCATCAGCAGCCCCTTACATCAGAGTCCCATCAGCAGCCCCCTTACATCAGAGTCCCATCAGCTGCCCCCTTACATCAGAGTCCCATAAGCAGCCCCTTACATCAGAGTCCCATCAGCAGCCCCCTTACATCAGAGTCCCATCAGCAGCCCCCTTACATCAGAGTGTCCTCCTCCCACGTGTGTACATTTCTGAGGGCTCTTCTTCCTCTCTCCAATCATGTGATAAGTGATAAGGTATAGGGGAGAGAGGAAGGAAAGTCGGCTGGCTGTCTATCTCCCCCTGCAGGCTGGAGGGAGCATAACGCCTAATGCTCTCTCCAGCATATGATGGAAGCTGCTCCTTCTGACAGGAGTGAAATCGCGATCACTCACTGTCAGAGAGGAACGGCACCAGGACTGCACCAGACTGGCCCACTGAGCCATCGGCCCACCGGGAATCTACCGGTAGTCCCGATGACCAGTACATGCCTGGTTGAAGAGGAAAGAGGGACAGAGCGATTGCTCCCTAAAGAGGAACAGTTGCGTAGGAAATAGGAACAAAAGGATCTGGTTCCCAGAGAGGACAGTTGAGTAGGAAAGAGAGACATAGGGATTTGGGCCTTAAAGTGGGATGATGGAGGAAAATAGGGGGACTGAAAGATTTGGCCGCTAAAGAGGCAAAGTGGACAAAGGGATTTGGTTCCCAGAGGTAGACATTGAGTAGGGAAGATGGATAGGAGGGAGGGATTTTGTCCCTAGAGAGGGACAGTTCAGAAGGATTGAGGGACAGAAGGATTTTGTCTCTCAGGTGAAGGCAGGAAGTACAAAGAGATTTGGTCGCTACGAGGGAAGCAAGAAGGAAAGCAGTTAGGAGAGAAAGATTTGGTGCCTATGATGGAAGCAGGAAGGACAAAGGGATTTGGTCCCTATAAGATAATCATAAACAAAGGGATTTGGTCCCTCTCCCTCAGAAGGGAGCAGAAACGACCAAGGGACATGGTCCCTATGAGAGAATCAGAAATGACAAAGGGATTTGGTCCCTGTGACGAAACGTCCCTACTCTCCGCTTGAGTGCTTTCGTCATATACCACTTCCTCCCAGTCTGAATATAGATATCAGATATTGCAACCGCTCACAAGCACAAAACAAAACGACACTTGCTTAGCTGCTCAACATGGACTCATTTATTAGAACCAAAAATGACAAGTATTTATAATACAGTAGAAGAGGAGGTCCCCCTCCTGCTCATATTATTCTAACAATACAACTGTAACATATTAACATGAGCTAATTAACTAATCCCTTTAAGCTGCCGATGTGACTCTGTGCCCATCAGGATTTCACTACAGGTCAGACTTGTTGTCACCGAGCTTCACATAGTAGATTATACATTATCATAAGTACAACCACAAGACATTTTGCCCTAATAGCAGGAGCTCCACTAGGAGTCGGCCCGTCTCCTACATTGTACAGAGGACAATGTGATCAGCTCTCTCAATGAACACCTTGAGTTCATCAACAAACTAAGAATAGTCTTTACATATATCCTGGGAGATACTGTGGATAAATATTACTTACTTACATTTTAAGTAATCCAAGATATAGTTTCTCACTCACCCTGTGCCAGGATGGCACAGGGTGACTTAGACATAATAGGTGCATGGGGAGCTGAAACATGGGTTTCCCAACCTTTCCAAGGGATTCTGGGTTCCATGTGCCCTCCCGTCACAGTCCCTATAAGATAATCAGAAACAAAGGGATTTGGTCCCTCTCCCTCAGAAGGGAGCAGGAAGGACCAAGGGATATGGTCCCTATGAGAGAATCAGAAATGACAAAGGGCTTTGGTCCCTCTCCCTCAGAGAGAAGCAGGAAGGACAAAGGGATTTGGTTCCAGGGTCAAATAACAGAGCCCAGTGGTGGTTTATATTTCTCGTAATTACACGGAGCTGTAGAAGTAGGAATACCATAAAAAGTAGAATGATTCAATGAACGTCTATTTTTATTCGTGAAAAAATGCAGCTGTGCTAATGTCAGAAAAATGGATAAGGTAAACTAAGCTGGAGTCATTATTTCAACCAGATGCAGCGGTATTCTCACAGTGCTTCAGGATGGAGAAGATAAAGTATATCTGAATGACCCCTCACAAGCCATAAGCAGACTAATTGGCCTAATCGTTAAAATCTCCTTCAGATCTACCAACAACTGTGTAACTTAAGGGCCTGCCTAGTTGGATTTAAATTGATTAGATACTGTAGGTAGGTGCTCATCAGGGGCGGACTGACAACACATAGGGCCCCCGGGCAATAGGAGATTATGGGGCCCCCAGGCAATTAGAGATTATGGGGCCACACAGTATACACACACACAGTATACAATCACACAGTATACATGTACATGTTTCTATTTGCTGAGAAGGTACTGGAGAGGTGGGGCAGCTATAATCTCTGGATTTTTAGACCAAAAGGATGTCGGTAAGGGACATTTCAAAAACAGATGTAAAAAAAAACACAGATTTTTACATACTGTCCTTGGTTTTACTGAGGCTGGCAACCATGATGGGGCCCCCTAGTGGCCTGGGGCCCTCGGGCAGTGCCCGAGTGGCCGAATGGTCAGTCCGCCCCTGGTGCTCATATGACATCATTTTCGTTAATCTAAAAGTTTGTGCACAAATTTCATTGGACTATATCTTTAATGGGCTCCATGCTTTGCTGTACCTCTTCCATAAGGACAAGCAGACATATAAATATGCTGCTTAGTGTAAAACAGTGAAAGATGGAGCCATTGCTATGAGTAGAAAGCTTTTCTATCTCACTGCCACACTCAGTAATATATAGGTCATATTCAATCAATAGTGTAATTTTTCACAAATTGCTTTTTCTGCCTTATCCCATTTAACTATTGGCACAAATCAATAATTTCATTTTCTTTTGAATAAAAACGCTGCTTTCTTAAGGTTAGGCTGGCCAGACAAATCATAGTGTTTAGGAGTCCCAATACTCATGCCGCTTCCAAGGGCAGGAGACAACACGCTGTCCCCTTCATCAGAAGATAACACAATAATACAAATCCACGGCCATCACATCATTTTTTTAATTCTTTCCCATGGTCCAGGTATCGTTTATAAATGTAATTATTTCCAGTACTTATGTAGCACCAACATATTCCAGTGCGATGTACAGAGTGCACCAAACTACTTTGGTCCAGTCCCTGCACCAGAAGAGCTTACAGCTCAATGACCCTACCCCAAAAATATCATACACACATACAGTATGTAGGCAAATGTTTGTGGACACCTGACCATCTGAGCAAGGTTCAGGTGGTGTGGTGGGCAATAAACACACAGTCCAAAGTAGGCAAGAGCAATATATTGCAGAAAGGTTCAACATTCAACAACTCGGCTGGCTGGGCAGGCACAACCATCCGGAGCCACTTACAAACTGTAACAACAGTCTGTAGACTTCAAAGATGCTGACAGCTTCTGTAACAAAGAACAGAATGTGCATGGGCGTCCGCAGAACTTTTTTCAGGGGGGGGCATAATTTTAGGGTCACCCATGCACCGCCCCTTTTCGACAATGTCATTATCACATTATTATGGTCAGAGTCTGCAGACGTATTACAGTCCCTAGGATAAGTAATGGGTAATGGCCAACAGGCTCTCTTACCAGACCCAGCGAAACTACAGCAGTGATCACTCCGGCTGGACGATCGATCACTCTGGGTTCCCCGGGGGCGACACTGGTCAGTAGTGTAGCATGTCTGTACCCTGGTAGTGGCTCAGTCTTTCTCTCTCTGGTAGTGCTGGCCAGTTTGGCTCTCTCTCTGGTGGTGCTGGACAGCATGACTCTCTTTTGTGGCCCTGGCAGGCTCTCTCTCTGGCTTCCGCCCAGCACACTCCTCGTCCTGTAGCGCTCTCTCCCTCAGCTTATTTCCAGGCCGCAGTCTCTCAATCTCTCTCTTGATCGAGCTGTAGCCTCCTCCCTGTGGAAAATGGACCTGCCAATCTTTTGGGACTACCTGTCCCATGAAGCTTGCCTCTCCTAGTCGCCTTTGATTGGCCCTCAGTTATGGCCAATAGGGAAGGAACGGAACAGGGCAGGAAGCTGGGTGGGGAACCTGGTGAGAGCCGCCGTCTCTTCTCCCTGACAGGAGAATGGGTGGGGCGGGCGGGGGAAACCTCTGATAGCCCGCAGCTCGCCATTCTTCCGTCACAGCACCGCCAAGTTCTCTGCTGGACTGAGCAGGGAAAAGAGCCCAAAGTCACACTACACTTGACAGCACCTTAATGGTGTCACCCAACTGGTGGGTGGCACCCGGGTGCGGCACCTCGACAGAGACACAACTGTGCTGAATTTAAGATCCGATCCCTGATTCCAGGGGGGAGCACTTGACCCCCCTTGCCCCTACCTGCGGACGCCCATGAGAATGTGGCCTGGTCGGTCCACACCCAAAGGGGAGGCTTCCTGAAGCGAGGTAGTTGTAGCCCCTGCATTGTCCCTCCTCCTCCAGAACCTTTCCCTATTTCTCAGCACTGT
The DNA here is from genome assembly GCA_028564925.1 of Lithobates sylvaticus. Lineage (NCBI taxonomy): Eukaryota > Metazoa > Chordata > Amphibia > Anura > Ranidae > Lithobates > Lithobates sylvaticus. The sequence goes on along the minus strand of CM053034.1, from coordinate 215,214,831 downwards.
CCCTGTCAGACAGGGAAGCTGTCCCTACATTAGCCACTCTCATAAACCAGTCCAAACCTGGGAGCCAGAGTCTTAAATAGACTCTGCCTGACCCAAGATGGCCACCAAATTTATATGGGGCGCCAGCGTCCAATCGGACTTCTTGTGACCGCAGGAAGTCATAGAGGAACCAAGTTCCTCACAACTTCCTTCCCCTTCTGCGTTGCCGCTTTGTTGGAGCACCACCTACAGTGGGGAATACAAACTGCACCTGCCTACAACCATCACACCTACATGTTGGACATCCCATTGCAAAACCATGGCCACTATAATAGAGTTGGCCCTCTTTGTGGACACAGTGGGTAAAATAATTATTTGATCCCCTGCAGATTTTGTAAGTTTGCCCACTTACAAAGAAATGAAGGTTCTAAATATGCTTCGGGGCTGTTTCTCTGCTAAAGGTACAGGCAGACTGAGGGGCCAATGGACAGGGCAATGTATTGTAAAATATTGGATGAGAACTTTCTTCCCTCAGCCAGAACACTGAAGATGGGTCGTAAATGGGTCTTCCAGCATGACAATGACCCAAGACATACCGCCAAGGCAACAAAGGAGTAGCTCAAAAAGAAGCACATCAAGCTCATGGAGTGGCCTAGTCAGTCTCCAGACCTTAATCCTATAGAACATTTATGGAGGGAGCTGAAACTTTGAGTTGCCAAACGACAGCCAAGAAACCTTAAGGATTTAGAGAAGATCTGTAAAGAAGAGTGGACCAAAATCACTCCTGAGATGTGGGCAAACCTGATCACCAACTACAAGAAACGTCTCACCTCTGTGCTGGCCAATAAGGGTTTCTCCACCAAGTACTAAGTCATGCTTTGCTTGGGCATCAAATACTTATTTTACTCACTGAACTCCAACTTAATTTTAAGCATTTGTTTTATGTTTTTTCTAGATTTTTGGTTTATTTTCTGTCTCTATCATTTAACCGCTTCAGCACCGCCCGCCGTCATATGACGCCCACAAGGTGGATCTCCCATCCTGGGTGGGCGTCATATGACGTCCTCGGATTCCCGGCTGCCTGGGGGGCGCGCGCGCCCGCGGCATCGCTCGGGACCCGGTGCGAGTGCCCGGCGGCCGCGATGTCCGCCGGGCACCCGCGATTGCCCGTTAAAACAACGGGACCGGGCGTGACCGTGGAGCTGTGTGTGTAAACACACAGCTCCACGTCCTGTCAGCGGGGAGGAGACCGATCATGTGATCCCAGTACGGAGGATCACATGATCGGTCTCCTCCCCTTAAGTCCCCTCCCCCTACAGTTAGAATCACGTCTATTAGGGAACACATTAACCCCTCCGGCTCCCTCTAGTGTTAACCCCTTCCCTGCCAGTCACATTTACACAGTAATCATTGCAATTTTATAGCAACGATCGCTGTGTAAATGTGAATGGTTCCAAAAATGTGTCAAAAGTGTCCGAAGTGTCCGCCGCAATGTCGCAGTCATGAAAAAAAAATCGCAGATCCCCGCCATTACTAGTAAAAAAAAAAAAAAAAAAAAATTCAATAAATCTATCCCCTATTTTGTAGACGCTATAACTTTTGCGCAAACCGATCAATATACGCTTATTGCGATTTTTTTTACCAAAAATATGTAGAAGAATACGTATCGGCCTAAACTGAGGAAAAAAAATAGTTTTTTTTTAAAAAAAATGGGATATTTATTATAGCAAAAAGTAAAAAATATTGTGTTTTTTTTTTCAAAATTGTCGCTCTTCTTTTGTTTATAGCGCAAAAAAAATAAAAACCGCAGGGGCGATCAAATACCACCAAAGAAAGCTCTATTTGTGGGGAAAAAAAGGACGTCAATTTTGTTTGGGTGTAACGTCGCAACGACCGCGCAATTGTTAGTTAAAGCGACGCAGTGCCGAATCGCAAAAAGTGCTCTGGTAAGGAAGGGTGTTTAAAAGCCCTGTATTGAAGTGGTTAAAATACACCTATGATAAACAGGGAGGAATCTGTAACAAAATTTATTAAAATATTTGTAATGTACATAGATCACCCAGAGAGCAATGTTTTTTTCTCAACAAAAGTGGAGTTACTCTTTAACCGTTTCCCGACCGCCTCCTGTAGATATACGTCTACAGAATGGCACGGCTAGACGTACAGCCACGCCCCCCTACTGTAAAAAAAACACAACACGTCACACTAACTCCTCCCCACCCCCTAGTAGTTAACTTCTTCACTGCCACTGTCATTTACAAAGGAATCAGTGCTATTTGAATAGCACTGATTTCTGTATAAATGACAATGGTCCCAAAAATGTGTCAAAAATGTCCGATGTGTCCGCCATAATGTCGCAGTCACAAATAAAAATTGCTGATCGCCGCCATTGCTAGTAAAAAAAAAAAATATTAATAAAAATGCTATAAAACTATCCCCTATTTTGTAAACTTCTATAACTTTTACGCAAACAAATCAATAATCGCTAATTGCGATTTTTTTTTACCAAAAATATGTAGAAGAATACATATAGGCCTAAACTGAGGGAAAAAAAATATTTTTTATATATTTTTTGGGGATATTTATTATAGCAAAAAGTAAAAAATATAGATTATTTTTCAAAATTGTCGCTCTATTTTTGTTTATAGCGCAAAAAAAAAATAAAAACCACAGGGGAGATCAAATACCACCCAAAGAAAGCTCTATTTGTGGGAAAAAAAGGACGCCAATTTTGTTTGGGAGCCAAGTCGCACGACCGCGCAATTGTCAGTTAAAGCGACGCAGTGCCGAATCGCAAAAAGGGGCCTGGTCCTTTGGCTGCAAATTGGTCCGGGGCTGAAGTGATTAAACAATTTTGGCCATATTTATGAACCAGTCAGTTTGACATTCACCAAATCCTTAGGGTTTGTCCATGTGTTCGACTAACATAGCCACTCACCTGAAAAGCGATCCACTGTAGATCACTTTTCAGAGGGCATCTTTCATTTTACCAAAGTTGACTAAAAAAATAGCAAGTAGTGCGAAGGTGATGTCACAGTGCAATGAAAGCCTTGCCCAGCAGGACTGGGGTACATAGCGAATATTCGCTCACCAAAAAAGAAAAAATGCCCGATATGGGTGTAGGTCCATGCAAATCGATCTGCTTATCGCTTGGAGGGGGCCATTCAGACACGTTTCCTCTTCTCCATTTCCTCTGTTCTGAACTCTTCTCCTGCACAGAACAGATCCCACAGCTCTGCCACTGAGTCTGCAGCCCCTCTCCCACTTCATCACTTCCCGCCTGCCCAAATCTGCAGCGTGGGAATATCTGTTTATAGACTTTCTCCACCAGAGAAGTAACTCCTTCTATTCCGAGCCTCTGAGAGGGATGTGCTGCTTCGTTCTATTATTCTAAGACAGCTGTCCTAGCAAAATGATTAATGGCAGCAGCAGTAAAGGAAAAACCCTCTCGTTGTCTGCATGGAGTTTGTATGCTGTTTATGTGCGTTTTTTTCCTACAGTCCAAAAGCCATAGCCCCCAACTGTCCCTGATTTAGAGGGACGGTCCCTGATTTGGAGCAATGTCCCTCTGTCCCTCTTTCCTCCTCATTTGTCCCTCATTTTGGTCTGATCTATATAGTTGTATATAAAATGCCCTTTTTATCTTTCAAAAAGTGTTTCCCAGCGCTAAACCTTTCATCTGATTCTAAATTGTTGAATTGTTCAATTTTAAAAGCCAATATAAAGGAATAGTAGTGGTAAAAAAAGCACTTTTTTTTGTTATGTCCCCTTTAAGGGGGTGTGGCAAAGGGCGTGTCTTATGCCTACATACGTTTGCTAGTAGGTGTCCCTCATTCCCATCTCAAAATGTTGGGAGGTATGCAAAAGCACACAGGTAGCTTAACTGACATCCTTACAACATTGGCTTCCCACACAACTGCGGTTGGATTGTAAGCTCCTCTGGCTGGGGCAGGGACTGATGCAAAGGGTTCTGTAGTTTGGAATCTGCCAACCAGTGGCGGCTGGTGCTAAACTTTGTGGAGGGGTCCGCAAACAAACCCCCCCCCCCCCTCCAAGTCCGCACTCAGCATTCCATGGTCGCTGCACTGTGGCTTCTTCTTCCGGCCAGGAGGGGAAGGCGGAAAACAATAGTGAGTATTGATTCGCTAGTGTCACAAGTGGGTGGGTTTGAGGCGCATTGCTCTGCGCCCCAAGCCCAAACTTTTTTAAGCCAATTGGAGCCTCTGGCTCTAATCATCTGGCTTGAAGAAAAAGACTCATAGAAACTAGAGCTGCGCGATTAATCGTCAAGAATCGTTATTGCTATTTTTTTCCCCGTTGCGATCTTGACAAAAGTGGTTCACGATTCTTGCTATGCAAAGAATATCTCTCTGCTCTGCTGAAGCCACAGCCGTCAAAAGAAAGGAAGAAAAAAACGGGCAATCTGCCAAGAATCGCAACATTCTTTAGCAGTGGAACTTAAAGAGGTGTATCTCTCAAAAAAAAAAAAAAAATTAAAGTCAGCAGCTACAATACTGCAGCTGCTGACTTTTAATAATTAGACACTTACCTGTTCCAGGGTCCAGCGATGCGGGGGGTCGAAGCTCCGCTCTGCGGCACCGGCATTGCAACTGTGGACACCCGGCTATGGCTTCACCCACACCGCATGCGCAAGCGACACCACGCGCCGTGATTGGCCGCACAGTCATCTGGGACATGACAGGTCCCAGATGACTGGGGAGCCCTTCCTGCGCCGAGGGGAAATTATGTCACCAGCCGAGGCAACGCAGGAGGCAGACTACGAGGGACCCCCTAGCAACAGGCATTTAGAGGTATGTAAAACTTTTTTTTTTTTTACATTTATTTTTTTTTTCTTTAGGAATTTTAAGCCTTTTTTTTTTTTTTTAGGGGTAAACACCACTTTAAGTATAAACATTGTAACAATTTGTCAAAGGAATAGACTTTGTGTGTAAATGAGGAAAGTTTAACCACTTAAACATTAAACCTTTTTCTGACATTTTTTTTACTTACCTTATAATGCCTGTTGCTATGTGCTCACTCGAAATCTGCCTCTTTCGGCACCTGGGCTCCTGACGTCACTTTCCCTCGGCACAGGAAGGGAGATCGCCTCTTCCCCCTCCCTCTAGGCAATCATCAGGTCCCAGATGATTGCACGGCCAATCACAGCGCGCATGCGCAGTGGGTGCCCGGCTGTGAAAGCACAGCCGGGCGCCCACAGTCAAAATGCCGGCGACGCCGAGCGGAGGGGGAGACAAGCGGGGCTTCAATCCCCCGCATCGCTGGACCCTGGGACAGGTAAGTGTCCGATTATTAAAAGTCAGCAGCTGCAGTATTTGTAGCTGCTGACTTTACATTTTTTCTTTTTTTTTTGTATTTTCTTTTTTTTTTTTTTTTTAATGGGAATGCTGTTTTAATCATTAAAAAAAATCATTTTTTTTTTGCTAGAAAATAACTTAGAACTACCCACGGGGTAAAGTCAGGGAGGTGACCAATATATATATATATATATATATATATATATATATATATATATATATATCACCAAAAATATATATTTATATATATATATATATATCACCGGCCACTTTATTATATAGACCCTAGAGAATAAAATTGGTGGTTGTTGCAATATTTTATGTCACACTGTATTTGCGCAGCGGTCTTTCAATCTGGTGAGTGTTTAGGCCATTGGATGAGATCTTTTTTTTTGGGATAAAATTTTTTTTTACTTTAATGAATTAAAAACAAAAAAAAAAAAACCACTAACCAGTAAAGTTAGCCCAATTTTTTTTGTATAATGTGAAAATATTTTACGTCGCGAGAATTGTGATCTTTTTATTCTATGTGATTCTCATTTTGCCCAGAATCGTGCAGCTCTAATAGAATCCTATGCGTCCAGCACCCCGCATGCATCCCGGCATGCAAACTAGGGGGGTGGATCCCCTGCGCCCCTTATGGACCAGCCGGTCCTGCTGCCAATACTATTTAATACTGAACTCTGGGATAAGCAAATAATGTCAAAATCCATTCATCTTGCATATTCTTCCTTCTGTCTTGGTGTTTTTTGTGTATTTCTTCCAGATCTGTACAGTAATCCAGTGTGAGACTTTCCTCTGTAATAAAGACCGCTCACTGCTGCTCTCTCTCCTTGTGCAGGGTGACTGGTCTTGTCTCCGCCCTCTCCTGTAGTTTTCTGCAGGCAGCCTGTGGTGGGTGGAGCCTGCTGTGTCCCTCCCACAGCTCTGCTCTTTGTACGGGCTATGTACAGCACTGTGATGATGCTACTGTTACATTTACAAGGTAATATCTGGGTTTGCAAAGTCATTTGGTTCACACAGTTGGAGTTATATCCTTTGTGAATATTGAGGTACAGTTTTAAATGCCTGTAGCATTCAGTCATCCCATGAGGTGGCGTGGTGGCGTGATGATGTCACAAGTTTTATCTCATCCAATCAGAGAGCTCTTTGCATTAGTTCAAGGAATGCAAAGTGTTTTCTTATTAGTGAGATGGAGAGGCGGGGCAGTGATGTCACAATCTCCACCTCATCCAATCTGGGAGTGTTTTGCATTCATTGGGAATATGCAAAGTGTTCTCTGAATGGCGCCTATGCAGCGCGGCCGGCCTTCTGTGTTCTCAATGCAGCAGGACAGCTGCTCGGCATAGGACCTGGATGACTGGTATCTACTACAGTGATTTCCAGCTTCCCACTGGTATAGTAAGATAATCACATTGGTTCAGGTGATCATTGTACCTGAATAAATATCCATACCTGGAACTCATCTTTACCCATTTGCCTACCGGGCACTTTCACCCCCTACCTGCCCAGGCCAATTTTCAGCTTTCAGCGCTGTCACACTTTGAATGACAATTGCGCAGTCATGCAACGATGTTCCCAAATTAAATTTTTTAAAGTTTTTCTTAGTTTCTGTTATAAAATTCTGTAAGTAAGTAATTTATCTCCTTCACTGATGTGCGCTGATGAGGCTGCACTGATGGGCATTGATGGGTACTGATATGCTGCACTGATGGGCACTGATAGGCTGCACTGATAGGCACTTATGAGGTGGCACTGATGGGCATTGATATGCTGCACTGATGGGTACTGATAGGTGGCACTGATGGGCACTGATAGGCTGCACTGATGGGCACTTATGAGGTGGCACTGATGGGCACTGATATGCTGCACTGATAAGCTGCACTGATGGGCACTTATGGGGCTGCACTTGTGGGTATGGATAGGCGGCACTGATAGGCACTGATAGGCACTTATGAGGTGGCACTGATGGGCATTGATATGCTGCACTGATGGGTACTGATAGGTGGCACTGATGGGCACTGATAGGCTGCACTGATGGGCACTTATGAGGTGGCACTTATGGGCACTGATATGCTGCACTGATAAGCTGCACTGATGGGCACTTATGGGGCTGCACTTGTGGGTATGGATAGGTTGCACTGATGGGCACTGATAGGCTGCACTGATGGGCACTTATGAGGCGGCACTGATATGCTGCACTGATAAGCTGCACTGATGGGCACTTATGGGGCTGCACTTGTGGGTATGGATAGGCGGCACTGATAGGCACTTATGAGGTGGCAATGATGGGCATTGATATGCTGCACTGATGGGTACTGATAGGTGGCACTGATGGGCACTGATAGGCTGCACTGATGGGCACTTATGAGGTGGCACTTATGGGCACTGATATGCTGCACTGATAAGCTGCACTGATGGACACTTATGGGGCTGCACTTGTGGGTATGGATAGGCTGCACTGATGGGCACCGATAGGCTGCACTGATGGGCACTTATGAGGCGGTACTGATGGGCACTGATAGGCTGCACTGATGGGTACTTATGAGGCAGCACTGATGGGCACTGATATGCTGCACTGATGGACACTGATATGCTGCACTGATGGGCATTGATGAGGCAGCACTGATGGGCACTGATGGGGCTGCGCTGATGGGCATTGATGAGGCTTCACTGATATGCAGCACTGATGGGCATTGATAGGCGGCACTGATGGCTGATAGGCAGCACTTATAGGCGGCAATGATGGACTCTTATAGGCGACAATGGTAGGCGGCACTGACAGGCATCACTAACAGGCACAGACAGGCAGCACTGGTGAGCATTGATTGGCAGCCCTGTGTGGATTGCCGCTCTTTGGCTCTCTTCTCCCCTCTCCTCACAAGCTGTCAGTGTTAGGAGAGGATTGCCGTTAACCGACAAATCCTTTTTACACCGTGATCAGCTGTGATTGGACACATCTGGTCCCATGGCAAAGAGCTGCTGTGATTGGCTCTTTACCTCGATCTGTGATCAGCTGTGTCCGGAGTCACAGATCACTGCCAATGGGCCGCAGGAAGCGCGATCACGGGAGGACGTCATATGGCGCCCTTCAGGCAATGTGCGAACACACTGTAGCCGTCAATCGCCTATAGTGTGGTCCTGAAAGGGTTTAGTATTGGTAAATTGCAATATATTACATGTTTTTGGGTATAATACGGCTTTAAGCTGATCAGAAGTTACAATCCCATTGTACAAGTTCCCTTAGTTTAGTGCACAGGCCTGCCTGATACCATACAAGTCTAATGGATTGTTTAGGTAAGCGATCGCTTTCTGTATTGGCACACAGCCCAAAGCTGATGTTTAATTGTCAAGGAAATGCAGACTGAGGAAACTGCCGGAGTGGAACCACAAGATTGTAATTAAAATAAAGACGTGCCTGTTATTAACGTTGAACTCTGGGCAGAAATAAAGAAAACACAGAGTAATGCTGTTCTGTAATCATTAAAAAAAATCATTAAATGTATTTTTTAAATGCGGTTAGAATAAGTAGCTTAATTTGCAGCCTCTTGTAACCCCCTGTACAGCAGAGCTTAGACTGAAAAAGGGAAGAGAAGCACTAGCAACCAAACAGGTTGGCTGCAGTGAACATGTAATGAAAAGAGGAGAACGCAGAGTGAGTAGAGAGATGAGCTCAACCGTCATCTGCTGCTCCTTCATTTCCTAACCACGGGGTGGGGTCAGGGAGGTGACCAGGCTGTATTTCTTTTTTGGTAAAAATTTGGTAAAAATTGAAAAAATTCAGGTCACCGGGCAAGCTCTGCTGTGTGGCTAGGCTGTGTGCATTTCAGGACTGGCTGGACAAAACTACATTATAGTAAATCTGAACTGTGTATTTTGTTGTTTGTCTGGATATCAACTTTAGGGGCAGTTGGCAAACTTTGATCTGAACATTGAAAGACAAACCTTTGAAGTGGTTCACCAAAAATGAAGTAATGGGCTATTTCCATGGAAGGGGACAATTTGAAGGGTGGCCTTAGCCAAACATTAAGTTACATACCTGTAGTTGACATACACTCACCGGCCACTTTATTAGGTCCACCTTGCTAGCACCGGGTTGGACCCTCTTTTGCCTTCAGAAATGCCTTCATTATTCATGGAATCATGGCATAGATTCAACAAGGTGTTGGAAACATTCCTAAGATTTGTGTCCATAGTGACATGATGGCATCACGCAGTTGCCGCAGATTTTCCAGCTGCACATCCATGATACCAATCTCCGGTTCAACCACATCCCAAAGGTGCTCTATTGGATGGAGATCTGGTGAGTGTGGAGGCCACTGGATGAGATCTGGTGAGTGTGGAGGCCATTGGATGAGATCTGGTGAGTGTGGAGGCCATTGGATGAGATCTGGTGAGTGTGGAGGCCATTGGATGAGATCTGGTGAGTGTGGAAGCCATTGGATGAGATCTGGTGAGTGTGGAGGCCATTGGATGAGATCTGGTGAGTGTGGAGGCCATTGGATGAGATCTGGTGAGTGTGGAGGCCATTGGAGTACAGTGACCTCATTGTCCAGTGGTGAGATGATTGGAGCTTTGTGACATGGTGCATTATCCTGCTGGAAGGAGTCCCAGTAGATCAGCAGTTTTTGAAATACTCAGACCAGCCCGTCTGACACAAACAACCACGCCACGTTCAAAGTCACTTAAATCCCCTTTCTTCCCCATTCTGATGCTCAGTTTGAAATTCAGCAAGTCATCTTCACCACTTCTAGATGCCTAAATGCATTGTGTTGCTGCCATGTGATTGGCTGATTAGCAATTTGTGTTACCAAGCAATTGAACAGGTGTACCTAATAAAGAGGCAGGTGAGTCTATATACACAGGTACCATTTAACCTGCCAGAAGATCTGTAGTACAAAAGACTTGCGTATATCCAATCGATCAGGGTCATCCAGGTGCCGGTCTCTCCAACAGCCGGGCCTGTTACCAGGCTCCGCACACTTGTATCCAAGCCGGTATCCCAGGGAGTCACCAAGAAGATAGAAAAAAAACCTCCAAATCTTGTGGTATGATAAAAGGGGGGTTCCTTTATTAAAGCTCCACCGAGCAATAAACAACTTTATACAGCATTTGGAAACAGCCTAATCATATACAGGCTGAAATAAAAAAAACGCCAGCAAGCTAAGTGAAAAACTGGCAGCGCTTTAGACATAGGAAAAAAAACTCCCTCTCTTGGAGTTTTGAATCGCGATCGCTCATGCGCAGGACGTGTGGGCGTGGTTACCCGACGATCGTTTCGTCACAACGTCACGTCATCAGGGGTACCCACGATCGTCGGGTAACCACGCCCACACGTCCTGCGCATGCGCGATCGCGATTCAAAACTCCAAGAGAGGGAGTTTTTTTCCTATGTCTAAAGCGCTGCCAGTTTTTCACTTAGCTTGCTGGCGTTTTTTTATTTCAGCCTGTATATGATTAGGCTGTTTCCAAATGCTGTATAAAGTTGTTTATTGCTCGGTGGAGCTTTAATAAAGGAACCCCCCTTTTTTTATCATACCACAAGATTTGGAGGTTTTTTTTCTATCTTCTTGGTGACTCCCTGGGATACCGGCTTGGATACAAGTGTGCGGAGCCTGGTAACAGGCCCGGCTGTTGGAGAGACCGGCACCTGGATGACCCTGATCGATTGGATATACGCTTTAAAAGACCAGGAATCTGGTAAGCCTTCATTTATATCTTACGATTAGATGATGAAATCTGCGTGGTCAATTTGAACATCGCTTATGAAACCTCTCAACACTTTTTGAATGTTTCTTATTTTGGGAGAAAAAAAGAAAAAAGCAGATTATTCTGTCTGCTGTCACAGACTTTTATTTGAACTTTAATGCACCATTTATTCATCACATGTGTATGCATAATTTTTACTCTATATGCTCAGTTTAAAGCCCCATACACACGGTCGGACTTTTTCATGGATTCTGTCCGATCGGACAATGTTGTTGAAAAATCAGACCGTGTGTATGCACCATCGGACAGTGTTCGTCGGTTTGTCCGACGGACAAAGTCTTATCTCCTGCTGGAAAGATTTGCCGTCAACCCGGTCCGATCACACCAAACCCGATCGTGTGTACGGTTGTCCGACCGGACAAAGTGCTACGCATGCTCAGATCACATTACAAGACCAAAGCTATTGGCTACTAGCCTCTACGTAGTCCCGTCGTAGGCAACAAACGTCACCACGTTCAGAATGATCGGATTTTCCGACAACTTTGTCCGACCGTGTGTACGCAAAACCAACATCGGACAAAGTACGACGGACATGATCCGACGGACCTGGTCCGCGGATTGTCCGACCGTGTGTATGGGGCTTAAGACTTGGGTATATCATACTTTCTGTAGTAATTTGTTTGTATAAGTTTCACTTAGTGCATCATTTTTTCATTCATTTTTTTGGTTTGTTTCTAGTGATAATTAAATTTGTCACTACCTAAATTTTCACCATCACAAGGTGAAGGTATTTATTCACTGTTTAGTCATTCTTTTGTGAGCGCTGCACTTTTTCTTTTTATTTCACTGTTTTGTCCGGTATCTAGGGCTATAGTGCTCAGCAGCTCTTGCTATTACTTACTAAGCACGGATTTTTCCAATTTTTCCAATTTTTATTTTAATGAGTTTCTATTATATTATGCTTTTTGTCTGATGAAACTTCTCAAATATGAATATATATGTATTTTTTATCAATCTCCTGGACATCATGCTTAGGAAGGGTCCATTATAGTTTAACGAAATGCGTTGAAAGTGTTTGTAATTTTTCCATGCACGATAAATATCAACAAAGAAATTGTCTCCCAACACATCTGTCACCTACGTGCACCTCAGCTAGCCATCGCTTTTGGGGATTCAACTCCTCCATTTAGGGCTCAATTACACGTGTGTTGCCCTCTGAAGAGCTTTTAACTGAATGGGGCTGCAGCTGCCCAAAAAGCACTTGTAGTGGTACAGTGGGGCAGGTTTTTAGGGGTTAACCACTTAAGGCCAGGTGCTCTGGCAAGGGACCCAAGAAGAGGAGAATCTGGGCTGCTCTGTGCAAAAGCATTACACAGAGCAGGTAAGTATAACATGTTTGCTATTTTTAAACAAAGAAAGAGACTATAACATCACTTTAACTAAAGGACTGGAGGACCTCAGTTATGAAGAACGACTACAAAAGAAACACGTAAAATGAGATATGATAGTGATATACAAATATCTAAATGCAGAGTCTAGCATAGGGAGCAAAATATTCAGTCCCAGGTCGCTTCAAAAGACATAGCCACTCAATGAAGTTGGATGAGAAACGGTTTGACCTTAAACTGCGGAAGGGGTTCTTTACTTTTGGAGCGGTAAGGATGCGTAACTCCCTTCCACAATTAGTGATGTCAGCGGGGAATGTTAATAGTTTAAAAAAACTTGTAGATGGTCATCTTAACAAACACAATATACAGGGATAAGGGAAATGGTAGTGACATAAATACATACATATACACATACTGTCAGGAACCATGAAACAGACGGAGACAGAAAATGCTGTAAAAATCACACCTTTTAATAAAAGGGTAAAACTGGTAAACATACAGTATATACTCGAGTATAAGCTGACCCGAATATAAGCCGAGGCACCTAATTTTACCACAAAAAAATGGGAAAACGTATTGACTCTAGTATAAGCCTAGGGTGAGAAATGCGCAGCTACTGTAAGTGGAAAAGAGGGTCAACAATGCCCATTTGACGCCTCACTGTACCCATTTGCAGCCATAGGTCCCCTGAACTTCAAACGTGGTAGTTAAGGGTTCCTAGATGCCCCCTAGCTGCAGCCAAAAATTTGGGGTCTCTGGACCCAAAGGGTCCCGAAATGATATTGCTGCAGATAAACACAGTTGACCAACTTTGGGGCCCTGTATCTCGGGGCCACTTGGTGCTAGGAACCCCAAATTTGGATATGTTGTAGTGTTGGTTCCACCGGGTTTGCACACCAAAGAGGTTCCTAGCACCAAGTGGCCCCGAGATACGGGGCCCCAAAGTCGGGTCGGAAAATGTCAAGTACTTTTCTGCAGCAGAGAATGACATTTACCGAACCGACTTTGGGGCCCCGTATCTCGGGGCCACTTGATGCTAAGAGCCCCGAATTTGGATATGTTGTAGTGTTGGTTCCACTGGGTTTGCACACCAAATGAGGTTCCTATCACCAAGTGGCCCCAAGATACGGGGCCCCAAAGTCGGGTCGGAAAATGTCATTCTCTGCTGCAGAAAAGTGCTTGACTCCAGTATAAGCCGAGGGGGGCACTTTCAGCACAAAAAAATGTGCTGAAAAACTCGGCTTATACTCAAGTATATACGGTCATCAAAACATAGCCAGTGTTCGGTAGCCAGAGCAGGTAGTCAGAACAAGCCAGGAAATCAGGAAGCCAGAGATCAGCGTAGTCGGAGGCAGAAGACAGGATCAGGAACCAGAAGGGACGTCAGCCAGGCAAGTCTTCAACAGGAACACAGCAGAGAGTCTCTAGATATGTTGACCAAGGCGAAGGCAAATGATGAAATGAACAGGCAGTTTAAATAGCCGGAAGGGGCTGGCTGTGGACTTGACTGACGAGCAGGAGATGATCAGCAGGTGAGCCTCTATGGAACGATGAGTACTGGCAATTAACCGGCAGCTGAGCAACCTGAGCACAGAGAAGGAAGGGCTGAGAGCCCAGCCCTGACACATAAACAGGTTGAACTGGATGGACTGGTGTCCTTATTCAACCTTACCAACTATGTACTGTAATTATAAATCTCCAAGAGTCAGACATAACTGACCACATATACAGTATATCTACATTAAATCATTTCACATCTTGTTTATTGCTCGGAAATGTCCCTGAAAATTGTATAAGTTAAACACCTGAGTGTTGCACCGGAGCCCACGGAAACAGCGATGCCCCGAAAATGAGTCACAGCCATACAGCTGGGAAAACTGATGACATGTTGATTACTCCCCTATCCCAATTAGCACCATTTAGATGCTCCTGATAAACAAATAGGAGCGTGATAGAGAACAGAAAATCTACACCTAAAAATACACAGCGAGAGCGTGCAGAAAACCGCAGGAACAGCCAGTAACACTTTACTCACCACTCAGGGCATTACTATCACTGGGTGATTCTTGGGTATCATCAAGCTCTGGTAACAAGGACTCCAACTGCTCATTATCACCTCCTCCGAGAACCAAGTCTGCCTTTTTACAGGTGAGGTTCAGAATAAAGTAAAATTGGGTCAGTGGCAGCCTTTACTCTTCATGTTCCTGCTGCCATTGCCAAACAATCAGCTGGAAAAGTGCCTTCCAATTAAAATATATCCAATCAAAAACTTTTTGTTGTTGTTGTTTTGGATAGATTGGTGAAGGGTTAGAACCCCTGCCAGGTTTTTGTCACTGTGTGTCCTGGCTGGGAAGGTTCACACTCTCTATTTATTCTGGTGGCCATTGTCACCATAACAGAAAGTAAGGGCGTCCTTAAACTTTCCTCCCGACAGAAGGGGGGCACTCAGGAGGCAACTCAATAGAAGTATATTAGGCTCTACTACCCCTAGTCCGTCGAAAAGTCCGCTCGTGTGTACGCGGCATAAGAAGTAATTTATTAAGATGATCGGCACAACCAGTTGCTGCTCTTAACCACCTGATTACTGGGCACTTAAACCCCCCTCGTGACCAGACCAATTTTCAGCTTTTTGGCGCTGACGCACTTTGAATGACAATTGCCCGGTCATACAACACTGTACCCAAATGAATTTTTTACAATTTTTTTCCCACAAATAGAGCTTTCTTTTGGTGGTATTTAATCACAGCTGGGTTTTTATTTTTTGCTAAACAAACAAAAAAAGATGGAAAATTAAAAAAAAAAAAAAATCATGTTTAATAATTTGTTATAAAATTTTGCAAACAGGTAATTTTTCTGCTTCATTGATATGTGCTGATGAGGCGGCACTGGTGGGCACTGAGAGGCTGCACTGGTGGGGACAGATAAGTCGGTACTGATGGGCACAGCAAAGATGGCACTGATGGGCATGGATGGGTGGCGCGGATGGGTGGCACGGATGGGTGGCACTGATGGGCACTGATGGATGGCACTGATAGATGGCACTGATGGGCACTGATAGATGGCACTGATAGGTGGCACTGATGGGCACTGGTAGGGGACACTGATGAGCACTGGTAGGTGACACTGATGAGCACTGGTAGGTGACACCGATGTGCAGCACTGGCACTGTGGGCACTGACAGATGGCACTCTGGGCACTGACAGGTGGAGCTAGTGGGCACTGGTAGGCTGCACTTTTTTTAGGCAAAGGTGGGCACCATGGACCCTGGGCACATTGCAGTGAGAGGGACTAATGTCCCTCTCACTGCCGCCGGTGATCGCTGCCAGCGCGAGGAGGAAAAAAAGCCGATTACCGGCTCTGTTATTATCACACGATCAGCTGTCATTGGCTGAAAGCTGATCACGTGGTAAGGGGTCGAGATCGATCCCTTACTTGGATCTGTGATCCAGCGAGTCTCACAGACTCACTGATCACAGAGCGCGCCGTGGCCGGGACGACGTCAATAGACGTGTCCCAGCATCTTAGATCCGCGCTGTAGCCGTCATTCTGCTATAGCGCGGACCTCAGGTGGTTAAACAGCTTCATGTTTATTGGAAAACCACAGTGTACACAGTGAAATGTAAATGGCTTCCTGATATCCTAGCTAGTTCTGACTACCTGCTCTGGCTACCGAACCCTGGCTATGTTTTGACTATGTTTACCATTTTTTTTTATAGAGCAAAAAAGAAAAACCGCAGAGGTGATCAAATATCACCAAAATAAATTTCTATGGGGAAAAAAGGACATTTTTATTTTGCAATTGTCGTAGTGCCATATCGCAAAAAATGGACTGGTCATGAACCTTCTGGAAGTGGTTAATAAAACCTGAATTTAGGATGAAGAAAATTAGCACAGCCTGCAAAGCAGAGACATTTCTAGGGACCAGCATTTAACAAAATTTCAACCCCAGACCCAGCCTTTGGGAATCAACGTCAATTGGCAATTGTGGATCGGATATAACTGTGGCCTTGTTCTCGTTACAGAAGAGGAAAAAAGAGGTTAAATGTTGGCATTTAACAGCGAGGGCATTTTAATTAGCCACTAGCTACAAGAACACAGGGAACGTCTTTGTCCCTCATTACAGAACAGTTGGGGTGTGACAAGTTGTTGGGTTGTTGAAGAGCCCCCACTCCATTATCTCACTTGGTTCTAGAACTGAAGCAAATTTCAGCTTTCAGATGCTGTTTGTTTGTGTGTTGGCAAGTGGTAAGAAATGCGGTTTATATTTAGAGTCTCAGCTTCCTTCTTATTTGTTTCGTCTCTGTGGGAAAAGCAAGAAATCAGTGAATTGTAAGAAAAGTCACACTGTGAAATCTCAAGGTACGAGAGTTCCTGTTTTGTACGTGTGCGATATTTAAAGAGGTGCTTACCGATCACCACCATGATCTTCCAATTATCCACCTACAAACCACTTATCTCCATTCTACCATCTTTAGCACCTCCCAAAGCTTGGATGATAAAAACCAGCACACCTTCTAGTTGACCGGATAAAGATGATTTCCAGACAAAACTTGCAAATCTCATTTGGAATTCCATCTGCGTATGTTTCTGATACCCGTTGGAAGATGTGCATGGAGTTTCGTATGCACTAACCCTGGAGGAGCTCCTGGATGAACGGGTCCTTCTGGTCCTCCTAGTGATGACCTGTTCTGGCTCAACCCAATCTTACTGACATAAAAGTACTGGCTTTTTTTTTCTTTTTTTTTTCCATTCTTTGTAAGTTTTCAAAAAATATAAAAAGGGAAGAACATAAGAGAAATCATCTCCAAAAAAAAAGTTGATCTATAGAACCAGTCAATATATAACAGTAATAATCTAGAATGTTAGCATGAATTGCTAGGATAAGCAAGGAGGCCTCTCTAGGCAGTAGACATTAGACCAGGGATATGCAATTAGCGGACCTCCAGCTGTTGCAAAACTACAAGTCCCATCATGCCTCTGCCTCTGAATATCATGCTTGTGGCTGGCAGAGTCTTTCTATGCCTCATGGGACTTGTAGTTCTGCAACAGCTGGAGGTCCGCTAATTGCATATCCCTGCATTAGACCGTCATGTAATATTGTATGTGAGGCCGAACAGAAGTGGAGGTATAGCGCTTAACCTAATGCCCCGTACACACGGTAGGATATTCCGATGGAAAAAGTCTGATCGGATTACGTTGTCGGAAAATCCGATCGTGTGTGGGCTCTAGCGGGCTTTATCCATCGGAAATTTCCGACGGAAAAAATTTGAGAGCAGGATCTCAAATTTTTCGACAACAAAATGTGTAGGGAATTTCCGACGGACAAAGTGCCACGCATGCTCAAATCAAATTACGAGACCAAATCTATTGGCGACTAGCCTCTACGTAGTTCCGTAGTACGCAACGAACGTCACCACGTTCGGAACGATCAGATTTTCCGACAACTTTGTCCGACCGTGTGTATGCAACACCAGTTTCGGACAAAATCTGTCTGAAAAAAAAGGATTTTGTGGTCGGAATTTCCAACCGTGTGTACGGGGGCTTAGTCATAATAATAGACAGAACAATCTGGGAGAGGGAGAATGGGGAGATGGATATCGGTCTATCTCAGTAAGGGTAGACCTCACGTACCCATTGTGGGCTGCGTCTTTCAGTTTTTAGAGAGATCCCGAAGCCTTCAGGCAGTATTTAGAAGAGTACTTACCCAAGCCTATGAAAGAAGGGGTTAGGAAGAGAAAAAGAAAAGGGGGGGAGGAAAGTAAGGGAGGGGTAAGGTACAGTCGGCGGGAACCAACATCAGCTTGGCCACATGGGGAGGCCTTGACCATATTCACTGTATGAATGTTGTAGAGATGTTCAAGGATCTGTTCAAGGATCTCAACAACCCACCCTGGTGCTGCCGTGACACCAACTCAGTTAGACTGGCAGTAATTGTTTGAATTAATCAGTGCAGGTAAACGCAATACAGTAAAACCACATATTGCGGAATCTAGTGTGCGTCAAATAGGCTTAATTGTAAGATTAATGTAAAAGTAAAACAGATGACCAACCATAACAGTATAAAACAGTAATGTGATGGATACAGCACACAGACGCGAGAGTACTGTAGATACACACAGCAATTATGAAAGGGCATAAAATACCAAATGGCCTGACTAAGATGCAAGAGGCTGTAACTAAACCAATGGCCAGTACATTTAGCTGATGTTGGGGTCCTGGGTCTCCCGTTGGAGGGCTCATTCCCAACTGGGAGTATTTATAGTCCCAAGGGAAAGGGTCAACTGGCGTTGGGACCCTGGGGTCTGCCATTGGAGCACTCACTCCCATCTGGGAATATTTGTAGTCAGAAGGGAGAGGGTTGACTGGCATTGGGGCCCTGGGTCTCCCATTGGACCACTCACTCGCATCTGGGAGCATTTGTTGTCCCAAGGAAAAGGGTCAACCGTACAAAGCTGATTCTTGACTGGCAACCAGGTTAGACAGCAGTAACTGGAACACATGGCAACCACTTCAGATGGTCCCTGGCATCTTCGGTGGCCATCTCTCTAACTCATAGTCTTCAACATCAGCGGTGCATAGTATCTGCAGTAGTTTGGCTTCTGGCAGGCACAGCACCCATAATGGCAGTATGGCAGCTCTGCCCACAGCAGCTCAGAAACAGAAGCAGCACAGCTTCTGGTGTGTTCGACACAGCAGCACAGGAACAGCAACACAGGGCACTTTGGGAGAGGAAGTCCCTTTCTCCTATAAAAAGAAAAAAGTGCCTAAACACATATAATCATCAATGAAATGGACCAAATATAGGATGTCTAATTCAGAAAAACATTTCTCTGAATCCTCCAAAAGTGTAATATTTTAACCGCTTCCCGACCGGCCACTGCATATATACGTCAGCAGAATGGCACGGGCAGGCAGAATCACGTACCGGTACGTGATCGTGCATGTGCCTGCCCGTGGTCGCGCGCGCGCCGCTAGCGGCGCGCTCGCGACCCGGTCGGGAGCTCCGTGACCCCGGCCGCGGGACCAGCGGACCCGATCGCCGCTGGTATCCCGCGATCGGGTTACGGAGCTGAAGAACGGGGAGAGGTCTATGTAAACAAACCTCTCCCCGCGCTTCCTACACTGACTGTCAGTGATCGGCGGTTCCCTGTCATCGGGAACGCCGATCAATGACGTCAGACGTACAGCCACGCCCCCCTACTGTAAAAAAAAACACAACACGTCACACTGACTCCTCCCCGCCCCCTAGTGGTTAACCCCCTAACTACAACTGTCATTTACATAGGAATCAGTGCTATTTAAATAGCAGTGATTGCTGTATAAATGACAAATGTCCCAAAATGTGTCAAAAATGTCCGATGTGTCCGCCAAAATGTCGCAGTCACAATAAAAATCGCTGATCGCCGCCATTACTAATAAAAAAAAAAATATTAATAAAAATGCTATAAAACTATCCCTATTTTGTAAACGCTATAACTTTTGCGCAAACTAATCAATAATCGCTAATTGCGATTTTTTTTACCAAAAATATGTAGAAGAATACGTATCGGCCTAAACTGAGGAAAAAAAATGTTTTTTTATATATTTTTTGGGGATATTTATTATAGCAAAAAGTTAAAAATATTGCATTTTTTTTCAAAATTGTCGCTCTATTTTTGTTTATAGCGCAAAAAAAATAAAAACCGCAGGGGCGATCAAATACCATTAAAAGAAAGCTCTATTTGTGGGAAAAAAAGGACGCCAATTTTGTTTTGGAGCCACGTCGCACGACCGCACAATTGTTAGTTAAAGCGACGCAGTGCCGAATTGCAAAAAGGGGCCTGGTCCTTTAGCTGCAAATTGGTCCGGGGCTGAAGTGGTTAATAGTCACTATGCAAGAAATATACAGCCTCAGTAAGTGGCTTGAATAAGCTACAAAACTCCTTCAACATTACAGAACAAGTCCAGTTGAATGTGACTTAAAGTGGTTGCAAAGGCAAAACATTTTTTAAAATACCAAACATGTCTATACTAACCTGCTCTTTGCAATATAATGATAGAGGGGGGGGGGGGGGGGGGTCTGGGGGGATCCTGCAGAAGAGAAGGTTTTTAACCTTAATGCATTAAAGTTAAAAAAATTGAGACTTTGGAACCATTTTAAAGAGGAAGTAAACTTCCTTTACTGACGTTTACCTATAGGTAAATAAATACAATAAGGCTTATGCCGCGTACACACGAAGGGACTATCCCGCGGGATTATCCGCTGGACCGAAGTCGAGCGGATAATCCCCTCGTGTGTGGGCGCCGGCGGACTTTTTTTGGCCAAAGTACAGCGGACTAAAGTTTTAAGCTTTGTTTTAAAATTATCCGCTGGACTTGGCAGTCCAGCGGACAATCCGGCCGTGTGTAGTATGGTCCGGCGGACCAAAAAGGACGCATGCTCAGTAGCAAGTATTTTTCTAGTATTTTTCGTTTTCTAGTCCCGTCGTACGTGCTGTACGTCATCGCGTGAACCGTCTGACTTTTTGCGTGATCGTGTGTGGTCAAGTCCGTTCGCCTTTTAGTCCAGCGGACCCAGCTGGAAAGTCCAGCGGATTGTCCGCTGGACTTAGGTCCGCCGGGAAAAGTCCCTTCGTGTGTACGCGGCATTACTTATATGTAGTGTACATGTGCACCGTTTAGGAGATTTTTACATTACATGCAGCCAGTGAAATCACTGGTACATGCGCTCTGAAGGAACGGCCACCCATGCCATTCCTTCAGAACCCTGTCTCGTAAACGGCAGCTCCCGCATGCATACGCGGGAGTGACGTCATCGTGCCTCTTGCCAGTCAAAGAGCTGGTGCCCACGAACCCGGAAGCAAGACAGGTGAAGATGGGAGTCCCTGAAGCGCTGACATTGCGGCGTTGGAACAGCTTTGTTTTAAGGTAAGTTTCAAATTAAGGGGCTAGTATGCGATGTGTACATCTCGGCGGCCAGCTTGGTGGGGTAGAGTAAGGCACCCGCTACACACCTATGAGGTGTGTTAAAGACCTTGTAAACCCTGTAGCATGGTGACCCCGTGCCACTGGGTAAAATGGTGGCTGGGTAAAATGTATTGGCAGGTTGAATGTTCCCTAGTTGATCAATCGATCAACTTGGGTACAACCAGCTTGTTGAATTTTACATGTGAATCTTCTCCTAGAGGGGATGGCACAATGTCTCCATGGGAGGGATTTCCCCATCAACACTGACTTATGTTGAGGTGGGAATTCACCGATTTGTTTTCCTTTGCAGGAAATAAATTTGCTCTGTCTTTAGCTGACCTTACTTCTACTAGATACGAATGGATGTTATCATCTGCCTAAAAAATTTTGGTAAAATTTGTCACTCTTTTTCATCCCAGGAGGTTGAAGGAGGTTGAAAGCTACGATCTAACTAAAGTAGTAGGGGCCTCTACCATTCTCTGGTTGTGTCTATGGTGAGGAGTTTTGTTTGCCCCCTTCTCAGGAACCCCTATCTCAAGCTTTTGTCTCCTGAAGAACCCTTGAAAAATGTTTGGATGTTGAGGAACCCCTGCTAAAACCAATTCATTGGGGGTTAGTGGGAAAAATGTCCACTTTACAGTGATAGTCAGAATGCCCCCTTACATTCAGCTAAAAAAGATCATTGGTGTCATGAAATTGGCTCTGCCAAAGTAGCATTGGACCTGGAACTTTGCTTGTACCATCAAATGGGAGGCCAATCAGCTAGAGCTCAAGGAACCCCTAGCAGGGCAGCCATCAGAAATTTTTGGGCCCCTTACACAACTTTAGGCCTGCCCCCCCCCCCCCCCCCCAAGCATGACCACCAACATTCCCCAGGGCTTGCCCATGGGCCATCCCACCGAATCTATATACCAGCCACCCACAGGTACGCACTCAGCCCCCCCTCAATTCTGTATATATGCTAGCCCCCCACACACCTGTATATGTGTCAGACCCACCCCCCACCTGTATAAATGCCAGCCTCCCTCACACCTGTATATATGTCAGCCCCACCCCCACACTTGTATATATGCCAGCCCCCCACCTGTATATATATGTCAGCCCCACACATACACAAATCTGTAAACATACAAGGCTCTGGCCCCTCCCTGTACACAAACAGCCCCCTCCCTTCCCTTCATAGCCCCTACTTGTAAAGGAATTCCTCCTACCTAGACCCAGCTCGTTTTCACAAAGCTGACATGTTGCTGACACAGAAGAGCATAGTACAGGCAGCTCACACGAGGGGTGCACATGCACATAGTAGTCAGAGGTGGCAGTAAAGAGCTAAGATGTCTGAGCTCAATGACACAGAGAGCAGCAGAAGCTGCCAGATCGTTTCTATAGTGCACAACACGGCTCCCCTTAATCCATCCTGCCTTCTTCTGGTCCGGGCGGGCCCTCAGGCCCCGGGGGCCCCTTACAGTTGTATTGGCTGTACCCCCCTGATGGCGGCCCTGACTCCTAGCAATCTCTGGAGGAACCCTAGAGCTCCATCTGAACTTCGGTTAAGAATGGCTGCACTATATTTCATACTAGGAACCCAGATCAGTCTCACTCTATTTCTAAATTGCTTGCCTAAATTTGATAGCAACGTAGCGCGAGATGACTCCCTCCTTCCATAGTATAGCTTTACGAAGCAAGCAGAGAAGTCAGCATTACTTAATTAATCATTATACTTGCAATTTAACAAAACTTTTAGCGTTGAAAGATTTCTGCTTGTCAACATCTTTTCACACAGGAAGACTGATAAATGGGAGCACTTAAGTCGGTTACAGAGAAGAGATGAAGGCCGATTAAGCACCCTTTCACACATTGCTACAAGGAATTAAAGCCTGCTTATGAGCCATTTCAGAAATGCAGACGATAAAATTTTTCCCAGAGTACTCTGCTGGTACAGTGGTGGAGAGGATTGTGGGTAGCGGCATGAAATTGCTAACTCCAGTGCCTTGTACTCTACGAGTAGGTTGCAGTATGTGTTATTGGCAAAGTAAATGTTTTAGGACGAGGAGTCGGTGTAATCGCTAAATGCAACCAATTAATGGATATGTAAACTCAATCACTAAGATCTCCTATAAGAGTTTAAAGTGGTTGTAAACCTCAGACATGAAATATGAACAAAGCATATCCCTCTATATAGTGTGTACTTGTCTCAATCTAGAGCACTAAGTGTCACTTCTGTCCGCTGCCTCATTCCTCTCTTATCAGCATGAGTCACTTCTGACAAGTTTTCCTGACACCAAAAGAAAAAAGGTGACAGGGGAGGGATATCCAGCACACAGCCTGTGAGTGACAGCCTCAGCTCTGCTCCTGTGTGAAGGGGGTGTGTCCCTTCCCTCCAATCAGCTCTCGGAACTCTCCTCACTGAGCTCTGCAGTGTGTAACCTCAGCCCCCCCCCCTGCTTTTTGAAAGCTCAGACAAGCTTTATAAATTCTGCACTGTAAACAGCTGTAGAGAAGACCATATATAAACAGGTACAACTTATGTAGGAGGATTTGTTTCATCTCACCTGAGGCCAGTCACTTTACTGGGTATATGCAGTGCTGGGACAAGGTCACCTAGAGCCCAGGGCAAACATGCCAAACTGTGAACCCCCCCCCCCCTCCCATCAAGATGTATGAGCAATACATGTAAACCCCCCCCCCCAAAAAAAGAAAAAAAATCGAGCACTAATCTGCATGCTTGCCCCCTAAGCATAAATCCCCCTCCTCATAGGACAAATCCACTCCCTGCTGAAATCAGCCCCAAGGCACAAATCTTTGCCCCCCCCCCCAGCTCAAATCCTCTCTCTCCACAAATACCACCCCACACAAATCTATCCCTCCAAAAAAATTTGAGCACCAGCCACCACTGCACCTCATAGGTGTATAGCGGGTGCCTCACTCTTCACTCCAAGCTGGCAGCCACAATGTACACAGGTTTTCCAGCCTGAAAGAGGGAGAGAGCTGCCTGTCATGTCTGCAGAGGATTTCCCCTCCCCCTCCTTCTTTCTGTTTCACTGACTAACTGAATCTAATGCAATATGAGCTGACTCACGTAGAGCTGCTGTTCACTCTGCAGCCTCCCCTGTGTCCCTATTGGCAGGAGGAAGAAAGTAAATTAAAGGAGCAGTTACAGGAGCCAATAAGAGGGACTTTAACAAGCCGCAGAAAGCAGCTGCAAAGGACTCTGGAATATGAAGTTCCAGCACAGGGTGGCCCCATAGCCTTCTATAATGACAGCCACTACCAAGACCAGCATTCTCTGTGGGCAGGAAAGTAAAATACTCCATTTTAATTCCTGAAGAGATAGTCAGTCAGCATGAGACTGTGAAAGAGATCAGACCTGAAGGAGAGATGCTGTC
Source organism: Lithobates sylvaticus (assembly GCA_028564925.1). NCBI lineage: Eukaryota > Metazoa > Chordata > Amphibia > Anura > Ranidae > Lithobates > Lithobates sylvaticus. Next base: position 215,190,111 of record CM053034.1, on the reverse strand, counting down.
TCACTGCGTGATTCAGGGATCCCAGGTGCACATCGAGGCGCACCTGCACCAATAGTGAAGCGTTCCAGTGTGAGGTGACCGGTCAGGTTGCCAGGAGAGCCTGCCTGTTCCAGGACGTTCATTTAGGCCTTGACCGCAGGATCTGGTGAGGGGGCTTTTGCCCATTTGCAGGAAACAGGGACTGCACCACAGAAGGAGTTGATTGAACACTGTACACAGACATCATTGCTGGTAGTCATCTTGCTGGCACTTTAGTGCCACAGGGATAAGGGATAAGGCCATCCATTTATGAGGACACTGTATACAGACATCATTGTCCTCTCACCTTACTAAGAAAGATCCTGCCTGCTTCACTTAATAATCTGGGACAGTTGTGTTGTTTGGCCCTACTATTCAGGAGTTTAAGTGCACCAATGAAAGTGGGTAGCTGAAGACACAAAGTCCTATCTTTTATTCAAAAGGACTGAAGCTACTAGTGCCATACAGATCCGCACACACATATTCAGGGCTCTGTATATGCAGTCGGTGTGTGGGACAGTTTATCTAGGGGGTTAAGCTTTTACATGTTGATTTGACTAAAGTGTTTAAAGTTGGGCCTGTGGTGTCAGGGGACAGAAGAGAGAGGCCTGACACAAGGGGGGTCATTCCTCTGCTCTCCTCCCGCCTTAACTCATAAAGACCCGACCCGAGTAAAGGTAACCAATCCGATTTAACCACCTTTTACTGGGCACTTATACCCCCTTCCTGCCCAGACCAATTTTCAGCTTTCAGCACTCTCACGCTTTGAATGACAACTTCGCGGGCATGCTACACTGTAACCATGTGACATTTTTATAATTTTCTTCACACAGATGTGGTATTTATTCAATGCTGGTTTTTTTATTTTTTACAAAAAAAAAAAAAAAGACCAAAAATTAAAAGAAATTGTCAGTAAATTTTGTAAATAAGTAATTTTTCTCCTTCGCTGATGAGGCGGCACTGATGGGCACTGATAATCTGCACTGATGAGGCGGCACTTATGGGCACTGATTAGGTAGCACTGATGAGGAGGCACTAATATTCTGCACTTATGGGCACTGATAGATGGCACTGATAAGCACTGACAGGTGGCACTGATGGGTGGCACTGATAGGTGGCACTGGTGGGCACTGATAGGCGGCATGGATAGGCAGCACTGATGGGCATTGATGGGTGGCAATGATGGGCAGCAATGATAGCCATTGATGGGCAGCACTGATAGCCATCACTGACTGGCATCACTAATGGGCACTGATTGGTGGCATTTGTGGGCACTGATTGCTGGCACTGATTGCACTGTTGGCGCTGTATTGTAATCAGGGCACTGATGATCAGCGCCCTGATTACTGGATGTCCCCTGCGAAGAGATGCTGCTTATCGGCGTTCCTCGCCACACACTCTGTCAATGTGAGGCGATGACAGCCGATTACCGGCATCTCCGTGTTTACATGTGACCGGCTGTAATTGGACACAGCCAATCGCATGTTTAAAGAGCCGCGGTCATGGCTCTTTACTGAGATCGGGTTGCACCATATCCTAGCAACATGGCGCAGTATCGATCGCCGCGCTGCGTGCCCCCGCAGGCTCATGAGAGCAGCCGTTCTGGGGACGATGTCATATGACGTCGTCCCAGAATGAGAGCCGCCCCTCCGTCATTTGATGGTGGGCGGGCCGCAAGCGGTTAAAGTGTCATATTGTGCTCTATTAACCATTTAAGTGCGCCTCTGCTCTTGAGGACATTCTCAGGTTTGGAATCCCCTGAGAGCAGCTTGAATATAGGATTGAGCACTATAGTGACCTTAAATCTCAGTTATTGCTCTCTAGTTGATTACTTGATTATATATATATTGTTATTGTCTGTTATTCTTTCACAGAAACATTGCAGTAAAGACAATTTCTGTATTTTCTCATAACGTACGTGTTTTTCCGCTATAAATGGGCTTTTAGGTCCCTTTCACACTTATACGACTTGTCCCACGATTTGGGACTGCAAAGTAGACATGTGCACAACAAAAAAATTCGTTTATTTTCGTTTAGTTTTTTTTCATTCCGAAAAAATTTTGTTTTTTTTTTTCGTTTCGTTTTTTTTCGTTTCCGTTGATTCGTAACGATTCGTAAGTCGTCTGTGTTCGTATTCGTAAAGATTCGTACATTCGTAAGAGTTATTTTTTCGTTGATTCGTTTTTTCGTTAGTTTAATTTTCGGACGCATTCGTATTTATTCGTACATTCGTAACATTCGTAGATTCGTAATCGGAGCATAATTCATAATTGTATGTAATGTGTATGCTATTATTACATTTTAATAATTTACGAATCGAAAAAAAAAGTTACGAATCGAAAAAAAAGGTACGAATGTACGAATTTTTTTGTTCAATAGAGACACGGAAAATTGCAAATCGAAAAAAAAAAAAAAAAAAAAAGTTACGAATCGAAAAAAAAGTTACGAATGTACGAATTTTTTGTTTCAATCCATTTGAAGCACGTTTAGCAGCACCATTATAAGGGACACGGAAAATTACCAATTCAACAAAAAAAAAAAGTTACGAATGTACGAATTTTTTCGTTCGTTTTTTTCGGATTTTCTTCATTAGTACATTCGTTGTTTCTAATTAGTTTTTTTCGGATTTTCGTTGTTTTTCGGATTCGTTCGATTCGAATGATTCATTAATCGGATTCGTACGATTCGTTATTCGGATTCGTACGATTCGAACGATTCGTTCATTCGTACGAAAATGAACGAACTAAAAATAACGAAAAAAAACTAAATAAAACGAAGCGAATTGCACATTTCTACTGCAAAGTAGCATGACAAGTCGTTCCCCATGATTTCCAATCACAGCCATTCATATTAGTACGACTTCAAGTCGTTCCGACTTCAAAGTAGTCCCTGCACTACTTTCGTCTGATTTTGATGCCACTTACACAGGCATTCCTTGAAATCGCGGCTAAAATCGCGGCAAAATTGTGGCCGCAAATCGCAGCAAAAACACTTTAAAGTCGCACACGTGTGAAAGGGGCCTTACAGTCACATGATAATGAGTGTTGCTACAGTCTACCAATTCAATGTAAACGTCCCCCCAATGCACAGTAGATCCTATTGCACCGCAGTGCACTACAATGCATCAACCATATGTTGTTGTGCTCTTCTTATAAATGGGTCATGCACAATTGTTTTTTTTTCTATTGTGATGTGTTGGCAGCCCTTCCATAATGAATGAGACGCTTTGACACAGCACAGGTTAACACGAGCCAGAACGCATAGCAGTGGGAAACACCTAAAGCAGAGGTGTCTAACTCAATTTCATTGTGGGCCGCATCAGCATTATGGTCGCCCTCCAAGGGCCGGTTGTATCTGTAATACTACATGTCCAGAGCACCCCACTCCCCCTCCCCTTATATCAGATGCCAAGAGCCACCCCACCATCAGAAATCAAGAATCCACCACCCTCCTAGAAAGGGGCGTTGCTAGGTCTACAAAAGATCTGGGGCTAGAGCCCAGAGCAGCATATTAAAGAAAGTCATACGCTTGGGCGGGCCTACACTTGTATATACAGTCATATACATAATATACAGTGATATCCTGCTCGTCAGTCCTGCCTACTTAAGCCGTTCAGCCCAGTGGATCTCGGCCTTCGCCTTGGTCAACATTACAATAGACTATCTCCTGCATTCCTATTCCCTTCTGGCTCCAGATCCTGCTTGCTGTTCCACTACATTGATCCCTGACTTCTGGCTTGGCTGACTATGCGTTCCGGTTACTGAACTTTGGCTATGTTTTGACTACGTTTGTTCTTTTTACTTTTATTTTTAAACAAGTGTGATTTAACTGTAAAAAAAAAAATAATAAAAAAAAAGTAAAAAGAACAAACGTAGTCAAAACAAAGTTCAGTAACTGGAACGGATAGTCAGCCAAGCCAGAAGTCAGGGATCAATGAAGTGGAACAGCAAGCAGGATCTGGAGCCAGAAGGGATGTCAGCAAAGCAAGTCTTTAAACAGCAACGCAGGAGATACTCTCTTGTGACGTTGACCAAGGCGAAGGCCGAGATCCACTGGGCTAAACGGCTTAAGTAGGCAGGACTGACAAGCAGGATATCATCAACAGCTGAGTACCTGTGGAGAGATAGGAGCTGGCAATTAGCCGACAGCTGAGCGGCCAGCTCTGAGAAGGAAGGGCTGAGCCCAGCCCTGATATGCACATAGCGTGCTGCAGCAAACAGTGGGTGTGGCCAAATTTTTCTTGTCGACATCATCATCCCCCCCCCCCCCCAGTGATGTCAAACCTGCCCCCAGACAGCCGCCCGCAACTCCCAGATGGCAACATATTTGTGTGTGACTATCTTGGTTACTTGGGGAGCCGCAGCCTGGTCTGAATAATGTGTCCGGGTTTTAGTCCACCCCGAAACCCGGACACATGATTCAAAACCTGGATTGTCCGGGTGAATTCCGGACAGCTTGCAACCTAACCGCCAGGTAAACAGAGAGGTGGAATCGGAAGGGACGAAGTCTCATTGCTTCCAGTTTCTTGGGTCATAGAGATGGAGGAACAACGCCAGTTCCGCTCTCGCTGTCTAGTGCGGCCGCCGATCGGAGTGCTCCTGGGCTCCGCAAATCAGATGGCAGAGCCCGGGGGAGCTGGCAGGAGGTAGAAGTGATCGAGTGGCAATCAAATCACTTCTGCAGTACAGGGCATCACCGGCTGAAAATTTTAATACCGGTATGATGCCTGTAGCTGCCGGCATCATCCTGGTATAGCCGCTGGACATGTGCAATTAGTTTTGTTTTTTTTCGTTTTCCGTTAAAATTCGTTATATTCGTTATCGTACGAATAAACGAACGATTCGCTAAAAATTTTAACGAATGTTCGAATCGAACGAATCCGAAAAACAACGAAAATCCGAATTGACCAAATTAGAAACAACGAAACTACGAAAGAATAAAATCCGAAAAACGAAAACAGGAACAACGAAAATCAAAATGAACGAAAAAATTCGTACATTTGTAACTTTTTTTTTTTTTGTTGAATTGGTAATTTTCCGTGTCTCTTACAATGGCGCTGCTTAAAGCGGTTCTGCACTCTGAAAAAAAAATTTTTTTTTTAGGATGTAATATAAAGTGTGCTTACCTTTATTAGGGGACTCACCTGTTCCATCTTCCATCTCGATCGCCGCCGGTTTTCGTCCGATGAAGTTGCTCGTCTTCTTCTTTAGTGCTGGGGGCCATCTTGCCTGTGGGCATGTGAAACACCCACAGGGACTTTAGATGGCCCAGCATGCACTGCCGTTACTCGCGCGTGCGCAGTAACGGCTCATCTGCCGAGATCTCACGAGATTTCGGCAGATGCGGCCGAAATCTCGGGAGATTTCGGAAGATGTGGCCGAAATCTCGCGAGATTTCGGAAGATGCCCGCACTGTCTCCTGGGATCAATGACACCAGATCCCAGGAGACAGTGCGGCGTGACGACGATCGACGCAAGACCCCGCCCGCCGCCGCAGAGGGAGAAGACCGGAAGTCTTCAATTACAAGGTAAGTAAAAAAAAAAACATTTCATTTAGTACTCTTTGCCTGATTTGGAAGGCAAAGAGATTTACTAAATGAAATGAGTGCAGAACCGCTTTAACGTGCTTCGAATGGATTGAACGAAAAAATGTGTACATTCGTAACTTTTATTTTTTTTTTCGATTCGTAATTTTCCGTGTCTCTTACAATGGCGCTGCTTAACGTGCTTCGAATGGATTGAATGAAAAAATGTGTACATTCGTAACTTTTATTTTTTTTTTCGATTCGTAATTTTCCGTGTCTCTTACAATGGCGCTGCTTAACGTGCTTCGAATGGATTGAACGAAAAAATTCGTACATTCGTAACTTTTTTTTTTTCGATTCGTAATTTTCCGTGTCTCTTAAAATGTAATAATAGCATACACATTACATAACATTATGCTCCGATTACGAATCTACAAAAACAATGTTACGAAAGTACGAATAAATCAATCTAACGAAAGTACGAATGTAACTGAATCTACGAAAATTTCTACGAATTTAGAATAAACGAAAATTAAACTAACGGAAAAACGGATCAATGAAAAAATAACTCTTACGAAAATACGAATCGTTACGAATACGAACAGCGACGACTTACGAATTTACGAACCGTTACGAATCAACGGAAACGAAAGAAACGAAACGAAAATAAACAAATTTTTCTATTGTGCACATGTCTAATAACCGCTTGCCAACCCGAGGATGTCATATGACGGGTTGGCAAGCGGTTAATTGAACAAGCAGAAGTTGGAGGCCCGGTTCACACTGCTGCGGTGCGGGAGATCGCATATGATTCGCACCGCACTGCAGTTCAAATCATATGCGATCTCTGTGCGATGCAAATTCAGCCATACAGATAGTATGGCTGAATTCACATCGCATTCGGCCCAAAATCGGACAGGACCCTTTTTTTCGCTCCGCAGCAGAATCGGATCGCATGGTGTTCTCACCATGCGATCCGATTCCTGTCCGAGTTTGCAGATCGCACTGCGATATGTGAGCTGATATGGGGGTGTCATTAACATTTCATTGACACCCCCAGCAGCTCGCATAGGGCAGTGTGAACTGCCGGCGGGAGACATGCGGTGCGGGAACTCGCAGTGTATTCGCAGCGTTCCCGCACCGCAGCAGTGTGAACCCAGCCGGAAGCTGATTGGCTACCATGCAGAGCTGCACCAGATTTTGCACTCTATAGTTTTAGTAATTCAACCCCATGTTATTCTGACTGATCAGTGGCTGCAGCTGCTGATCAATGGAAAATTTTCCAACATGTCCTTTTCGACAGAAGTTGATTAAAAGGTCAACTTCTGCTGGTCAGGGGAGCCCACACATTGGTCAAAGCTCAGGCCAGCTCAGCACTACTTTGCCTGTTGAGTGAGCCCGGAGTTATCCTTTAGGATCACATCTATACATTGCAGATCGTTTTTAGCTAAAGCTGGTTGATGGCTTTTAGCGGAGTTGTCTTTTAATCGATGCATTGATGACTCCATCTCTTTGTTCTCGCTGTCCTGCCCCATCTTGTAATTCTTACATCACACTAATCTCCCCGTACTCTCCTTGTCCCAGCTGTCCCTTCTTTACATTGGCGGCACGAGACAGTTGTCACGGCAACCTGTGAGCGGGACACAAGCCGATTGTTGGGTTTAGCTGCTAATGTTTTGTTTTCAGCACCATGTGAAGAAATCCATTAGGCCTCATCTATAGTTGATTTCTGTTGTGGTCTGTTCCATGGCGGCGAGTGCGGCGGAGGATGTGGAACGCAATCTATTCTACCGAGAGCGAATTCAACCGTCGCAATGGATATTTGATGCTGAAACGCTCTCATTGGGTGCGTAATAGATGGGAGGAGCATAACCCCAAATCCTAACTGCGGTCAATATTTTTTTTTTTTTCTAGTTTCCGGTAGTACGGGGAAGAGCTAAAAAGTGTAAGTTTAACCCATTTACTGCCACAGCCTGTTTTGCGTTTTTTTGCACACATTTTAAAAAAATCACTTTAGGCCTGAAAATTACATAACCCCCCCACCACCCCCACCCGCAAGAACATTATATATTTTCTGAAAGCCGACACCCTATAAAATAAAATAGTGGTAGTTCCAATTCCTTAAAGTGGTCTTGCCACCAAAAAAAAAAATTTGCTTAAAAATCATAAAAAAAAAAAAATATTGGAAAAAAATATTTTTTTTACTCACCTCCAAATGCCTGTTGCTAGGGGGTCCCTCGTAGTCTGCCACCTTCAGTGCCCGGGCACTGACATCACTTCCCCTCGGCGCCGAACAGTCATCTGGGACATGTCACGTGTCCCAGATGACTGAGCGTCATATCACGGCACACGGCGCCGCTTGCGCATGCGCAGTGGGTGCCCGGCTATGAAGCCACAGCCGGGTGCCCACAGTAAGAATGCCGGCGCCGTGAGCGGAGCGGGGAACGAGGGGGGGGGCTTCATTCCCCTGCATCGCTGGACCCTGGGACAGGTAAGTGTCCAATTTTTAAAAGTCAGCAGCTGCAGTATTTGTAGCTGCTGACTTTTAAAAAACATTTTTTTTTTTAGTGGGCACTCCACTTTAAGTCCCACGATATTAGTGCAACAGTTTATTTTAGGGTATATAAGCACAATATATTTTTTAATTATTTTATTTTGTTTTATTTAATTTTATTTTCTTTTATATTGTTTTATTGTTTCTTTTTTTAAATTTATGAAACACAATTTATTACCCAATTTTTATAAAAGATGAGGTTGTGCCAAGTAAATAGATACCCAACATGTCAAACCTTAAAATTGCAATGGCGACAAACTTCGCTACCCTGTATTTTCCTTTTATTTTGTTTTAGATTATTATTTTTTTTTTTTTTATATATATATACAATATATTACAATATATTACCCAATTTTTGATAAATTATAAAAGATGAGGTTGTGCCAAGTAAATAGATACCCAAACATTAGAATCGCAATGGCGACAAACTTCGCTACCCTATATTTTCCTTTTATTTTGTTTTATATTATTATTATTTTTTATTTTTTTTATACAATATATTACCCAATTTTTGATAAATTATAAAAGATGAGGTTGTGCCAAGTAAATAGATACCCAAACATTAGAATTGCAATGGCGAAACTTCACTACCCTATATTTTCCTTTTATTTTGTTTTATATTATTTTATTATTTATTTAATTTATGAAACACAATATATTACCCATTTTTTTTATTTTTTTATATAAAAGATGAGGTTGTGCCAAGTAAATAGATAACCAACATGTCAAACCTTAGAATTGCAACAGTGACAAAATTCGCTACCCTGTATTACTAATAAAAAAAAAAATTATAATAAAAATGCCATAAATCTATTTTGTAGACGCTATAATTTTTGCGCAAACCAATCAAAATACGCTAATTGCGATTTTTTTTTTACCAACAATATATAGAATAATACATATCAGCCTAAACTGAGGGGGAAAAAAAATGTAATATATTTTTTGGGTATATTTATTATAGCAAAAAGTAAAAAATATTGCTTTTTTTTTCAAAATTGTCGCTTTTTTTTGTTTATAGCGCAAAAAATAAAAACTGCAGATGTGATCAAATACCACCAAAAGAAAGCTCTATTTGTGGGTAAAAAAGGAAGTCAATTTTGTTTTGGTGTAGTGTTGCGCAATTGTCCGTTAAAGTGATGCAGTGCCGAATCGCAAAAGTGCTCTGTTCAGGAAGGGGGTAAAACAGTTGCACACATCTCAATGTCGGATCAAAATCGGATCCCATTCATTAAAGTTGCATTGAAGTCGTTTCGGTGTCGGAACGAAGTCGCTAGGCAAAGTCGGATCGACAGTCACGCGACTTTTGTGTCGCACCAGTGTGAACCCGGCCTAACGCACAGTGATTTTCTAAGGCTGGGTCCACACTATTGCAAATTGGATGTGGGTTTCCCCCACATTCGATTCGCATGTCAGGAGTTTGTGACCGGTGTTCTGACGAGAAAGGCCCCCTCATCGGATAGTGTCCGCCCTGTACTGCGCAGGCGCCTGCGCAATTAAGAGTACATTGTGTCACACCCCCGCCCGATGCTCGTGCAACTCTGCAAGGGGCGGATGCATACAACTGAAGGGTGTGTTTTGCAATGTTGATCGGTTAAATAGGTCCAGCAAACCCGCCCAGCAACATTGCAAGACCCACCCTTCAGTTGTGTAAACACGCCCCGCAAAGATCCGCCCATTTGAGAGATCCACCCCCCAGGAGCATCGGGAGCGTGTGACAGAATGTACTATTAATTGCGCAGGCGCCGTGTACAGCTCATGAACAACTGTTCATGTTCGGAGACTTTCGGAGACTTTTGGCGTCTCCTTTGTCCTCCGCCTGCGCAGTATAGGGCGGACACTATCCAATGGGGGGGGGGGGGGGACCTTTCTCGACAGGACACCGGCTCTCTATGGAGAATTCAGCCAAAAATTCAGGCTGAAATCGGACCTGAAACAGCGAATGGAGACGCACAGGACCCCTGCTGTGAGCCGCTCCGTGCTGCGGTGTGATGGGGCCGGGAGCCTTAGGGCCGGTTCACACTGCTGCGATGTCCGAGATCGCATGTGATTCGTACCGCACTGCAGTGCAAATCACATTCGATCTTAGTGTGATGCGATTTTAGCCATACAGGTTGTATGGCTGAATTTGCATTGCATTCAGACCAAACTCGCAACAGGACCCTTTTTTGTGGTCCACAGCAGAATCGGATCGCATATGTGTGAACACCCATGCGATCCGATTCCTGTCCAAGTTTGCAGATCGCACTGCGATTTGCAAACTGATTTGGGGGGGTCATTAACTGACACACCCAAGCAGTTCGCATAGGGCAGTGTGAACTGCCGCCGGGAGACATGCAATGCGGGAACTCGCAGTGGATTTGCAGGGTTCCCGCATCGCAGCAGTGTGAACCGACCCTTTCACACTGTCACCACTTGAAAGTCGCGCAGTTTTGTGGCCGCGATTTTGCCACAATTTTGCCACGATTTCAGGAAATGCCTGTGTAAAACTTGAGGTCTATGGACCTCCACTCGCATCAAAGTCAGACCAAAGTAGTACAGGGACTACTTTGAAGTCGGTGCAACGTGAAGTCGCACAGATATGAACGGTACTCATTGGAAATCATGTCGCAGGACAAGTCGTACAAGTGTGAAAAGGGGCCAACGATAGTGCAAAATCTGGTGCAGCTGTGCATGGTAGCCTATTAGCTTCTAACTTCAGCTTGTTCAATTAAGCTTTGACAAAAAAAAAACCTGGAAGCTGATTGGGTTCTATGCAGAGCTGCACCAGATTTTGCACTCTCTGGTTTTTAGTAAATCCCCATATAACATGCATTGGTGGCAGTAAAAGGGTTAATCTGCTTCCCTGGTTCCCTCCTTTTCCCCTTCCATTAACTTCCTACTAAAATGTTTAAATTGAACCTTTCCATATTCATTACATGCCTTATTTTATACTCATTGATGTCATCACTGGATCTCTGTGCTTCTCTATGAGATACAGGCAGATCATGGCTGATAGGAGAGGTCAGTGGGGTGCTGAACATAACTTCATGAACACGTCACAGCACCTTCAGTACTCCTCTCAATTGTGGGGTGACCAGATATCCCTCAACCAAGCTTGACAAAGGAGCGCGCCCTGAGTCCCATCTGCCAGTGCGCATGCTCCGAAATGCCGTTGCAACCCACCAGTGACGTCATCACGCCCGGCTCTGCGGTCCAGCCCTCGCCATCGGCCTGATCCAAGTCTCGGTTTCATCGCCGTGGTCCCAGAGATCCTGCTGGCAAGGATTTCTCCCCCACAGGCAGAAAAATCAGCTGTTCCAAACGCCGCTCTGCAGTGAACGCCACGCCAGTGTGGATGGACTCGTGCCTTACTTCCCTAACCTCCATGCACTGACTATGCCAACAGTTATTATTATTATTATTATTATTAATAATATTATTGTTGTTATTATTATTATTATTATTATTATTAATAATATTATTGTTGTTATTAATAATATTATTGTTATTATTATTATTATTATTATTAATAATAATATTATTGTTGTTATTATTATTATTATTAATATTATTGTTGTTATTATTATTATTAATAATATTATTGTTATTATTATTATTAATAATAATATTATTGTTGTTATTATTATTATTATTATTATTATTAATAATATTATTGTTGTTATTATTATTATTATTATTATTATTATTATTAATAATATTATTGTTGTTATTATTATTATTATTATTAATAATATTATTGTTGTTATTATTATTATTATTATTATTGCTACTACAACTAGAACTTTTATCTGCAGTCCCTAGCAGTGCACTGACTATGCCAACAGCTACCGTTATTATTATCATTCATATTAATATTATTATTTTCATGACTGGTATTATTATTGTTGTTGTTATTATTATGTTAATATTCTGATGATGAATATTATTAGTATGGTTATTAATATTATTGTTGTTATAATTATGGTTATTATTATTATTATTATTGCAACTACAACCACATCTTTTATCTGCAGCCCCAGTCCCTAGAAGTGCACTGACTATGCTGACAGCTATTATTAGTATTATTATGATAGTTGTTATTATGGAAACTATGATGATGATTATTATTATTATTGCTACTACAACCATAACTTCTATCTGCAGCCCCAGTCCCTAGAAGTGCACTGATTATGCTAACAGCTATCATTATTATTATTATTCTTATTAATATTATTATTTTTATGGTTGTTATTATTATTGTTGTTGCTATTATTATGTTAAAATTATGATGATTATTATTAGTATGGTTATTATTATTATTGTTGTTATTATTATGGTTTATTATTATTGCTACTACCAATACACCTTTTATCTGCAGCCCCAGTCCCTAGCAGTGCACTGACTATGCTGACAGCTATTATTATGATTATTAATTTTAAGGTTGTTATTATTATTATGGTTATTATTATTGTTATTATCATTATTATTGCTACTACAACCATAACTTCTATCTGCAGCCCCAGTCCCTAGAAGTGCACTGATTATGCTAACAGCTATCATTATTATTCTTATTAATATTATTATTTTTATGGTTGGTTTTATTATTGTTGTTGTTATTATTATGTTAATATTATGTTGATGATTATTATTATTAATATTATTATTATTGTTGTTATTATGTTAATATTATGATGATGATTATTATTAGTATTGTTATTATTATTATTGCTACTACAACTACATCTTTTATCTGCAGCCCCAGTCCCTAGCAGTGCACTGACTATGCTGACCTTTTTTATTATTATTATTATTATTAATAATAATTTTATTGTTGTTATTATTAGGGTTATTATTATTGCTACTACAACTAGAACTTTTAACTGCAGTCCCTAGCAGTGCACTGACTATGCCAACAGCTATCATTATTATTCGTATTAATACTAATATTTTTATGGTTGTTATTATTATTGTTGTTATTATTATGTTAAAATGATGAAGATGATGATTATTATTAATATGGTTTAGGGCTGAAACAACGAATCGATTAATCGACAACTAATCGATTATGAAATTAATCGATTACTATTTTCATAATCGATTAATCGGCCAGTAATATAATGGGGGTAAAAAAAAAACTAAAATGAGCCCTTTATAGTACAAAAAGAGCAAATAATTACTACTGTAAATATTACTTTCACAGTTCTACGGTAAAAAAAAATGAAACCCTTACATTAGTGATTATATGCTTCTTTTTTTTTTGTACTATAAAGGGCTCATTTTAGTTATTTTTTAACCCTATTATGTTACTAAACGTTTTAGACCTGGTTCAAATCTATATGTTTTTTGGTGCTTTTTGCAGAAACGTACTACAGTTCATTACATGTTTCCTATGGGACACGTTCACATCTATGCTTTTTTCAGCTGCTGCGTATTTGGAAAGGGTCAGGAACTTTAACGCAAAACTTTTTTTTGGTTCAATTTCCTTTAATGGAGAATCTGCAGAAAAACGCATGTAATGCGTTTTTGCAGCAATTTGTGTTTTTTATTCTGCCCAACAACAAATTGGCCAAAAAACAGTATGTCTCTTCTAATAGTGTATACAGTATATCTCTCCTCTAATAGTATATACAGTATATCTCCTCTTATGCCCCATACACACGGTCGGAAAATCCGACCACCAAATCCATCGGATTTGGTCCGACGGATTTAGTCCAACACTGGTGTTGCATACACACGGTCGGACAAAGTTGTCGGAAAATCCGATCATTCTGAACGTGGTGACGTTTGTTGCCTACGACGGGACTACGTAGAGGCTAGTAGCCAATAGCTTTGGTCTTGTAATGTGATCTGAGCATGCGTAGCACTTTGTCCGTCGGAATTCGCTACACACGATCGGAATTGGTGTGATCGGACTCTGTTGTCGGAAAATTTATAGAGCAGGAGATAGGACTTTGTCTGTCGGACAATCCGATGGAAACTGTCCGATGGTGCCTACACACGGTCGGAATTTCCGACAACATTGTCCGATAGGACAGAATCCATCGGAAAATCCGACCGTGTGTATGGGGCTTAATAGTGTATACAGTATATCTCTTCTGTCTGTTATTCTCAGAGTGGATTTGATATTTTGCTCCCTAACCATATAGTTGGTTGTTTATATTTACCACTGCATAGAGATAATATATAAGAATAAATTGCCTTTTTTTTAAACTTTACATATTAACTAAATTATATACACCACACATTTTTTTTAAGGTTATTAGCCGATTAATCAATTAATCAAAACAATAATCGGTCAACTAATCGATTATGAAAATAATCGTTAGTTGCAGCCCTAGTATGGTTATTATTGTTGTTGTTATTATTTTATTATTATTATTGCTACTACAACTACATCTTTTATCTGCAGCCCCAGTCCCTAGCAGTGCACTGACTATGCTGATAGTTATTATTATCATTAATATTATTGTTGTTATTATTATTATTATTGCTACTACTGCTACAAGTCCCTAGCCATGCACTGACTATGCTGACAGCTCTCCTGCTGCCCATTCTTGATTTAGACATACTTTATGGTGAGCTCAATGACACAATTAGCTGCCACAAAGAGAGTTGGCCCATCAAAATGTTGCTATGGGATCCCCTCCTTCGGTCAGCCACAATTTCCGCAGCAGCAGACGAGCTTCAGCATTTGTGCAAAGGCTCGCCTTTCCTGTTCGCTTGACTCAGGAAGCAAAACACTGCAGCATGCAAAAGCGAAAGCAGATCCAGGAAGGGCTGAACAAGGCAGGGATGAGGAGGCCGGAGCCTGGCAAATCCTCATTGTTCAGACACAGGCTGGGAGAGGGATCAGCTGTGCAGCCCAGACAGCAGTAGCAGAACAAGTAAGGTGAGGCTTATACAAAGGGTGTAGCACAAAGGGCGTGCATGCGTGCGATTGCTGATCCTTTACACATCTCATATTGCAGGAAGAGAATCTGCAAAGAGGAAGCAACAAACTACAGTTGCAGCGACAAAAGTAGGCCAAGAGGAATCGCTGCCAAAGTGTTGAACCTTTGATAAACTTGACAGCTTTGTGCAGCCAACTGCATCCAGTTTGCATCTGTTCGGGGGCAGCAGGAAAAGTTTTTGCCATGGCCGGGTCAGGAGAGGAAGCTCAGCTACCCTTCGATGGCAAGTGTGACGCCTGCGACGCCGACGAGGCCAAGGACGCCCTGGTCATTTGCGAAGAGTGCGCCTTTTCCTACTGCAACACCCATGCCGAGGAACACAGAACGCAATACGCCGGCCACAGGCTCACGGATATCGCAGAGATCTTTGCTGCGGAAGAAAGGACCCGGGTTGGCGAGCCGGAGACAGGCGACAAGCAGAAGAAGCAGGTGTCGGACAGGAAGAACTGCCCCTTGCACAAGCAGGAGCTGAGTCTGTACTGCAAAGAGGACTCCAAAATCATCTGCGTCTTGTGCGCCGTGGCTGGGGACCACCGCCAACACCAGCTGATCACGCTCAACGAGGCCTATCAGGAAATGAAGGTACATGGCTGAGCGAGAACATTAGGGGGCCACCGCGCTGTAATAGAACACATAGCAGTCAGGTCTTTTAATAGCAGGGCAAAGAGCGATAATGGTGTCACCCATAGCAACCAATCACAATACATACACCTAGGAAGTCTTCTGAGAATGCTAGTTTTTTTGGCCTTTAGGCTCCAGCATGTTTTGAGCCACAGGCCTGGAACAAGCTTGATGTAAACCAGTGTCAGAAAAAAAAAAACTCCAAAAGCATTAAGGACAATAACATGACAGCCAGGCAACTAGCATTTTCAAAAAGTGAAGTTAGCAATGAAAGCATATTGTCCCAATGACAGGTGCTCTTTAAAGGTGTAACAGAATTTGCAAGAGCTACAGCAGAGTTGGCTATCCTTTGCAGTGGTGGCAAGGGGGCAATTCACAATAACCATGGGCATTTCTAGGTGGTCGATTTTCACATGCAGGTGTTTTTGGACAGTTTGAAAAATCCCTGTGTGACCAAACACTGGCTGGTTCCTTTCCAAGTGTGTACTAGTACAACATGCTGGGGAGAAGAATGCAGCAGGTTCTTTTGACCTGGTGATGAAAGCAAGGATGGGCAGGTGTCATCACTGAGGAAAGCTAGACTATGGGCAAACTTGTTGGTTTCTAGGGGTTGTAACAATGCATACCGGTCAACTGTTGCGTTTTGTTGCTTGGTAAATATTTAGATCAGCCTTTCTTAACCCCTTTTCCCCCCAGAGTTTTTAGGCCTCAGAAAACCCCTGCTAAAATTATTTCATAAGAGATCAGTAGGAAGAATTCCCCCTTTACAGTAATGGTGAGTGGGAAGAATCCCTCCTTACACTGGTGACCAGTAGGAAGAATGCCTCCATTACAGGAACGGTGGGAAGAATGTCCCTTAGATTGGTGATCAGTGGGAAGAATGTCCCTCACGTTGGTGATCAGCGGGGAGAATGTCCCTCACGTTGGTGATCAGCGGGGAGATTGTCCCTCACGTTGGTGATCAGCGGGGAGAATGTCCCTCACGTTGGTGATCAGCGGGGAGAATGTCCCTCACGTTGGTGATCAGCGGGGAGAATGTCCCTCACGTTGGTGATCAGCGGGGAGAATGTCCCTCACGTTGGTGATCAGCGGGGAGAATGTCCCTCACGTTGGTGATCAGCGGGGAGAATGTCCCTCACGTTGGTGATCAGCGGGGAGAATGTCCCTCACGTTGGTGATCAGCGGGGAGAATGTCCCTCACGTTGGTGATCAGCGGGGAGGAATGTCCCTCACGTTGGTGATCAGCGGGGAGAATGTCCCTCACGTTGGTGATCAGCGGGGAGAATGTCCCTCACGTTGGTGATCAGCGGGGAGAATGTCCCTCACGTTGGTGATCAGCGGGGAGAATGTCCCTCACGTTGGTGATCAGCGGGGAGAATGTCCCTCACGTTGGTGATCAGCGGGGAGAATGTCCCTCACGTTGGTGATCAGCGGGGAGAATGTCCCTCACGTTGGTGATCAGCGGGGAGAATGTCCCTCACGTTGGTGATCAGCGGGGAGAATGTCCCTCACGTTGGTGATCAGCGGGGAGAATGTCCCTCACGTTGGTGATCAGCGGGGAGAATGTCCCTCACGTTGGTGATCAGCGGGGAGAATGTCCCTCACGTTGGTGATCAGCGGGGAGAATGTCCCTCACGTTGGTGATCAGCGGGAGGAATGTCCCTCACGATGGTGATCAGCAGGAAGAGAGTCCCTCATGTTGGTGATCAGCAGGAAGAATTTCCTTGGGCCTTGGAAACTTGGGAAGGTTGAAAGGTTGAGTTCTAGTTGGTTTCTAGGGGTTGTAACAATGCATACGGGTCAACCTGTGGCCTTTTGTTGCTTGTTAAATATTTAGATCAGCCTTTCTTAACCCCTTTTCCCCCCAGAGTTTTTGGGCCTCAGAAAACCCCTGCTAAAATTATTTCATCAGAGGTCAGTAGGAAGAATTCCCCCTTTACAGTAATGGTGAGTGGGAAGAATCCCTCCTTACACTGGTGGCCAGTAGGAAGAATGCCTCCATTACAGTAATGGTGGAAAGAATGCTGCTTACATTGGAGGTCAATGGGAAGAATGTCCCTCATGTTGGTGATCAACGGGAAGAATGTTCCTTACGTTGGTGATCAACGGGAAGAATGTTCCTTACTTTGGTGATCAGCGGGAAGAATGTTCCTTACTTTGGTGATCAGCGGGAAGAATGTTCCTTACTTTGGTGATCAGCGGGAAGAATGTCCCTCACGTTGGTGATCAGCGGGGGGAATGTCCCTCACGTTGGTGATCAGCGGGGAGAATGCCCCTCACGTTGGTGATCAGCGGGAGGAATGCCCCTCACGTTGGTGATCAGCGGGAGGAATGCCCCTCACGTTGGTGATCAGCGGGAGGAATGCCCCTCACGTTGGTGATCAGCGGGGGGAATGCCCCTCACGTTGGTGATCAGCGGGAGGAATGTCCCTCACGTTGGTGATCAGCGGGAGGAATGTCCCTCACGTTGGTGATCAGCGGGAGGAATGCCCCTCACGTTGGTGATCAGCGGGAGGAATGTCCCTCACGTTGGTGATCAGCGGGGAGAATGTCCCTCACGTTGGTGATCAGCGGGAGGAATGTCCCTCACGTTGGTGATCAGCGGGAAGAATGCCCTCCTTATAGTGTTGGCCATTATGAAGA
Source organism: Lithobates sylvaticus (assembly GCA_028564925.1). Lineage (NCBI taxonomy): Eukaryota > Metazoa > Chordata > Amphibia > Anura > Ranidae > Lithobates > Lithobates sylvaticus. The sequence goes on along the minus strand of CM053034.1, from coordinate 215,171,822 downwards.
ATGCGCCTTTTATTGGTGATCAGTGGGTAGAATACCCTTTTACAGTGGTGGTCAGAATGCCATCTTCACGTTGGTGATCAGCGGGAAGAATGTCCCTCACGTTGGTGATCAGCGGGGAGAATGCCCCTCACGTTGGTGATCAGCGGGAAGAATGTCCCTCACGTTGGTGATCAGCGGGGAGAATGTCCCTCACGTTGGTGATCAGCGGGAAGAATGTCCCTCACGTTGGTGATCAGCGGGAGGAATGTCCCTCACGTTGGTGATCAGCGGGAGGAATGCCCCTCACGTTGGTGATCAGCGGGAGGAATGCCCCTCACGTTGGTGATCAGCGGGAGGAATGCCCCTCACGTTGGTGATCAGCGGGAGGAATGCCCCTCACGTTGGTGATCAGCGGGAGGAATGTCCCTCACGTTGGTGATCAGCAGGAAGAGAGTCCCTCATGTTGGTGATCAGCGGGAAGAATGTCCTTGGGCCTTGGAAACTTGGGAAGGTTGAAAGGTTGAGTTCTAGTTGGTTTCTAGGGGTTGTAACAATGCATACCGGTCAACCTGTGGCCTTTTGTTGCTTGGTAAATATTTAGATCAGCCTTTCTTAACCCCTTTTCCCCCCAGAGTTTTTGGGCCTCAGAAAACCCCTGCTAAAATTATTTCATCAGAGGTCAGTAGGAAGAATTCCCCCTTTACAGTAATGGTGAGTGGGAAGAATCCCTCCTTACACTGGTGGCCAGTAGGAAGAATGCCTCCATTACAGTAATGGTGGGAAGAATGCTGCTTACATTGGAGGTCAATGGGAAGAATGTCCCTCATGTTGGTGATCAACGGGTAGAATGTTCCTTACGTTGGTGATCAACGGGAAGAATGTTCCTTACGTTGGTGATCAGCGGGAAGAATGTTCCTTACTTTGGTGATCAGCGGGAAGAAAGTTCCTTATGTTGGTGATCAACGGGAAGAATGTTCCTTACTTTGGTGATCAGCGGGAAGAATGTTCCTTACGTTGGTGATCAGCGGGAAGAATGTTCCTTACGTTGGTGATCAGCGGGAAGAATGTTCCTTACGTTGGTGATCAGCGGGAAGAATGTTCCTTACGTTGGTGATCAGCGGGAAGAATGTTCCTCACGTTGGTGATCAGCGGGAAGATGGTTCCTCACGTTGGTGATCAGCGGGAAGATGGTTCCTCACGTTGGTGATCAGCGGGAAGATGGTTGCTCAACTTGGTGATCAGCAGGGAGAATGTTCCTCACGTTGGTGATCAGCGGGAAGAATGTTCCTCACGTTGGGGATCAGTGGGAAGAATGTCCCTCCTTATAGTGTTAGCCATTATGAAGAATGCCCCTTATATTGGTAAACAGTGGGTAGAATACCCTTTTACAGTGGTGGTCAGAATACCACCCTATCAGACAGGTAAAATGATCTTCGCTGTCATGCTACTGGCTCTGCCATCAGATGGGAGATAAATCAGCTACAGCTCAAGGACCCCCTAGCTACCTCTTGCAGAACCCTAGGGTTCTATGGAACCCTAGTTGAAACCGGCTGCTTTAGTTGCTTTCTCTATAGAAGGAAAGAATGTAGCATTAGTCCAAGCAAAAATATTATTTTGGTTTTAGGAGCTCTGGTAGGAGAAGCCTTGCTGTTGAGCTCCTGCCTTGGCCTTTATGAAGGACGCCCAATGCTACATGTTGGTGTTCATGTAGGTGAGTGTTGTTTTCATATGCTTGGTGTGTGTCTGAGAAAAGGAATATGGTCCACACACCTAGGGATCATTCCAGCACAAATTCCATTGTGTCAAAACCGTTATGCGACATTACCTGTGTGTGACCTTATAAAATTAGTTGTGTATGGACTAAATTCCTTTTATTAAATACTTCACGCACCATCTATTTTGGGCTTCCAGCATCCGGGTCTGATCACTGTCTGAAATGTGGCTGGGTTTCCTCTATACTTACTGAAGTGCGAAGGAAGACCACGATGAATGCAAGTTTGCAGATTTCCGATTTCTTTGAATGGCCTGCCTAATTGTTTTGAGATCCATGGAAGAACACCTATGCCGCCAGCACCCCATGGATACATTGGCTTAGTTAGAGGTTGTGACCTCATCAGCCCACCTCTCTGACTCAGCCAATCAGAGGAAGCTTTGTATTCATTTCTAGAATAGATTGCTTTCTCTGAATGGCTGAGCCCCGATTGGATAGACTCTACTGTGTTCTGTGTATGAGACAGGAAGTCTCGGCTCGAACCCGGAACACAGTGCGGTATGCTGTATGTTGCCTCAGCTACATACAGTTTATACCGCACATCCAGCAGCCTCACAGGTTAGTGAGGAACAGCTTGGCCCAAACGAACGATGTAAAGTGAAACAAAATCAGCTTTAATGTACAGTATATCCAAAGCTCACACTTTATTTTTATTTATTTTTTTTGTTCGTTTTGGATGGAGTGTGTCCCCATTGGGGTGGATTAAAAAAAATAAAAAGTAAAAAAGGATTAACCATTTCCTAGTCTATCCAAAAGTTTTGGCTTTAGATATACTTTAATCATATAATTTCAAACGATAGAGCTAAGAATATGCAGTGCTAGTCTGTGAAATATCTATATACACTATATTGTCAAAAGTATTGGGACACAAGCTTGCATGTCTTTATGGACCTTGCTTTGTGCACTGGTGCGCAGTCATGTTGGAACAGGAAGGGGCCATCCCCAAACTGTTCCCATAAAGTTGGGGGCATGAAATTGTCCAAAATGTCTTGGTATGCTGACGCCTTAAGCCTTCACTTGAACTAAGGGGCCAAGCCCAACCCCTGAAAAACAACCCAACACCATAATATCCCCTCCACCAAATGATTTGGACCAGTGCACAAAGCAAGGTCCATAAAGACAGGGATGAGCGAGTTTGGGGGGAGAAACTTGACTGGCCTGCACAGAGTCCTCAACACAATAGAACATCTTTTGGATGGAGCGGAGACTGTGAGCCAGGCCTTCCTGTCCACTTCAGTGCCTATCCTCCCAAATGCGCTTCTGGAAGAATGGTCAAACATTCCCTTAGACACACTCCTAAACCTTGGGGACGGCCTTCCCAGAGCTGAAGCTGTCATAGCTGCAAAGGGTGGGCCAAGTCAATATTGATACCTACGGGCTAAGACTGGGATGCCATTAAAGTTCATGTGTGTGTGTAAATGCAGGCGTCTCAATACATTTGACAAGTGTGTGTACAAAGAAATGAAGGGTCTAAAATTTTTATCATAGATGTATTTTAAATGCTAGAGACAGAATAACAAACACAAATCCAGAAAAAAACACATGATACAAATGTTTTATAAATTGAGTTGCAGTTCAGTGAGTAAAATAACTATTTGATCCCCAAGCAAAACATGGCTTAGTACTTGGTGAAGAAACCCTTGTTGGCAAACACAGAGGTCAGACGTTTCTTGTAGTTGGTGACCAGGTTTGCACACATCTCAGGAGGGTTTTTGGTCCACTCTTCTTTACAGATCTTCTCTAAATCCTTAAGGTTTCTTGGCTGTCGCTTGGCAACTCAAAGTTTTAGCTCCCTCCATACATTTTCTATAGGATTAAGGTCTTGAGACTGGCTAGGCCATTCCATGACCTTAATGTGCTTCTTCTTGCGCCACTCCTTTGTTGCTTTGGTGGTATGTTTTGGGTCATTGTAATTCCGGAAGACCCATCCATGACCCATCTTCAGTGTTCTGGCTGATAGAAGAAGGTTCTCATCCAAGATTTTAAAGAGGAAGTAAACCCTGATGGGTTTACTTCCTCTGTGTTTCCCTGCAAAGGAAAAGCATAATGGACTACTGTGCATCGCATAGTAGTCCATTATGTGTCACTTACCTGACACAGGAGCCAGCGATGTCACCGATGTCCCCTTGTGTACGGAGCCTCCATCTTCTTGGTGGGTCTCGCTGCTCCGGCGCTGTCATTCGACGGAGCCGCGATGACGTCACTCCCGCGCATGGGAGCCGCCACTCGCGGCTGATTGCCGTGAACAGCGGCGCACTCAGTGCGCCTGCGCGCTGCTGTCTACGGCGCATCCACCGTAGACAGCAGTGCCTGTCTTTTGGCAAATATCTCCTAAACTTGTAGGTTTAGGAGATATTTCTTGGACCTACAGGTAAGCCTTAAGCCCCATACACACTATCAGATTATCTGCAGACTTTTGTCTTCAGATTTACCAAAACCTGTAGTGCAAGGGCCTGCCTGATTGTATACAAATTGAAAATCTTAAGGTTTGACCTCATATGGTTTTGGTAAATCTGAAGACAAAAGTCTGCAGATAATCTGATAGTGTGTATGGGGCTTAAATCTAGGCTTACCTGTAGGTCAAAGTGGTTTGTAAGGGTTTACAACCACTTTAAAATACATGATCCCGTCCATTGGCCCCTCAATGTGGCAAAGTCGGCCTGTACCTTTTATCAGAGTAACAGCTGCAAAGCATAATGTTTTCACCTCCGTGCTTGACTGTAGGGATGATGTCCTTATGGTCATAGTCAGTCATTTCTTTTTAGACCTAAAGAGTGCCTCCTTGTCCTCTGTGATGACCTTAAAGTAAATAACTCAACACCAAGTTCACTATATGGACCCCTTATGTATTTATACATGTTGATCATATCCCTTAAGCTCCTTTTCTCACGAGGGAATACATTAATTTTCTCTAATCTTTCCTCATAGCTGAGCTCCTCCATGCCTCTTATCAGTTTGGTTGCCCTTCTCTGCACTTTCTCCAGTTCCCCGATATCCTTTTTAAGAACTGGAGCCCAAAACTGAACTGCATATTCCAGATGAGGTCTTACTAATGATTTGTACAGGGGGGCAAAATGATATCTCTCTCTTTGGAGTCCATACCTCTCCTAATACAAGAAAGGACTTTGCTCGCTTTGGAAACCGCAGCTTGGCATTGCATGCTATTATTGAGCTTATAATCTACCAAATCCTCTTTTCTCATGATCATCCTTACGCCATGAGGCAAAATCTTGCATGGAGCTCCAGACCGAGGACGATTGATGGCTATTTTGTATTTCTTCCATTTGCAAATGATCCCTCTAACACTCGTCTCCTTCTCACCAAGCTTCTTGTTGATGGTCTTGTAGCCCATTCCAGCCTTGTGCAGGTCTACAATCTTGTCCCTGAGGTCCTATGACAGCTCTTTGGTGTTGCCCATGATGGTGAGGTTTGAATGGAAGAAAAAATATTCTGTGGACAGGTGTCTTTTATACACATAAACGAGTTGTCATTAGGAGCACCTTCTTAAATTGACAGGACTAATCTGTGTACCACATGAGCACCTACTGTAGCCAGTCTGTGGGAGCCAGGATTATTGTTGGTTGATAGGGGATCAAATACTTATTTTACTCACTGAACTGCAACTCGATTTATAACATTTGTATCATGTTTTTTTTTCTTGGATTTTTGGTTTATATCCTGTCTCTATCATTTAACAACTTGCCGCCTGCCATATAGCAATATGACGTCAGCAAAGTGGTTACGATATCCTGACCGGACGTCGTATGACGTTGTCAGGATATCAAGCCTCGGGGGCGCGCATCGTGGTGATCGTTGTTGCAGTGTGTCAGTCTGACACTCCAATCTAGGTAAAGAGTCTCTGACAGAGACTCTTTACCACATAATCAGCCGTGTCCAATCACGGCTGATCACGATGTAAACAGGAAGAGCCGTTGATCGGCTTTTCCTCACTCGTGTCTGTCAGACGCGAGTAGAGGAGAGACGATCGGCTGCTCTCCTGACAGTGGGGGCCTGTGCTGATAGTTTATCAGCGCAGCCCCCCCTCGGAGCCCACCCAGGACCACCAGGATTCAGCCAGGACCACCAGGGATGGCCACCACACTGGACCACCAGGTATGCCACCCTAGATCACCAGGGAAATGCCAATCACTGCCCAGGCAGCTGCCAATCAGTGCCATTGAAAAATGCTTGCCAGTGATGCCTATCAGTGAAAGCCAGTGCCACCTATCAGTGCCGTCTATCAGTGCCACCCATTAGTACCCATCAGTGCAGCCTTTCAGTGTCACCTGTGAGTGCCCATCAGTGCCGCCTATCAATGCCTATCAGTTCTGCCTATCAGTGCCCATCTCATTGGTGCCACCTCATCGGTGCTGCCTTATCAGTGCAGCTTATCAGTGCCCATCAATGAAGGAGAAAACTTACTTATTTACCAAATTTTATAGCGGAACAAAGAAAAACGTTTATTTTTTTCAAAATTTTCGGTCTTTTTTTAGTTGTTTAGCAAAAAAAATAAAAAATGTAAACGCAACATATCCTGCCGAGCTCGCGTGCACAAGTGAACGCATACGTAAGTAGCACACGCCTATGAAAACGATGTTCAAACCACACACGTGAGGTATTACCGCGATCGGTAGAGCGAGAGCAATAATTCTAGACCTCCTCTTTAACTTAAAAACATGCAACCTGTAGATTTTTTTTTTAAACGTCGCCTATGGAGATTTTTACAGGTAAAAATTTGTCACCGTTCCACGAGCGTGCGCAATTTTGAAGAGTGACATGTTGGGTATCAATTTACTCGGCGTAACATTATCTTTCACAATATAAAAAAAATAGGATAACTTTTACTTGTTTTATTTTTTAATTCAAAAGTGTATTTTTTTTCCAAAAAAAGTGCGCTTGTAAGACCGCTGTGTAAATACGGTGTGAGAGGAAGTATTGCAACGACCGCCATTTTATTCTCTAGGGTGTTAGGAAAAAAAATTATTATAATGTTTGGGGGTTCTAGCATAATTTTCTAGCAAAAAAAAAAATATGTTTTTAACTTGTAAACAACACATCTCAAAAAGAGGCTAATGAATTTTATGGTACGGTAAGTACAATAATCCTATTTTCTCTCTATGGTGCGCTGCATTGCCAAAAATGGTACATGTCCTCTTTTTTTTGGATGTTTTGGTGCCTATTTATTTCAATAAACTGTATTCGCCCAACCAGAAAAGTTGAAACCGAACCTAAAAATAGGGGTTATTGTCCTTTTGATTTTAGCTTTGCTGTTTGCATGTACCCTAAATATCCTCTGCTCTAATCACCTTTGCCCTCCTTCCTATAGAAAAGAAAGCCCGTTGACCTGAAGCTGGCCATGGGGGACATGGTGGAGAAGTTGAAGGAGAAGCTCCTCAACCCCAACGTAAGTGTGTGTGTGTGTGTGTGTGTGCTTGTGGGTTGTTCCCACGCCCTGTGCGCCCCCTCTTGTCTCTGCTGCCACTCTTTACTGCCTCTCCGTAGAGCCAGCTGCTGCCCGCCCTGCATGTTTTATGGGCTGCTGGAGGTTGTCTGGCAAACTGTAACTGAAGCACTTTACTCAAATAGCCTGGACACCATTCAAGATACTGCCTCGCTCGCTCTTCACTTTCCTGGCTTCACCCTGTGTATTATTAATGGGTTCAGCGGGGAGTTTTTAATTCAGGAACAAAAGAGACCCCCCTCAAAAGGCGGCCAGAGATGGTAAACTGCATTCCCCTGAGAGGGGTTTCTCTTACCCTGGTGAGAACTTCCAATGCTGAATTAAAGGAGATGTCCGCAGATGAACATGATAATTTGTGTGATTAAAGGGAAAGGAATAAAATGTACCGAGAGAGACTTCAGGGACTTAAAGGGTAACTCCACTTTCCTGGGAAAAAAATAGCATTTAAAAATAATATATACAGCATATACAATTTGCAAACATTTCAAGAACGAAAACATTTACATTTTTATTCTTTATTTAAAAAATTTAGTTTAGTTAAATTTTGTTTTCGGAATTCTTTTCCCTTTTTTTTTTTTTTTTTGGGGTTTTCAAATTCGATACACATTTTTCCAATTCGGTCAAATTCCCCCCCAAAAAAGTTTGACTTGGCATTTGAATTCAAATTTATTCTACTCAAAATTCGAAAGAATAAATTAAAAGTTGAATAGAAAATAAGAGACTAGAAAAGAATAGAATAGAAAAAAAAAAAACAATAGAATAGAAAGAAACAATAGAATACATTAGACTATTATTTATTTATTTAAAGTGGAGTTTCCACCCCAAAAAAAAATAAATATATTAATGTGCTTAATATAAAATAAACATTTGGAGAAGAATTTTTTTTTTTTTTTTTACTCACCTCTAAATGCCTGTTGCTAGGGGTCCCTCGTAGTCTGCCTCCTTCAGTACCTGGGCTGGTGACATCACTTCCCCTCGGTGCAGGAAGGGAGATCGCCTCTCCCTCTTGTCAATCATCTGGGACAAGTGATAGGTCCCAGATGATTGCGCGGCCAGTCACGGCTCGCGCATGCGCAGTGGGTGCCCGGCTGTGAAGCCACAGCCGGGCGTCCACAGTTAAAATGCCGAGCAGAGGGAGAGACGACCAGGGCTTCAATCCCCCCACATTTCTGGACCCTGGGACAGGTAAGTGTCCAATTATTAAAAGTCAGCAGCTGCAGTATTTGTAGCTGCTGACTTTTTATTTTTTTTTTTTTTTTTAAGCGGAACACCTCCTCTAAGGTACTTGTATAGCGCCGTCAATTTACGCAGCGCTTTACATATATATTGTACATTCACATCAGTCCCTACCCTCAAGGAGCTTACAATCTAAGGTCCCTCTATCTCACAATCATATACTAGGTCCAATTTAGACAGAAGCCAATTAACCTCCCAGCATGTCTTTGGAGTGAATATAAACATCTTCCGGAATTCGAATAGAATGAATTAAAACAGAATAGAATAAATTATAATATAACTGTCTTCCGGATTGGAATAGAAAAGAATAGAAAAAAAAAACAATAGAGTAGAATAAATTAGAAAGAATATAACTGTCTTCCGAAATTCTAATTTCGAATAGAATAAATTTGATTCAAATTTTCCAAATTTGGTCGAATTTTAATTTGACTGAATCAAATTTAAATTCCCATTCAAATTCAAGTTTATTCTATTCAAAATTCGAATTTCGGAAAACGGTTATATTCTTTCATTCATTCATTCTATACTCATCTATTGTACAGGGTGTACAACCACTTTAAGTCTTCAGTGTAGGATAAAAGAGTGTGATCCAGTAATGGACATTTGATCAGTCTAATGCCCCATACACACGGTCGGAAATTCCGACCACAAAATCCGTCGGATTTTTTTCCGACGGATTTTGCCCGACACTGGTGTTGCATACACACGGTCGGACAAAGTTGTCGGAAAATCCGATCATTCTGAACGCGGTGACGTTCATTGCGTACGACGGAACTACGTAGAGGCTAGTAGCCAATAGCTTTGGTCTTGTAATTTGATCTGAGCATTGTCCGTCGGAATTCGCTACACACGATCGGAAAAAGTCCGATCGGACTTTGTTGTCGGAAAATTTGAGAGCAGGAGATAAAACTTTGTCCGTCGGAAAATCCGACGGAAAAAGTCCGATGGAGCCACACACGGTCGGAATTTCCGACAACATTGTCCGATAGGACATTTTCCTTTGGAAAATCCGACCGTGTGTACGGGGCATAATGCCGTGTACACACGGTCGGAATTTCCGATGGAAACAGTCTGATGGGAGCTTCTCAACGGATTTTCCGACCGTGTGTATGCCCATCGGTCTTTTTCTGTCGGAATTTCCGACGGACTTTGGATTGAGAACCTGTCCTCAATTTTTCCGACGGAAAACCTTTCTATCGGATTTTCCGATCGTGTGTATGCAATTCCGACACGCAAAATTCCGAAGCATGCTCGGAAACAATTCGACGCATGCTCGGAAGCATTAAACTTCCCTTTTTATAGTGCTGTCGAACGTGTTTTATCCCGCTGTGTTACAGACCATCGGAATTTGGTGTGACCGTGTGTAGGCAAGACAGTTTGAGCAAAATTACGTCGGAATTCCGACGGGAAAACCATCAGAGCTTTTTCCGACGAGAATTCCGACGTGTGTACGTGGCATAAGGCTGAATATTCTTCAGAACAAAGCCCTGTGCTGAGGTAACGAGGGGATCCTCGTATTGTGTGTGGAGCTCACACTCTTTTATCCTACACTGAAGACTGTTTGCTATCCTTGTATAACACGTTGGGCTGTTTTTTTTTTTTCTATTTGAGCGATCGCTCTTGTAACACAACGGTTATCCACTTTATCATGTCTCCATGACACTGCTGGTCATACAACTCCATATGGCAGGTCTGAGCTTATCCTCAAAGTGGTCTTCTTATCCCTTGTGACGGCTGACTGCTTGTTTGGTGATCCACATCCACCCTGTGTGCAGCTTGCAAGATACTTTTTATGTACGTCAGTGTATCTAAATAAAGTGTTACCGTATTTATCGGCGTATAACACGCACCCCAAGTTTAGGAGGGAATTTTAAGGAAAAAAAGTTTTAGGAGAGAAGTCTAGGGAAAAAAAAAACTTACAAATAAGCGTCATTTGCAGCTTGCCCAGCGTCATTTGCAGCCTTTCCCAGCGTCATTTGTAGCTTCCCAGCGTCATTTGTAGCTTGCCCAGCGTCATTTGTAGCTTGCTCGGCGTCATTTGCAGCTTGCTAGTGTCATTTGCAGCTTGCTAGTGTCATTTGCAGTTCGCCATCGTTTAAATTTCCCGCCGCGAGAAATACCGCGCATGCGCGGCCGAAAAAGACCGAACCGCGGCCGAAAAAGGCTGAAGTGCGGCCGAAAAAGACAGAGCCGACTGTTCAGCTCCGCTCGAGTCCCGCCTCCCTGCTGTTTCAGGAGCGAGCGCAGGGAGGCGGGACTACGAGCGGAGCTGAACAGCCGGCTTCGGTCTTTTTTCGGCCGCGCTTCGGCTTTTTTCGGCCGCGGTTCGGCCTTTTTCGGCCGCGGTCGCCGTTTTTCGGCGCCGCAACCGATTTTTATCATTTTTTTTTTTTTTTTTGGGTATCGGCGTATAACACGCACCCACGACTTTCCCCCGATTTTAAGGGGGAAAAAGTGCGTGTTATACGCCGATAAATACGGTACTTGCTTTTACTATCACACTGACCCAGGCGCCCTCTTTCTGCTGTTTTTGTTTGTCTAATGCCTTTAAGTTCTTAAAGCGCTCCCATTTTTCCTCGGCGTTCTTTGTTTCTAGAATTTGATCCCATTTAATGTCGTGCACGACGTGTAGTAATGGAGTGCAATTTAGTAAAGTTGGCCCTTTTGAACTTTAACATTCTTGTTCTACCCTTGTGTCTCCTTTTGCTATCATTTACGTTGAGTGTAATTCTTCTGTGATCACTGTTTCCTAAGTTATCCCTTCTTTCCACATCTGTGAACAGATCTGTGTTTGGAATTAGTAGATCCAGCAGAGCATATTTTCTAGCTGGGGCCTCTACCAATTGACACATGAAACTGTCCTGCAAGATATTTAAGAAACGAGGAGCCCTAGATGTCTGATCAGTTCTGTCTGCCCAGTCAATATCTGGATAATTGAAGTCCCCAATGATAACATTTCCTTTCCGCCATTTCTAACCATCAGAGTAGATCGGTCTCCTCTTCATCCTTCAGGTTAGGGGGCTTTTAGCATACCCCCACTATTATAATTTTATGTATCGTGCTGCGCTGTTGCAAGTTGAAAACTCAAAACATATACATATGACCAATCAAATAGACAAATGAAACACTGTGCGTATTGTAAACATAACAGCAAAAAGGTGATTAAACAATGAAAAGTCCAAAAGGTGCAATATCAATATTGTGACACAGATTGAGTCCTAAGTGACAGCGCTAAATGAAAATGAGTGCTAAATTCCTTCTTTCACTCTGTGCAAAAAAGGCAATAAAGTTGGGTGTCTTTTCTTTCCTGTGTAGTGAAATCTAAGTGCAGGGTGGCCTCTCACTTTACTGCTGTAAGGTAACAGCATATGAAGATAATAATGGAGATCCTGGATGATCTAATCAATCTTGCTGTGGGCTTCTATGAATGGATACAACCTAAATCCCACTGGGATAAATGTATTATATTTATTTTTATATATTTATATATATATGACTATATATATATATATGGATATATATATATATATATATATTATAATATATATATATAATATATATATATATATATATACTTCTTTGGGGCGGGTGCATGTTCTGGGAGTCCCTCCCAAGCTTAAGCTTACCTATATGGTATATGAAAGGAAAGAAGGGGTCCCAGATAGTGTAATATTGTAAAACCAAAGGTACTTTATTCAAAAAACGTCAACTGATATACTCGTATAGCATTTGGTGTAAGAAACATAAAATCCACGAGCGATGAGCTCGTATACCGATGTCACTTCCGGTGTGCCCGTCTGTCCCAACGCGTAGCGTCACACCCACGTGACTTCAGACGGGCACTTAGGACTCAGCACTGTCACTTGGGACTCAATCTGTGTCACAATATTGATATTGCACCTTTTGGACTTTTCATCATTTATTTGATAACCTATTTGCTGTTATGTTTACAATACGCACAGTGTTTCATTTGTATATTTGATTGGTCATATATATATATTTTTGAGTTTTCCACTTGCAACAGCGCAGCACCATAGATCACATTATTTTATCTTTTGGCTATGGATTGACCATTTCGGTGATTGCAGCTGTCAGTTCGAATTCTTGTTCATCATTTATTGCGGGAATACCACTTTATCTATATATACACCCATTATTAATTTCCCATTTGTTTCTTCCCTCTGAAACTCCAGCCATTTTCTCTTTCACCCTATTGAGGGATGCAACTTAATGCTATTAAGAAAAGTAGGTTATGCTACTGACTAGAGGAAAATGGCAGTATACCCTTAAGTTGCCTTCTATCCATAAAGCTGTGTGGACTCAGAATAAAGGATTTTACAGTACAAAAATCTTATTTTCCCTATCACCCATTGAAGGACACATATTGATGGTAATAAAGTTTTTGGACAATAAAAAAAAAAAAAAAAAAAAATTACAAACAAGGTATACTTTACTTGCTCTGTGCAATTGTTTTGCACAGAACAGCCCCAATCCTCCTCTTCTAGGGTCCCCGTCGGCGCTCCTGCCCCATGCCGAGTGCCCCCATAGCGAGCCGCTTGCTCTAGGAGTACTCGTGCGGGCTTGCCCCTGTGCCCGGCTCTGTGTGTCTATTGACACACACAGCGTGGCCCAGCCCTGCCGCCTGCTCTCTCCTCCCTGGCTGTGATTGACAGCAGCAGGAGCCAATAGCTCCCGTTGCTGCCTCTGTCTAGTGAGGAGAGAGAGAGAGAGAGACGCTGCTATCGTGCACAATGCTGGATTGAGATCAGGCTCAGGAGAGTATTTAGGGGGTCTGGGGGGAAGGAGGGGCTGCATGCAGTAGTTTTTTTTTTTTACCTTAACCGCTTCCTGACCGCCTCACACAGATATACTGCGGCAGAAGGGCACGTACAGGCAGAATCACATACCTGTACGTTGCCCTTTAAGAGACGGCCGGTGGGCATGTGCCACCGGTGGCTCGTGCCCATGGCAAGCTCCATAAGCCGGGTCGCGGGTCCCGCGGACTCGATCACCGTGGGGATACCCGCGATCGCCTCACGGGGAGGAAGAACGGGGAGATGCTAATGTAAACAAGCATCTCCCCGTTCTGCCTAGTGACAATGTCACTGATTTCTGCTCCCTGTGATCGGAGCAGAGATCAGTGATGTGTCACACACAGCCACGCCCCCCCCCTACAGTTAGAAACACACCCTAGGACACACTTAACCCCTACACTGCCACCTAGTGGTTAACCCCTTCACTGCCAGTGTCATTTGCACAGGAATCAGTGCATTTGTATAGCACTGATTGCTGTATAAATGACAATGGTCCCAAAAATGTCTGATGTGTCCACCATAATGTCGCAGTCATGATAAAAATCGACGATCGCCGCCATTTAAAAAAAAAAAAAATTATTAATAAAAATGCCATAAAACTATCCCTTTATTTTGTAAACGCTATAACTTTTGCACAAACCAATCAATAAACGCTTATTGCTATTTTTTTTTTTTTTACCAAAAATATGTAGAAGAATACATATCGGCCTAAACTGAGGAATTTTTTTTTTTTTTTATATATTTTTGGTGGATATTTATTATAGCAAAAAGTAAAAAATAATGCGTTTTTTTTATTTTTTCAAAATTGTCGGCCTTTTTTTGTTTATAGCGCAAAAAATAAAAACCGCAGAGGTGATCAAATACCACAAAAATAAAGCTCTACTTGTTGGTAAAAAAGGACGTCAATTTTGTTTGTGTACAGAGTCACAAGACCACGCAATTGTCAGTTAAAACGATGCAGTGCCGTATCGCAAAAAGGGCCGTGTTATTGAGGGGGCAAATTTTCCCGGGGCTAAGTACCAAGTAGATTATACTGCCACCTATAGGAGACTAGGCAACCCACGGTTGTGTTGCCTCCTACAGGACAAAGGCAGTATAACTCTAGGTGGTCTCTTATCTATAGAGCTGTGCCCCTCAAATGATTTGTGGAAAAGGATTTTACAGTAAGTAAAAGAATATCATTTTTTTTTCCCCCACTATTTAAGACGGATATAAAAATATTTTTAAAAATCGTTTTTTAATAATATATTTAACAAATCAATAGGGACCAAATATGAGACCACGATAAATCATTTCAGAACTTTTCCCACCTTTTAATGTGACCTATAAACTGTACAGCTCAATTGAAAAACAAACTGAAATCTTTTAGGAGGGGAAGTAAAAATAAAAAAATAAAATAATGTAGTTGCATAAGTGTGCACACCCTCTTATAACTGGGGATGTAGCTGTGTTCAGAACTAAGCAATCGCATTCAAACTTGTGTTAAATAAGAATCAGTACACACCTGTCATCATTTAAAGTGCCTCTGATTAATCCCAAATAAAGTTCAGCTTTTCTAGTAGGTCTTTCCTGACATTTTCTTAGTCGCATTCTACAGCAAAATCCATGGTCCTCAGAGAGCTTCCAAAGCATTAGAGGGATCTCCTTGTTAAAAGGTATCGGGGGAAGGGTACAAAAGAATTTCCAAGGCATTAGATATACCATGGAACACAGTGAAGACAGTCATCATCAAGTGGAGAAAATATGGTACAACAGTGACATTACCAAGAACTGGACGTCCCTCCAAAATTAATGAAAAGACAAGAAGAAAACTGGTCAGAGAGGCTGCCAAGAAGCCTACAGCAACATTAAAGGAGCTGCAGGAATATCTGGAAAGTACTGGCTGTGTGGTACATGTGACAACAATCTCCCGTATTCTTCATATGGCTGGGCAAGATGAAGCCCTTTCTTACAAAGAAAAACATGCAAGCCTGGATACATTTTGCAAAAACACATCTGAAGTCTCTCAAAAGCATGTGGGAAAATGTGTTATAGTCTGATGAAATCAAGGTTGAACTTTCTGGCCAAAATCACAAAAGATTTGGTGCAAAAACAACACTGCACATCACCAAAAGAACACCGTACCCACTGTGAAGCATGGTGGTGGCAGCATCATGCTTTGGGGCTGTTTTTCTTCAGCTGGAACAGGGGCATTAGTGAAGGTAAAGGGAATTATGAACAGTTCCAAATATTGGCACAAAGCCTTCCATGTTTCATGTTCAGCTTTCTAGCAGAAGCCTGAAGAGGAACTTCATCTTTCAGCATGACCACAACCCAAAGCATACATCCAAATCAACAAAGAAATGGTTTCACCAGAATAAGATAAAATCCTGAATCAGACCGGAATCCGATTGAATATCTGTGGGGTGATCTGAAGAGGGCTGTGCACAGGAGATGTCCTCACAATCTGACAAATTTGGAGTGTTTTTGTAAAGATGAGTGTGCTAATATTGCCAAGTCAAGATGTGCCATGCTGATAGACTCATCCCCAAAAAGACTGAGTGCTGTAATAAAATCAAAAGGTGCTTCAACAAAGTATTAGTTTAAGGGTGTGCACACTTATGCAACCATATTATTTTTATTTTTTTTATTTTTTACTTCCCTCCGCCTAAAAAGATTTCAGTTTGTTGTTCGACTGAGTTGTACATTTTGTAGGTCACATTAAGAGCCGGTTCACACCAGGGCGACTCAGGATCCGACTTCAGGTCGCCCCGAGACGTCCCAAGTCGTCCCAAGTCGTCCCAAGTCGCGCTGTAATGTTAATCTATGGAGCCGTCTCAATGCACACTACTGAAGTCGCTCCGACTTCAAAAAAGGTTCCTGTACTACTTCAATCCGACTTCTAGGTGACTTGTACCCATTGATTTCAATGGAAGTCGCCTCCAAGTCGGATCTCCATCTATTTTGAAGCGTCTTTACAGGAAAAGAAATTTGTTTACTCAGGCAAACCCCACCCTCCCAGAGAGCTGATTATTCTGTGATTGGCCACAGCCAAAGTCGCCTGGCCAGGGGGCGACTTGAAGTTGTGTTGTAAATAACTCAGTCACGTTGAAGGTGCTTCCAAGTTGCTTCCAAGTTGCCTTGCTAAGTCGCGCTGTAAGTCGTGTTGCCCCAGTGTGAACCAGCTCTAAAGGTGGAAAAAGTTCTGAAATGATTTATCTTTGTCTCATTTTTTTCCATCACAGAAACCTGACATTTTAACAGGGGTGTGTAGACTTTTTTTATAGCCACTGTACATAAAAAAACAGCTGAACTGCAAAGTTTTCTTTCCTTCATATGTAAAAGTCCACTCCCTCCCCACTTCCCTCCGTAGTCCCTGTTTGCCCCCAGTCCTGGCAACGCTTCACATGCATTGCCTACAGTGACTGTTATAGTTAAGAATCTAATTAAGGAGCGGCTATAATTCTCAGCGACACTTTGCAGAATTCTGCAGACTCAGCCAAAGTGAGAACAGTGGGGAGCAGTGTGAGGACGGCGGCCTCTGTAGGACCATAGCGGGTACCAACGCCTGGGGGAACAACGTGCCTAATACAAGCCTAATATAAACCAGAGGGAGAGAATGTGCATTTCTGCTGCCTTAAGAGTGCAACGTTTTATAGAATAAATTTTTTTGTTCTTTCGAAACCATACAGTTACCAAAATATTATATAGCTTGATTTTCCTACGGCAGTGATGGCGAACCTTGGCACCTCAGAACATCTGGGGTGTCAAGGTTTGCAATCACTGTCCTAGGGTATACCTTCCTTTTTAAAATATGGAGAGTTAAATCTGAAGTTTCTTCTGATTTATAGTTTGCCTTTCCTCCTGCTAATAAAATTCTTAAATATAACTTTGCATTTTCATTGCATCTCTTATTTTAGTGATGCCATCACTGGGTCTCTGTGCTTCTCTATGCAATGCAGGCAGGGCCAGCGCTACTGCTAGGCAAACTAGGCAGCCACCTAGGGTGCACCGCCGGCTTCCTAACAATCCACTGGCTTCCCCACACAAGGCTCCATTCACAAAACTTTATGATGCAGTATTTTAGTAGTGAAATCTTGCGTTTATTTAACGCCAGTGGCCTCAACAACCAGTAACTGTTAGGCCGCGTACACACGAAGGGACAATCCCGCGGGATTATCCTCTGGACTGAAGTCCAGAGGATAATCCCCTCGTGTGTGGGCGCCGGCGGACTTTTTGGCGCCAAAGTACGGCGGACTAAAGTTTCAGGTTTTGTTCTCAAATTATCCGCTGGACTTGGAAGTCCAGCGGACAATCCCGCCGTTAGTGGGCAAGTCCGCGGGACTTTTGAAATGAACGGACTTGCCGCTCATCGGCAAGTCCGTTCATTTAGCACGTGACTTCAGTTACGTAGCTAGCGTAGGCAGTTACTGCCGCCGCGCCAGCTCCGTGACCTGGCATGGATTTAAAGGGAATCCCCACGCCGAAAAAACGGCGTGAGGGTTCCCCCCAAATCCATGTCAGACCCTCATCCGAGCACGCAGCCTGGCAGGCCAGGAAAGGGTGGGGACGAACGAGCGCCCCCCCCCCTCCTGAGCCGTACCAGGCCGCGTGCCCTCAACATGGGGGGTGCCCTGGGGAAAGGGGGGCCGTGCGGCCCCCCCCACCCCAAAGCACCTTGTCCCCATGTTGATGAGGACAAGGGCCTCTTCCCGACAACCCTGGCCGTTGGTTGTCGGGGTCTGCGGGCGGGGGCTTATCGGAATCTGGGAACCCCCTTTAATAAGGGGCCCCCCAGATACCGGCCCCCCACCCTATGTGAATGAGTATGGGGTACGATGTACCCCTACCCATTCACCTAAGGTGTAAAAATGTAAAGTAAAAAAAAAACACCCACACTTTTGAAAAATAGTTTATTGCACTGCTCCGGGGGTCTTCTTCCGTCTTGGGGGTCTTCTCGCCGGACTCCCCCGCCATTACCAAGCTCTTTTACCGAGCGAGGGGAGTCCGGCTACCTTCTTCGTCGTCGCCGCCGTCTGGGGTCTCGATCCGCCTTCGGGGGTCTTCTTCCGTCTTGGGGGTCTTCTCGCCGGACTCCTCCCCTCTCTTCTGCTCTTTTACCTAGCTCTTTCACGAGGGGAGGTGTCCGGCTACCTTCTTCGTCGTCGCCGCCGTCGTCGTCTGGGGGTCTCGATCCGCCTTCGGGGGTCTTCCGGGGGTCTCTTCTGTTCTTGCGGCGGTCGTCGTCTTCCGCCCCGCCGGCGCCGCCTTCTTCTTCTTCTTGTCCTTCTTGTTCTTCTTCTTCTTCCGATGTTGACCCGACGCTCTCTCTGCCCGGAATGCCTGTGCCGCTCTGAGCTCGGACTTATATAGGGACATGGGCGACAGGGTCACATGCACATGTCACATGGTGACCCCGCCCCCTTGTGTTGTCACAGTCCCGGAGGATGCTGGGACTGTGACATCGCAAGGGGGCGGGGTCACCATGTGACATGAACAAGTGACCCTGTAGCCCATGTCCCTATATAAGTCCGAGCTCAGAGCGGCACAGGCATTCCGGGCAGAGAGAGCGTCGGGTCAACATCGGAAGAAGAAGAAGAAGAACAAGAAGGACAAGAAGAAGAAGAAGGCGGCGCCGGCGGCGCGGAAGACGACGACCGCCGCAAGAACAGAAGAGACCCCCGGAAGACCCCCGAAGGCGGATCGAGACCCCAGACGACGACGGCGGCGACGACGAAGAAGGTAGCCGGACACCTCCCCTCGTGAAAGAGCTAGGTAAAAGAGCAGAAGAGAGGGGAGGAGTCCGGCGAGAAGACCCCCAAGACGGAAGAAGACCCCCGAAGGCGGATCGAGACCCCCAGACGGCGGCGACGACGAAGAAGGTAGCCGGACTCCCCTCGCTCGGTAAAAGAGCTTGGTAAATGGCGGGGGAGTCCGGCGAGAAGACCCCCAAGACGGAAGAAGACCCCCGGAGCAGTGCAATAAACTATTTTTTCAAAAGTGTGGGTGTTTTTTTTTACTTTACATTTTACACCTTAGGTGAATGGGTAGGGGTACATCGTACCCCATACTCATTCACATAGGGTGGGGGCCGGGATCTGGGGGCCCCCTTATTAAAGGGGGGTTCCCAGATTCCGATAAGCCCCCGCCCGCAGACCCCCGACAACCAACGGCCAGGGTTGTCGGGAAGAGGCCCTTGTCCTCATCAACATGGGGACAAGGTGCTTTGGGGTGGGGGGGCCGCACGGCCCCCCCTTTCCCCAGGGCACCCCCCATGTTGAGGGCACGCGGCCTGGTACGGCTCAGGAGGGGGGGGGGCGCTCGTTCGTCCCCACCCCTTTCCTGGCCTGCCAGGCTGCGTGCTCGGATGAGGGTCTGACATGGATTTGGGGGGAACCCCCACGCCGTTTTTTCGGCGTGGGGATTCCCTTTAAATCCATGCCAGCTTGCGGAGCTAGCGCGGCGGCATTTACTGCCTACGCTAGCTACGTAACCTGAAGTTACGTTCAAAATGAACGGACTGCTCCGTGTGTGGGCAAGTCCGTTCATTTTCAAAAGTCCCGCGGACTTTTGGCCGGCGGATTATCCGCTGGACAAGTCCGTGCGTGTGTGGGCAAGTCCACACCCTCGGAAAGTCCAGCGGACCTAGCCGGAAAGTCCAGCGGATTGTCCGCTGGACTTAGGTCCGCCGGCAAAAGTCCGTACGTGTGTACGAGGCATTATGGTTATTAAAGCGGAGGTCCGCCCAAAAATAAAAAAATTAAAAACCAGCAGCTACACATACTGCACCTGTTGGCTTTTAATAATAGGACACTTACCTGTCTTGGAGTCCAGCGATGTCGGCACCGCAGCTGATGTGTGCTGCCCCAAGGGGGCACAGAATTGATATAGATTGTTTTCCTAACCATTTTCCATGGATGTGTATATTTAGTTCACATGCTGCCATCTAGTGACCTTTTGTGGTAATGCACTTGTTTTCTTATGTTAATTTTCCCTTATGTTATGACACACTTCCTTTGTATGTAATGCTCCACCCTTCTTCCTGTTATTGAACTTCCTGTGTCATGGATGCAGCTACAAGCCACATGTAACAGGGCACATGTATTCTGCATTGTAAGCTACAGACAATATCATCTTTTGACCGCATAAATACTACAACCTATTCATCTGTTTTGTATCCTGTCATCTGCTGTAAACTGATGTTCAGAATAAAAGCATCTTGTGGATGGAATCAGTATTTGGGGAGTTCAAACTATCTGATGATGATTGTCCTCAGTGATTATATCTTACACAGGCCAGGCATAGAGGTCTCACAAGGGATAGTCGCTTCACAACAATCGGAGTCAGAATATGATGTTTCCATCAGCTGTGGGGTGCTGCCATTGCAGTTAAGGGTACCCTGCCACAAGCCTTTCGGCTTCACGCCAGGAACCCTACTGCACATGCATGAGGCCCACTCCTCTTTCCTACTGGCCCAGCGACAGGGGAGGGATGAGGAGGGAGCCCTAGCCGTGACGTCAATACCCGTGGCTAAAGCTCCCAGAAGTGGGAAAGTATACCTGTCAAAGACAGGTATCCTGTCCCCCCCTAAAAGGTGCCAAATGTGGCACCGGAGGGGGGGGGGGAGGAATCAGATGAGCGGAAAGTTCCTTCCACTTTTGGGTGGAACTCCGCTTTATTTTATTTTTTTATTAAAAAAAAAAATAAAAGGAACTCCGCTTTAATGAGCGGGCGAGTCCTTAACATCCAATGAGCCATAAGCTGTCAGTGGGCTTCCAAGCGGGCCCCCAAAATCCATACCAGACCCTTATCAGAGAGTCCAAGCTAATATTAAAATGCCATGATGGGTGGGTCTTAGCCTGGAGTAGTGGGCATTCCTAGGTGGGATGTATTTGCTTGCTAACACCCACATGTGATATTGAGCCTCCATGATGCAAAGAACTGAAATCCAATGAATGGACGTGGTGGGCCAGAGACAGGCTGGGGGGGGGGGAGAGCTGGGTGATGCTGGATGTTTTTTTAGCCAGGAAATGAGGCGGGCTCTATCTGACTTGAATTTTCTAATGCACATGGTGAGAATCTCACAGTGTGCAGAGAAATCCATTTCAGTCCAGGGGAGGAGCCTCTACAACTGTGCAAGACTGAAGGGAAGGCTGGAGGTCAGGTAACATCTGGGTAAATTTAAAGAGACCTTAAAACACCATCAGGCCAGTACCAAAGATCGGGCATTGTTTGTTCCAATTGAAGCCAGGGCATTTTCTACTCCCACTGTCCCCAGTTCATCCCCCACTCCCCATTGGTTTAGAGAGACCCCTAGACATGTGCAGAACTGAAAGATTTGTTTAGTTTTGGATAGATTCGTCATGCTACTAATTTGGTTTTGTTGATTCGTTTTGGAATTTGTTTTATTTCAATGTGTTTCGTTAATCAATATTCTAACTAATTCCAAATTTTAGGAATGATTCAAATTCGGAACGGTCAAAAATGATCAATCGATTTGAATTCTGTGTGAAGAATGGCTGGTTGTTAAGGAGCAGGCTGGGAAACCGGACGCCACATCCTTGACAACCGATGACTCATCAGCTGTCAGCAGGTTTCCCACTGAGAGCTGAAATGATGGGGGGGTTTGTTTTTGCTTTTCTGCATTTGTGGTGTTCTATGGTATGTATTTTGTACAATGTTTTTGTATTGATTATAAACTCCAATAAATAAAAAGAATCCAAAAAAATCTAATCTTCAATAAAAAAAAAGAGAGCTGAAATGTAAACAAAAGAATGGCAGCAGTAAAAAATGCAGAAAAAAAACAGCTCCCCCCCCCCCCCCCCCCCCCCCCCCCCCAATCCATACCAGGCCATTCGGGTCTGGTATGGATTTTAAGAAGAATCACATGGCAATCGTAAAAAAAATTTTGTTATAAAAAGGGTGTGAGGTTGCCCCCCAAAATCCATACTAGACCCTTATCTGAGCATGCAGCCTGGCAGGCCAGGAAAGGGAGGGGAAAAGCGAGCGCCCCCCCACCCCTAAACCATACCTGGCCCTTAACTTTAACCCTCCCCAAAGCACCTTGTCCCCATATTAATGGGGACAAGGGCCTCTTCCCCACAACCACGGCCAGTGGTTATAGGGGTCTGCGGGCAGGGGGCTTATTGGAATCTGGAAGCCCCTTTAACAAAGGGGCCCCTAGATCCCAGCCCCCCCCCCCAATCTGAATAAGTATAGTAGTACCCCTACTCATTCACCAAACCCGGTAATAAAAACACAGCACAATGTTGACAACTCCTTTTATTAAAAAAATCAAAAATAGAAAAAAAAAATGTCCCCTGGTGTAGATCTATCGTCAATCACCATGCCCACCGCCGCCTCAAAAATTGAGCTGGAAGTGGGAGCGGGTACCTGTGAAAATGTGGCAGCGTCGGGGGATGCAAATGGAGCTTCCACTTTTGGGTGGAGCTCCACTTTAACCATTACAGTGGTGCTCCTCCTTTGCCCAGCCAGGGTGTGGGTGGGGTCGGGACCAAGCTTTTTTGCTAAACGGTCGTGTGGAAAACTTGTGGTCACCAAATGAACTATGCCATCCAGCAGGTAGGGCTGGCTTATATATAGAACGACGGGACACGTTCTCCAATGCAAAATGTATTTATATCAAATGTTCTTCATGGCATAAAATGCCTTGAAGAGCATTTGATATAAATACATTTTGCATTGGAGAACGTGTGCCGTTTTTTTTTTTTTTTTTCTATTGGATATTGGTGGAATATTGGGAGTCCACCTTGACACTGATCATCTCTACATTGAGAAACATTTGAAGTAACCCACCCGAATTTTATATATAGAATGCATGCACGAAACAGCCGCGAACAAAGCAATGGCTGTATAAATACACAAGATGAATATTAAAGCTGAATTTCAGGCAAATGGCAGAATATATATATATATATATATATATATATATATATATATATATATATATATATATATATATATATATATATTATATATATATATATATAATTATTATAATATTCTGCCATTTGCCTGAAACTCAGCTTTAATATTCATTTTGTGTGTTTATACAGCCATTGTTTTTGCTCGCGGCTGTTTTTGAGCGCTCTTTCATTTAGGACCACATGTAAAATTTTAATTTCGCCTTCTTGGAGACTCTTGATAAACTTGGCTCAATGCCGGACGCTGTGCCTGGCACTCCATTAATTGGCATGTGCTGTGCATGGCTAAATGGCTCACCCCCACATTTTCCTGACGTCCGTTGAGTGCTGCCGGCTGTGCCGTTTGGTACATGAATATTTCACATCAGTGCTGGTCTCTGTTCAATGCCCATTGTACTGACATTCCCCTCCCCTGCATTCCGCTAATGATCATTCCTATTCATTCTCTCCTGTTCCTGGCCTGAGCAGAGCCCAGCGTGATCCCCCATTACTTGATATACGCCTGCGGGATAAGGTTCCCGAGAATTGATGTTCATCCAGATCCCTAATTGATCTTTCCTATTCATGTCCGACTAATCTGCTCACTGATGTTTCTGCCGCTTTGCCCTGCGACCAATAGGAGCTCTATGGATTAGGTGCGTCAAGATTATCCTAATTCAACTGCAGACTTGTTGAGAGGAAAAAAAAAAAAAAAGCTCCAGGCCAAAAGTGAGGGGGGAAAAAAAAGTATTTGATCTTGTAGGTTTGCCCACTGACAAAGAAGACAGGATAACAAAAATATCCAGAAAAACGCATTTCAAACAAATTGATTTGCAGTTTGAGTGAAATAAGTATTTAATCCCCTATCAATCAGCAAGATTTCTGGCTCCCAGGTGTCTTCTATACAGGTAACGATCTGAGATTAGGAGCACTCTCTTAAAGGGAGTGCTCGTAATCTCAGCTTGTTACCTGTATTAAAGACACCTGTCCACAGAACCAATCAATCAGATTCCAATCTCTCCACCATGGCCAAGACCAAAGATCTGCCCAAGGATGTCGGGGATAAGATTGTAGACCTACACAAGGCTGGAATGGGCTACAAGACCATCGCCAAGCAGCTTGGTGAGAGGGTGAGAACAGTTGGTGCGATTATTCGGAAGAAACACAAAATAACTGTCAATCTCCCTCAGTCTGGGGCTCCATGCAAGATCTCACCTCGGGGAGTTTCAATGATCATGAGAACGGTGAGGAATCAGCCCAGAACTACACAGGAGAATCTTGTCAATGATCTCAAGGCAGCTGGGACCATAGTCACCAAGAAAACAATTGGTAACACTGTGGAATAGTGCCCATCATTGGTATCAGTGGGAGGAATAGTCCCCCATCATTGGTATCAGTGGAAGGAATAGTGCCCCATCATTGGTGTCAGTGGGAGGAATTGTGTCCATCATTGGTGTCAGTGGGAGGAATAGTGCCCATCATTGGTGTCAGTGGGAGGAATAGTGTCCATCATTGGTATCAGTGGGAGGAATAGTGCCCATCATTGGTATCAGTGGGAGGAATAGTGCCTCATCATTGGTGTCAGTGGGAGGAATTGTGTCCATCATTGGTATCAGTGGGAGGAATAGTGCCCATCGTTGGTGTCAGTGGGAGGAATAGTGGCCATCATTGGTATCAGTGGGAGGAATAGTGTTCATCATTGGTATCAGTGGGAGGAATAGTGCCCCATCATTGGTATCAGTGGGAGGATTAGTGTCCATCATTGGTATCAGTGGGAGGAATAGTGCCTCATCATTGGTGTCAGTGGGAGGACTAGTGCCCATCATTGGTGTCAGTGGGAGGAATAACAACAGGCGGCACAGTGGTGTAGTGGTTAGCACTCTCACCTAGCAGTAAGAAGGGTTGCTGGTTCCAATCCCAACCACAACACTACCTGCCTGGAGTTTGCATGTTCTCCCTGTGCCTGCGTGGGTTTCCTCCCACAATCCAAAGACATGCAGGTAGGTTAATTGGCTTCTGTCCAAAAATTGGCCCTAGTATATGAATGGGGACCTTGGATTGTGGGCTCCTTGAGGGTAGGGACCGATGTGAGTGTGCAATGTACAGGGATAGGGACAATTGTAGACACTCACTCAGGCTGAACTGATGTCTTTATTCAACCTTACTAACTATGAAACTATGAATAGTGCCTCATCGTTGGTATCAGTTTGAGGAATAGTGCCCATCATTGGTGTCAGTGGGAGGAATAGTGTCCATCATTGTTGTCCGTGGGAGGAATAGTGTCCATCATTGGTATCAGTGGGAGAAATAGTGCCCATCATTGGTATCAGTGGGAGGAATAGTGTCCATCATTGGTATCAGTGGGAGAAATAGTGCCCATCATTGGTGTCAGTTGGAGGAATAGTGCCCATCATTGGTATCAGTGGGAGAAATAGTGCCCATCATTGGTATCAGTGGGAGGAATAGTGCCCATCATTGGTATTAGCGGGAGGACTAGTGGCCATCATTGGTATTAGCGGGAGGACTAGTGCCCATCATTGGTATTAGCAGGAGGACTAGTGCCCATCATTTGGTATTAGTGGGAGGAATAGTGACCCATCATTGATATCTGTGGGAAGAATGGTGCCCCATCATTTGTATCTGTGAAAGGAATCATGCCCCAATCATTGGTGTCTTTGAAAGGGATGCCACCACATTGTTAGTGTCATTGGAAGGAATAATGCCCCATCATTGTTGTCATTGAGAGGAAGAGTGCCCTGTAATTGGGAGGAATAGTGAGTGCCCCATCATTGGTGCCATTGGGGGTAGTAGTGCCCTGTCATTGGGGGGGGGGGGGAATAGTGCCCCATCATTGGTATCTCTGGAGGACACCATCATTGGTGTCATTGGAGACATGGCATGTTGGTAAGGGGGTAGAGGGGGATCCAGGGAAGGAAAAATATAAGCAGATTAAAGTTCAGCTTTGGGGAACATACAATTTCAGCTTTAAAAAAAATTGTTTGTTCTTAAATAAAACAAATGTTTCAGGTCTTTCTTCCATTGCTGCTCATACATGATTACATGAAGTGCTGCATGGTGATGCACATGGTAGTAATGCATTGCAGCATAATGTGTGTGAAGGGAACCTGAAGTGCAAAACTCCCAAGTGGGGAAGTTCAAAAAATGTATTGGGTCTTTATTGGGTCTTCCTGTCATAGTGACATCATTTACAGTCATTTTCTTGTCCTGGTGTCACAAAATCAGGAAGTGAAATGAAATCTCTTCAACGGGGACACAAACATACCAAAAATCATACTTCTTCCCCACGTTGTCCGGACAAATATTAGTTTTGGCCTTCATTATGTGTTAAATGATTCCGCTGACAGCATGCAGAGTGGATCTAGAGGTGAAGAAGTTTCCATACATATAAATGTATCCTGGGGGATATGAAGTGGAATGTAGTGGGGGGGGGGGGGGGGGTCAGCATGCAGCTCTTCTCATAAATGACGGAACACTCGTCCTCCCATTTCAGGGAATTCTCGGAATACCAAACATGATAACTACAATAAATGCATTCCTGAGTGTGGAAACCTTCCCGACCTCCCCCATCACTTACTATACCTAGAAATATGGTGATGAGGTCTATTCTTCTATTCTGTGGTTTTGATGTTCAAGGCTGCAGGAGCTTTTCATATGGCGAGGGATGGGGGGGGTCTTCAGGGACGGTGTGCCGAGTCTGGACTCCTGTGAGCCCCACAATGACTTATTGAAGAACATTCTGCTCAGAACTCAACATTTAGGCTTTGAAATGCCTACAGGAGACACATAGTCCCTGCACAGGACTTCAAGTGACTGTCACTTTAAAATGTGCTGATCAGCCATAACATTATAACCACCGGCTGAGTGAATGACATCATTTACAGTTCCTTGAAAAAGTATTCATACCCCTTCAAATGTTCCACATTTTGTCATGTTGCAACCAAAGAAACCGTAAATGTATTTTATTGGGATTTTATGTGATAGACCAACACAAAGTGTCACATAATTGTGAAGTGGAAGGAAAATGATAAATGGTTTTCAATTTTTTTTTTTTACAAATATGTGAAAAGTGTGGGGGGCATTTGTATAGCGCCCCCCTGAGTCAATACTTTGTAGAACCTCCTTTCACTGTAATTACAGCTGCAAGTCTTTTTGGGGATGTTTCTACCAGCTTTGCACATCTAGAGAGGGACATGTTTGCTCATTCTTCTTTGCAAAATATCTCAAGTTCTGTCAGATTGGATGGAGAGCGTCTGTGAACAGCAATTTTCAAGTCTTGCCACAGATTCTCAATTGGATTTAGGTCTGGACTTTGACTGGGTCATTCTAACACAGATTACACTTTGATCTAAACCATTCCATTGTAGCTCTGGCTGTATGTTTAGGGTTGTTTTCCTGCTGGAAGGTGACCCCCCCCCCCCCCCCCCAGTCTCAAGTCTTTTGCAGATTCTAACAGGTTTTCTTCTAAGATTTCCCTGTATTTGGCTCCATCCATCTTCCCATCAACTCTGACCAGCTTCCCTGTCCCTGCTGATGAAAAGCATCTCCACAACATGATGCTGCCACCACCATGTTTCACGGTGGGGATGGTGTGTTCAGGGTGATGTGCAGTGTTAGGTTTCCACCACAGATTTCTGGTTCTGTTGCAGCTCTAATGTGTTTAATACAGATTTCTTCCCTCCCCTGCGCTTGCTCACAGCCTTTCTCTTTTCTTTCCTTTTGCTCCCTCTCTCCCTCTCCCTCTCTCTCTCCCTCTCCCCCTCCCCCCTCTCTCTCTCTCTCTCTCTCTCTCTCTCTCTCTCTCTCTCTCTCTCTCTCTCTCTCTCTCTCTCTCTCTCTCTCTCTCTCTCTTCTCCTCTCCTCCTCCTCTCCTCTCCTCTCCTCTCCTCCTCCTCTCCTCTCCTCTCCTCTCCTCTCTCTCCTCTCCTCTCCTCTCCTCTCCTCTCTCCTCCTCTCTCCTCCTCTCCTCTCCTCTCTCCTCTTCTCTTCTCTTCTCTTCCTCTTTCTTCTCCTCCTAATTTTATCCTCTTTCATATCCACATCCCAATCTTTTCTTTTTCTTTCTTCTTCTTCTTTTTTTTTTTTTCTTTCTTTTTTTGTCCTATACTTTATTTTTATTTTTTTTTCTGTTCTTTTTCATTTTCTTAATACTCTCTCCCTCTTTTCATCCCACTTACTCGCTCTCTCCTTTTCCTTTTTCCTTTCTTTTTCTTTTCTCCTCCTGATGTTCTATCAGTGGAATACACTATCTATTATTTTTCTATTTTTGTCTATTCTTTTCTTTACATTTTTTTCCTTTTATACTTTTTATGGGTTTTTTTTTTCATCATTTTTCTTTTCTTCTTTATTCCTCCTGATATTCCGCCAGTGCAACACTCTCTGTCTCTCTTTCCATCCCACTTATTCACTTTTGCCTGGCCATACACTATATGAAAAATCGGCCAAACCCATTTTCGAAAAAACGAACATTCAGACCGTGAAAGCAAACAATAGGGCCATCATGTAATGACCAATAAATCGTTCAGTGGACATAAATGAATACATTTTTTTGTTCATTTTATTTATTTATTTTTTTTACAGCAGAAAATCTCCAAACTTGTCCTTAGTTTTTTGTTTGGCTTTATTTGCTTTTTTTTTTTTTTTTGCTGGGTCCCTAGCTTGGCACTCCCAATACTTCTTAAGCTTCACCCCAACTGGCGTGCTCGGTCCCTGGCTTGACACATAAGGCTGCTCTACAAGCGTCACCTCCACTGGTTGGGTCCCTGGCTTGATCACCATGTGCAGTTTCCAGATTCTCCACCGTGCCCGTTCCATGAAAACACTGCTCCGTACTTGCTTCAGTTGCTCACTGTGGTCCCTAGTAATAAGGTGGTTGGTCCCTTTGTGGCGACAGCTTCCCCTCTACCTCCGACCACGGCAGGTTCTCCGGCCGACAGAACCCTCACTTCTGGTCAGTGTTGGTCATCTTACTTTAAAGTAAGTAAAGTAAAGTAATTAGTTAAGTTACAAATTACTTCTTCCAAAAAGTAATTGGGTTAGTAACTCAGTTACTACATTGGAAAAGTAATTAGTTATACAGCAAAGTAACTGACTTTTTTTTTTAATATTCTTTACGTGTAACTAAGGGGCGGGTCTAGTATTACTGTAACCAAGGGGCGCATTTATTATTATTGTTATATATCGTGTAACCAAGGGGCTGCTCTATTATTACTCTAACCAAGGGGCAGATCTGTTATAGCGTGTAAGCAAGGGGCGGGTCTATTATTATTATATCGTGTAAGGGGCGGATGGCTACAGAAGAGGGCGAATGTTAAATTAATGGGCAGAGCTCGATATATAACAATAATAATAAATGCGCCCCTTGGTTACAGTAATACTAGACCCGCCCCTTAGTTACACGATAGATGCCCCTTGCAGAGTAGCACGAGCATCGGGAGCGTGCGGCATCGCCTCGTACAATTACATGTTAACGGCGCCTGCGTGGTGTAGAGTTTACTCAGAGTTTACTCAGAGTTGTTTAGGTTCAGCAATTTTCGTAAGCTCCGTAGTCCTTCGTACTGCACAAGCGCTGCGCCTGTGCAGTACAGGGGGGTCCTTATCCGGCGGGGGAACTTCTTCGGCAGGACACCGGAATTACACTACTGCCGTCTAGTGGCGGTAGATGTAATTGCGGTAAATGCCACCCAAGTAATGGGAACTGCGTTACCATGAGGGGAAAAGTAATCAGTTAGATTACTCGTTACCCTCTAAAGTAACTGCGTTAAGTAACTCCGTTTATTTTAACTCAGTTACTTACATCACTGCTTCTGGTTGGACTACAAGCCGCAATCCCAACCCTACACTGCTCTCTTACTTCTGAATAGGCCCTCAGACAGCCTAGCAGCCAGATGTCCCCGGGATAGGCCCAATCTCTGCCCTTGCAGCCCGGGCAACACGATACACGTCCACCCAGATAGCCATCCAGGTGGCACAGACCTAGATCACCTGACTCCACCCGAATCTATAGGCTCTACCAGCAGGCCAAGGAATTTTGCAAAACCCCTGCCCATTGACTGAGATACCCCATATACCCATAACCTGACCTTGAGTTGCCCTTCTCATATCTAATCCCATCAAGTACCCAGCCACCTAGTGGTAGAAGACAAAATTGCAATAAGGCCAAACTTAGGGAGAAATCAATAGATCTCTAGCAATCAACCAGGATAACTACTCCTGGCTAGTAAATTTGTGAGGAGCAACCCTGCCTAAACTCCAGGGTGCTACAACAACTATATACTTTTCTTATCTATTTACTAATGATAGCGGCATGAGGATTAAAAATAATCAATGTCGATTGAGAGAATGAAGTTCTGCTTTAACACAGTTTTGTATTGAATTGTAATGTAACTGTAGTGTAAAGCGCTGTGCAAACTGTTGCCACGATACAAACCCTGTATTATAATAATAATAATAATAATAATAATAATAATACAATGTGTTATAGCTGTCGTTATTCTCATGTCTTCTAGATAACACGCAGCAACCTGAAGAGCTTCATCCAGAAGGAGTTTGACCACATGAAGCAGCTGGTACACGAGGAGGAGAAGAAGGCCCTGCACTTCGTGGACCTCCAGGAGGCCGTGGCCTCGGCCCACGTGACCGAAGTCCTCGCCGAGCTCAACGTCCACATGGGCAAATTAATGACGGAAATGGCGGAGATCACACGGCAGCTCAACAGCTTTGATCAACTGGTAATGCAGAAACCGGAGGTAATCGGTGTGCACCCCGACTCTCGGTGATGTACTGCCATGTCTCTGTGTGTCTTCCTGCATGCTGGTGACTGACGGCGGTGTGACACACACAACACTCCCTCCTACACAAGCCCATAGCCTGACTGTCTGAATTATGCTAAATTATGCTACTCCAAAACAGGCCATAATACATTATCTCAAAGTCATTTAAAAAAAAAAAAAAAAACACACAAAAAAAATCTGCTTGTAGGATTATCATGCCGCTAAGTTGGGCGCAGGTTACGGAATAATAAAAACGAGAATCAAAAATGTCCTCCAACTGAATCAGTACGAAGCACAGTGAAGCCTTCTTATGCCCCGTACACACGGCCAGAAATTCCGACCACAAAATCCGTCCGATTTTTTCCGACGGATTTTGTCCGATGTTGGTGTTGCATACACACGGTCGGACAAAGTTGTCGGAAAATCCGATCATTCTGACGTTGGTGACGTTCGTTGCGTATGACGGGACTACGTAGAGGCTAGTAGCTTTGGTCTTGTAATGTGATCTGAGCATGCGTGGCACTTTGTCCGTTGGAATTCGCTACACACGATCGGAAAAAGTCCGATAGGACTTTGTTGTCGGAAAATTTGAGAGCAGGATCTCAAACTTTTTCTGTCGGAAATTCCGACGGAAAAAGTCAGATGGAGCCCACACACGGTCGGAATTTCCGACAACATGGTCGATAGGACATTTTCCGTCGGAAAATCCGACCGTGTGTACGGGGCATAAGAAGGTATTCACATGTCTCATTCTATCACCTATTGCTTAAAGTGTTTGTAAGCCTCAGACATTAAATATATGAACAAAGTAAATCCCTCTATGTATCGAACACAAGGGCCGAATCCGGCCCACCAAGCCATTTCATAACCCTCACCTAGGGATGCCACCTGTCCGAGATTCACCCGGACAGTCCGGGTTTTTAATCATGTGTCAGGTTTCAGTCCACCTGAAACCCGGACACATTATTCAGACAGGAATGTGGCCCAGAACAGGGCCTGACAGGAGGGTGAGGGGGCACTATATGCGCCACATTACTATATCTTTGGAGTGCCTAAAAGGTGTTCCAGGCAGGGGCGGCTGGTCCATTAGCAGGTGCCCGGGCGCCGCCCCCCTTATCCTCTCCACCCCCTGTATGCAGTGGATAGATTCAAGCATAGCATAAATGCAGAATCTATCGTGGCTACCCCCTATTCATGTGTCTGGCCCCTTTTGGGTCACCGGGCATATGAAATAGAGCGGCCAGGTTTTTTTTTTTTTATTCATAGGCTCTAATAGGCTTTAAAATAGGGTGGACTCGGGAGGCAGAGTTTTGCCTCTGGAGCCCACCTAGGTGAAAATTCGCTGTTGCAACACTGATCCTCCTGGCCAATCGGGAAGTGGGTATAAACCTGTTTCCCGATTGCCCAAAACGTTAGGCGACTCTATTGGATGCCTAGCGCCAGGAGGAGGAGAGAGGAGGCACTGCGGAAACTGCTCCAGGAGAGGACACGGTCACAGAGGCCGCTTTCCCCGAGCCTACCACGCACTAACCGCCCGCATCCAAGGTAAGGACAGCAGGCGATGGTGGGGGGCTGTGTTAGTGCCGTGGCGGGGTAGTGCCGCTTCACCGGTGGCCCGAGGGGGGGGGGGCCACCGGTGAAGCCGTCATTGGTCCCAGGTCTGTTACAATCCTATAGTGCAGGGATCCTCAAACTACGGCCCTCCAGCTGTTGTGGAACTACACATCCCATGAGGCATTGTAAAACTCTAACATTCACAGACATGACTAGGCATGATGGGAATTGTAGTTCCTGAACAACTGGAGGGCCATAGTTTGAAGACCCCTGCTATAGTGTATACTAAAAAAGAAAAAGAA
The DNA here is from genome assembly GCA_028564925.1 of Lithobates sylvaticus. Taxonomy (NCBI): domain Eukaryota; kingdom Metazoa; phylum Chordata; class Amphibia; order Anura; family Ranidae; genus Lithobates; species Lithobates sylvaticus. Next base: position 215,139,013 of record CM053034.1, on the reverse strand, counting down.
AGTGTTTTGTGTTTGGCTTGAAGAAAAAGTGGCAACCCTACCTTCGCTCCTCTCCTAAAGCTGCGATACCCACCTTATCTCCATCCCTACCTTGTCTCAGCAGTCGGCAGCAGAGAGGAGGACAGTGATCCTCCACCAGATCCTGCACTTCTCTGTGCAGACGCAGCACCCCCTCGTCTCTGCCCCCCCTGGTCTTTGCATTCAACAGACTCTAGCAGCTGACTCCAGGCTTTCTCTGGTCCTCCTCCAGACCCTAAACGTTCTGCTTTCCAGCTCCGCCCCCTGTTAGCAAAACTAATTTTTCAAAAATTGTACAATATATGTACACTTTAATAGGTGATTGCCATCCTTTTTCCTAGACTTCTACTTCCAGAGCTAGTTATTACTTAAAGTCTCATTTAAAATGTTATATTTGCCTCCTCTATGCAGTTTGGTTTTGCACAGAGCAGCCCAGATCCTCCTCTTCTCGGGTGCCTCTTCAGAGCTCCTGGCCCCTCCCTCTTGATGAGTGCCCCCACAGCAAGCAGCTTGCTATGGGGCACCCGAGCCGAGCCGCAGCTCCATGTATCCATTCAGAAACTGAGCTGCGTCCCGGCCCCACCCCCTTTCTCTCCTTATTGGCTGAATGACTGACAGCCAATTGCGCCGCACTGCTGTCTCCACCAATGAGGAGGGGAGTCCCAGGCAGCCAAGACAATCCTACAGCATCGCTGGATAGAGATGGGGCTCAGGTAGGTATTAGAATACCTACCTGAATGCATGAGGATAAAAAAAACTTCTGATTTATAACTCCTTTAAGGTATTATTAAAACCAGTAATATTCAAATGCCTTTATTTTTGCACACTGCTATAGATCACTTTTTTCACAATTTTATTGATTTATAAATCAATTATTTAATATGATAAAGGGTAGATACATTTATCTAGTCTTACAGATACAACCGACCCTTTGAGGGCAACCATAATGCTGATGCGGCCCGCAAAGAAATTGAGTTTGTCATCTCTGCTCCATAGTGTGTACCTGCGCGCAGAAGCAAACGCAAACATAAGTCACACATGCAAATGTAAACAGAGTTCAAACCACACATGAGGTATCGCCGTGACTGATAGAGCGAGAGCAATAATTCTAGCAAAGGACCTCTGTAACTCAAAACTGGTAACCTGTAGACATTTTTAAAGTGTCGCCTATGGAGATTTTTAAGTCGCCATTCCACGAGTGTGCACAATTTCAAAGCGTGACATGTTTGGTATCTATTTACTCGGCGTAATATCATATTTCACATTATACAAAAAAATTGGGCTAACTGTTTTTTTTGTTTTCTTTTTTTTTAATTCATGAAAGTCTTTTTTTCCAAACAAATTGCGTTTGTTTGAAAGACTGCTGCGCAAATACCGTGTGACATAAAATATTGAAACGATCGCCATTTTATTCTCTAGGGTCTCTGCTAAAAAAAAATATATATATAATGTTTGGGGTTCTAAGTCATTTTCTAGCAAAAAAAAAAAAAAATACAGATTTTTAACTTGTAAGCAACAAATGTCAGAAAAAGGCTTAGGCATGAAAAGGTGTTAAGCTATGGGCATGTGTCTTGTTTTTGTTTTTCAGGAACTCCCTGACTGGTTGCCTTGAAAAGCAATCTGTTTGGTGATTTCTATTCTTATGCTCTATTCTGTATCTTTTATTTCCATTTTCTGCTTTCTTTAAAGTGCACCTGTCATACCTACACAGTGATGGAATCAGCCATATTATAGGCAGTACAGGGGGTCCCCGACTTACGAACACCCGACCTACGAACAACCCCTACTTACGAACGGGGTGCTGCGGGGACCCTCCGCCATTTTTCTGTGGTTTTCGCCGTCTTTTGGCCGTTCTGCGCATGCGCGGCCGTACGGAGCGCCGGAAAATGCCGGAAATGTCCGTAATTTGCCGCGCATGCGCAGAACGGCAACAGACGGAACATCGGAAATGTCCGGAAATCTCCGCATTTGTCGGTCTGCGCATGCGCGCCGACTTACGAACATTTCCGACTTCCGTACACGGGGCCAGTCCCTAACGAGTTCGTAACTCGGGGACCCCCTGTACTAGGGGGTTGGTGGAAGAATGGTGGTTGGGGGGGGGTGCCTTACTTTTATCAAGAATTTTTGTATGAGGGCCAACATTAAGATTTGTAGAAAAATTGATCGTCACTCCAGTTGTTTCTCTTAAAATTTCTTTGTTTTATTGAATAGCCACTGTGAACAAATGCTGATCAAGGCAGTTGATGCGTTTCAGCGTATAAGGCTAACCCATTCAAATTTGCAATTGTAAAATGTTTTCGGTTTTAAAAAAAAGAAATGTGTGTATATATGTATATGTATGTATATATATATAGATAAATATAAATGTATATATATGTGTGTATATATATATGTATGTATATATATATATATATATATATATATATATATATATATATATATATATATATATATATATATATATATATATATATATATATATATATATATAAACAAAGAAGTGTATAACAGGTGGCCTAAGTGTATACACTACTCAGCGCTGGATGTATGTGTACAGTAAAACAGATTGACCGATTGAGTCAATAGAATGGTTTATATAAATAACTGAAGTATTTATATAATAAGATAAAATTTAAAAAAGCAGCTGTTTAGAATCAAGCAAATATAAAAAGGAGATAGTATAATATAAAACAGTGGTTCCTGTAAAATACAATACTAAAACAGCGCTAAAATAATGACATATAAAGAAATATGAGTTCTTTCTGTGATAAAGTCCACAGGTCATAAATAGAGTGAAGAAAATAATGCAGCGGAGGTGGTCCTTAAGGTGTATCTCAAAATAAAAGTGCTCAGTTCAAATGATGAGTGACTTTTCAAGTGGTTATGTGTTCCAGATGTCTATCCAAGCACCTCTTTAATCCCTTTAAAACTTTCCACCACGTGAGGCACGCTCCCCTCAGGGGGTTAAACTCACCAGAGGAATAAATTAAACAGGCCTTAAGATATATAGCATCATCTCGGTATATACTGTATAGAAGACGTCAAACATCCAGAACCAGTGCCAGTCAGATCGTTTCCTTAGTTTAGGTACCACCAGGGTTTAAATACCATCAGGGTTTTAAAAGATAATTCAGCTCCCAAAGGTATGTCATAAAAAAATGGAAAGAGTAGCATACATAGTGTAATTCCATTTATTAGATTCTTTAAAAGCATATCCCATTACAAACCCCTATAGTAATAAGCGTACATTTCAGTTTCTTTCAAACAGCATATATAACAGTGTCACTTGCGTGTAATGGTGGAGGTAGTTCTCCAGTCGTCCACTGTGGC
>CM053034.1:214828165-215130665 GCA_028564925.1 Lithobates sylvaticus | reverse complement strand
CCAAAGTCCTGACCTGAATCCTATTGAGATGTTGTGGTATGACCTTAAAAAGGCCGTTCATGCTCGAAAACCCTCTAATGTAACTGAATTAGGACAATTCTGCAAAGATGAGTGGGCCAAAATTCCTCCAGGACGCTGTAAAAGCCTCATTGCACGTTATCGCAAACGCTTGGTTGCAGTTGTTGCTGCTAAGGGTGGCCCAACCAGTTATTAGGTTTAGGGGGCAATCACTTTTTCACACAGGGCCATGATGGTTTGGATTTTTTTTCACCTTTAATAATAAACACCTTCATTTACAAATTGCATTTTGTGTTTACTTGTGTTGTCCTTGACTATTGTTTAAATTGGTTTGATGTTCCGAAACACTTAAGTGTGACAAACATGCAAAGGAACAGGAAATGAGGAAGGGGGCAAACACTTTTTCACACCACTGTAGATACACACACATTTTAGATTTTTTTTTATTTTTAGAAACAGATAAAAAAAAAAATAAATGAGATATATATATATATATATATATATATATATATATATATATATATAATATATATATATATATATATAATCTCATTTATTATTTTTTTTTATCTGTTTCTAAAAATAAAAAAAATAAAAAAAATGTGTGTGTGTGTAAATATATATAATATATATATATATATATATATATATATATATATATATATATATATAATGTGTGTGTGTGTGTATGTGTGTATATATATATATATAATCATTATTTTATTTTTTTTTATTTTTCTAAAAAATCAAAAAAAAAATATATATATATATATAATTTTTTTTTTATATAAAATTAAAAAACTAATTCTTCTCAGAATGGCTGCCAATGTTGTGGTATTTGTGACAGGTGCACTTTTATTATCAGACAATAATTTGCTTTCTAAAGTGAATTTTTTTTTTTTCTCTTCTCTCTAGAACCCAGGCGAAGACTCAGGGTAAGTCTGTACAATCTCTGTAGACTTGCATTATATAACGGAAGCATTTAAAGGGTTACTCCATCCAAAAGTTGTTTTTTTTAGTTGCGAGTCTTATTTTCCCCTGTAAGTGGAGGACAAGAGTCATCTAATTAGCCTGCTCACTTATTACTATGCTATAAATAGCCTTCATTGCATGTGTTATAAATAGACCTGAATGGCAGTATAATCTGCTACAAAGACACAGCTGAATGAGTCAGAGGAAGAATACACTCCCCTCCCTGTACCAGTCTTCATTTTTAGACTGCAGGAGGAGTCAACAGGGAAGAGATAGTACTGGGCTTTCTTAGTGGAAAGCCCAGCATTAGTGGCGGCTGGTGCTCAATATTTTGTGGGGGGGGGCGGCAAACAAACCTGCCCCCCCTCACTCGCACAACCGCCACCCCTCACTCTCCTCCCACCCGACAGACGTTGCTTCTCCTCCCGGGCCCAAAAAGGAAGTGGGTCCTGAGCCCCGATTGGCCAGGGAGTCTTAGGACTCGGGACCCTCTTCCTGATTGGCCAGGAGGAGAAGCAAGAAGACAGCGAGAGATTTTCTTTTGCTAATGTCACACAACTGGGTGGTCTCAGGCTGCATGCTCTGCGCCCCGAGCCTACCCTTTTTTCTTTAAGCCAATTAGAGCCTCAGGCTCTAGTCATGTGCTTAAAAAAAAAAAAAAAAAAATTGAAATCTGGCACCCTGCATGTAGATTAGGGTCCGGGCGCATGGATTAGGGGGGCGGTGCCAATGCGCCCCTAATGGAGCCGCCGCCACTGTGTATTTCAGTTTTCTGCTTTAAGCCATGCAACTCTTATTTTTCCCTTTTTTTTTTTTTTCTTTTTTTCTTTCTGTCACTGCACTTTGCACATCATCATTGTTCCTTGTTTCGCCTTATTAAAGTATTCCAAATATAAACTCCATGCAGGCCGCCTAGTCATTATTTTGTAAGCCCCTTATTAGGAGCACTTGTGTTTGTGTTAGAGCTATTAGCAGGCTGTGTAAGCTGTCAGTGTGACGGAATCCAGACCCAGCCATGTATAAATACAATATACCCCCTTCCAGTACATCCACCTTTAATCAGCGGCCTGTCACTTCCACAATGCTTAAAGAATGTTCTATAAAACTATATGGTTATGTGGCTTGTAATGTGTGCTGTGCAGTATAGATGAACGGTGGGTTTTATATGTATTCATCCACTTTATACCAGGATTATACACCTGCAGGGAAGAAAAGGGGAATGTCTGAGCAAAATAGAGAAATACACATGCAGTAGAATTCTGTAATACAGAACTCTCCCCTCTATTCTCATGGGTGGATATCAGTCTGGAGGAGTGGGCATTCCTAGGCAGGGTGTATTTGCATGCAGACCACCCTATGCAGGGCCGCTGTTAGCCCCATACTATCCTCCTGACGGGGCCCCCTCCAAACATGACCCCTGGCGTTGCTGACGAAACGCGTCGGGTCGTTGGTGCGTGACACGTCACTTCTGCTTTCTCTTTTGGAACGCAGGTGGAAGGCCATTGGCATGCCTGCCTGTGTCTATGGGCTGTTCGATGTTTACCTAACTGTTAGTGTATATGTTTTTATGGAAAATAAATTGATTGGGGTCGTTCCATTGGAGGATTCGGCTTTGTGATATTCAGGCTTATTTGACTACCTTTTATGGGTGTCGTATTAATTTGGTGAGTAGGATGTTTGCTCATTAACCGAGGGGTGACGGCACTTTTATCTTTACATCATAAGGAACATTTTCACGAGATGGAGATATCTGGTGGTGGTTTATGGACTTTATTATTACAGTTTTTGTATATGGTATGTGTTCTTAAGAGCGCGGTATGTAATGTATGAAATTTGTGTATTTTTTATTTCACTTACTAGACTTTGGGTGCTCTTTATGTTATATTATATTATAATATTATTAGTATTTGTATTTTTCTATTTGTCCAGGGATTTTTTATTTATTTCCCCCCATCCAAACATGCCTACACCCCACCTACCCCCAGGGGTGCAGCGGAAAACCAGCACTGACTTTATCCACCTACACTTAAAATTAAGAAAAAATCCCCCCCTCTGCTCCTACCTCCTGGGCTCCTCTGTTAACCTAATGGCCAGTGGTGGCTGGTGCACCATTTTTTTGGGGGGGAGGCTCAACCCCCCCCCCCCCCCCGTCGCTCACCCACAATAGGGCCTATGGTGGGGTATAATCCCAGTACATACTGGTATAGAAGGTACAGTAGCACGGGGTAGCCTCAGTGTTCGTCCGATTGCTGGGGGATGGGGACATTGCTGGGCTCGGTTCCCTGGAGGAAGGGACTGGTAGGGAAGTATTTGCAGTGCTGGTATCAGGCTGGTCCCGGGGCTCCCAGCTCTGGAGGATCCCCCTGCAGGAGAAGCACGTGGTCCCCAGTGCCCAGATAGAAGAAGCTGTCTCGGGGGTAGGGGATGGGACACCGAGCCCGACCAGTCACCAGAGCAGAGGAGCAGGGGACATTCTGGAAGAGACCAGACAGTCGCTTTTCCTTCCCCCCAAATAAGCCCTACCCTGTTTCCCCGAAAATAAGCCCTACCCTGAAAATAAGACCTACAAGGACTTTAACTAGGGCTTATTTTGGGGGTAGGGCTTATATTGCAGCCATCACCGACAGTCACGCTCGGTCTTATTTTCGGGGAAACAGGGTAGTTAGAAATAATGCAGACGGGGGGGGGGGGGGGGGGGGGGGGTTGAGAAAGTGAGTAACGTGGAGGACACCTATGGCTCTAATTGCAAAAAAAAACATAAAATTAAACACATAGCTCCCAACTTTCCCTGATTTTGAGGGACTGTCCCTGATTTCGAGGGACTGTCCCTGAATTTGAGGGACTGTCCCTGATTTGGAGCAATGTCCCTCTGTCCCTCTTTCCTCCTCATTTGTCCCTCATTTTGGTCTGATCTATATAGCTGTAGATAAAATGCAGTTTTTATCTATTAAAATGTGTTTTCCAGTGCTAAACCTTTCATCCGATTACTAAATTGCTGCATTTGTAAATTCCAATATAAGGAATAGTAGTGGTAAAGAAAGCACTTGTGTGTTTTTAACCAATTTTAGTTTTTTTGTACAATTCTCCTTTAAGGGGGCGTGGCAAGGGGTGTGTCCTATGCCTGAATACTTTTGCTGATAGGTGTCCCTCATTCCCATCTCAAAAAGTTGGGAGGTATGTTAAACAGACAACTCCGCAGATTTCCCGATCCCGGTTTTAGCGCCTTGTCAATGCATCAGACCATTATTGGGATCTGCTGGGCAGGTAGGTGACCGCGATCAGATCCAGAGAGCTTCGATCCTCCAACACACTCTCTGCATTCACACGCTATATTGTACAAGTTTTGGAAATTCCATGTGAACGCCCTACAAATCTGGAAAATTCTGATAACTTTTGTTCTCTTGTTCCTCCTCGGAGTTCTGGCTTTGTTGGGAGTTCACATAAAAATCTCCAGAGAGGAAACTGGTATGGAAGGTCCGTTCGATGGAACGTGAACGAAGCAGAACAACATAACACATTGTCATAGAGAAGACCAGGGAGGGCGAGCGCTCACTCTTCTATCACCAAAGGAAGAGCCCCGTGGTGACCTAAATACCCCGGGAGGCCACGCCCCAGCTGTAGTCACCCAATCACAAACCTCACCAGCCGTAATCTGGCCTGGCCGCGTCTTAACCCTTTGTAAGCTCGATTCCCTGCCGTGAAACATCCGCTCTCTGTAGAAGAATGAGCCGGATTAAAATCAGCTGCTCAGGGCACAACGATGCATTTTTTTTTTTAGTGCGTTTTCTTTTTTGCAGAAACACACTACAGTCCATATAACGTGGCTTCCTAGAGGTGATGTTTACTCGTCTTATCTGTGCATTTTATGGAAAGGGAATTCCACTCCAGCTTGGCTTGCATACACACGGTCACACAAATGTTCTCTGAACTTTCGACCGCCAGGAACGCGGTGACGTACAACACTACGACGAGCCGAGAAAATGAAGTTCAATGCTTCCGAGCATGCGTCGAATTGTTTCCGAGCATGCGTAGGAATTTTGCGTGTCGGAACTGCTACAGACGATCGGAATTTCCGATCAGAACCTGCTCTCAATCTTTTGCTGGCGTAGTGTGGCTTTTGAAATTGCGCTGCTTCACTGCGGTTTTAAAGCTGTACATCAGTACGATTTGCACTGACGATTTCATTGCAACTTCATTTAACAGAAGTTTATATAAGTTGGAATGAATTCGGTAAAAAAAAACGTGCCGGAACCTTATTCATAATAAGACCCCTGTCACACTGGGGCGTTTTTCAGGTGCTTTAGCGTTAAAAAAAGCGCCTGTAAAGCGATTGAAAGAAGCCTCATCTGCAATTCCAATGTGAAAGCCCAAGTGCTTTAAGAGCCCTTTCACACTGCCAGCGCCCGAAAAACGCTGTAAAGCGCCGCTTAAACTAGCGGCGCTTTACCAGCGTTTTTTTCTAGCGCTAGTGGGGCGCTTTTAACCCCTGCTAGTGGCCAAATAAAGGGTTAAAAGCGCCCACAAAGCACCGCTGCCAAAAGCGCTTTGCAGGCGCTTTTCAGATGTTTTGCAGGCGCTTCCTATTGATTTCAATGGGAAGGGGCGCTTTAGGAGCCGTGTATTCACCGCTCCAAAAGCGACGCAAAGAGACTGCTTGCAGGACTTTTTTTGACACCCCGCCAGCGCAGCGCCTCAGTGTGAAAGCACTCGGGCTCTCACATTGGGATTGCAGCTGCGGCTTCTTTCAGACGCTTTACAGGCGCTTTTTTTTAACGCTAAAGCGCCTGAAAAACGTGTGAAAAACGCCCCAGTGTGGAAGGGGTCTCACTGTGACAAGAGTCGGTTCATTGCTGGTCAGGGGCGGACTGACCATTCAGCCACTCGGGCACTTCCCGAGGGCCCCGGGCCACTAGGGGGCCCCATCAGGGTTGCCAGCCTCAGTAAAAGCAGGGACAGTATGTAAAAATCTGTGTTTTTTTTACATCTGTTTCTGAAATGTCCCTTACCGACATCCTTTTGGTCTAAAAATCCAGAGATTATATCTGCCCCACCTCTCTGGTACCTTCTCAGCCAATAGAAACATGTCTGTTTATACTGTGTGTACATGTATGTGTATACTGTGTGTGTATACTGTGTGATTGTATACTGTGTGGCCCCATAATCTCTGATTGCCTGGGGGCCCCATAATCTCCTATTGCCCGGGGGCCCCATGAGTTGTCAGTCCGCCCCTGTTGCTGGTAATGGGGTGCGACTCCTTCTGCAAATTGCACGAAAGTCACACCGGTGTGAACGGTTGCTTGATGTCCCTTTTTTTTATAGCGCAAATCATGTGACCGCATATCTGGACACGGACAATTTTTTTGAACCGATTTGCCATTGAACCGAGGAGTCCTAACAGAAGTCCTAACCGTTAAGCCAATCAGATTTTGGTGTTTGGATACACATCTCCTTTAAACATGAATCGCAGATCATTATAAAATAACTCTTGCGGTGTGAAGTGACCTTCTATATTTCTCGCGGTGCTCTTTGATATTTTTAGGCGGAATACGTTCTTTAATTATTTCTGCCTATTTCAGCCTTCAATATGTTTATTGGGTATAGGAAGCCTTTAATCGAGTTTTGCCGGCTGTGACGGCTCTTTAATTTGACGTCTGCTGACAGGTTTTCCTGATTAGCAGTAAATCCGGCATCCCAAAAGCCGATGTTTACAGAGATGGAGGAATTCCAGGCTCTAAGTGGCTCTTTGCACGTTCAGGCGACAGAAAAGGAGAACGAGGAGCGGCTGATCTCTTCTTGTCTCTAACACCGGGATCCGCGGCTATATTTGTAGTCCAGCAACTGGGCCTTGGCCAAGGCAGAATACACAAAGCCTAACATGGTGATCCCACCACCAAATCTCTGCTTGCTATATTCAGAAGCAGCACGCCTTAACTCCTTCCTGGCTTCACACTCCGAAAAAATACAATTCTCATGGTGGCCGTTTATAACGTTTGTTCCTTATTGGAAAAAGTTTAAATGGGCATTGACCAAACTGAACAATTTAGAGTCCAGGGGTCTCAAACTGGCGGCCCTCCAGCTGTTGTGAAACTACAAGTCCCATCATGCCTCTGCCTGTGGAAGTCATGCTTGTAACTGTCAGCCTTGCAATGCCTCATGGGACTTGTAGTTTCTCAACAGCTGGAGGGCAACCAGTTTGAGATCACCGATTTAGACACATAATACTCGCCTAAAGCTGGGTATAAAATAGAAGAATTTTATTAGATATTTTTCATTGTAAGAACTAGACGCGTGCGGTTGGTTTTCTTCCGAATTTAAAATTCTGACAAATTTTTCATTATTCGGATGTATCCAAATTTCCAAATTTTACATAGTAGGTGAGGTCGAAAAAAGACACAAGTCTATCAAGTCCAACCTATGTGTGTGATTATATGTCAGTATTACATTGTATATCCCTGTATGTTGCGGTCGTTCAGGTGCTTATCTAATAGTTCCTCTAAACTATCGATGCCCCCCGCTGAGACCACCTCCTGTGGAAGGGAATTCCACATCCTTGCCGCTCTTACAGTAAAGAACCCTCTATGTAGTTTAACCGCTTCCCAACCGGCGCACGCCGATATACGTCGGCAGAATGGCACGGACAGGCATAAGGGCATATATATACGCAGTGGCGGAACTACCGCCATAGCGACCCACGCATTTGCTATGGGGCCCGCAGCCTAGTAGGGCCCCATCCTAGTTGACAATAAATAGGACTTTTTCCCTGCCACCGCCGCTGCCGCCGCTAGAGGTCCGCGGCCAGCGGAGATTTTGTCTCCGCCGGCTGCCATTTTGCCGAAGACCACAGGAGTTAGACAGGGAGCCTACCTAGCTACAGTAGAAATAGAGCTGTGGCGCCGCCCACCCCCCGCCCCTGGTCTGTCTGTCATCCAAGGGGTGGGGAGTGGGCGGTGCGGCAGCTCAATTTCTATTGTATCCGGCCGGCTCCGCCTCTATTTTGTTCCCCCCTGGGAGACACTGCAGTTGGGATATAGAAGGGCTCCAATCGGGCCAATGGGGGGTAAGGGGGCACCTGAAATGTAAGGAAGCACTCCGCTGGCTGGGGACACCTGAGATGTAAGGAGGCACTCCGCTGGCTGGGGACACCTGAGATGTAAGGAGGCACTCCGCTGGCTGGGGACACCTGAGATGTAAGGAGGCACTCCGCTGGCTGGGGACACCTGAGATGTAAGGAAGCACTCCGCTGGCTGGGGACACCTGAGATGTAAGGAGGCACTCCGCTGGCTGGGGACACCTGAGATGTAAGGAGGCACTCCGCTGGCTGGGGACACCTGAGATGTAAGGAGGCACTCCGCTGGCTGGGGACACCTGAGATGTAAGGAAGCACTCCGCTGGCTGGGGACACCTGAGATGTAAGGAGGCACTCCGCTGGCTGGGGACACCTGAGATGTAAGGAGGCACTCCGCTGGCTGGGGACCTGAGATGTAAGGAGGCACTCCGCTGGCTGGGGACACCTGAGATGTAAGGAGGCACTCCGCTGGCTGGGGACACCTGAGATGTAAGGAGGCACTCCGCTGGCTGGGGACCTAATATGTAAGGAGGCACTCCGCTGGCTGGGGACCTGAGATGTAAGGAGGCACTCCGCTGGCTGGGGACACCTGAGATGTAAGGAGGCACGCCGCTGGCTGGGGACCTGAGATGTAAGGAGGCACTCCGCTGGCTGGGGACACCTGAGATGTAAGGAGGCACTCCGCTGGCTGGGGACACCTGAGATGTAAGGAGGCACTCCGCTGGCTGGGGACACCTGAGATGTAAGGAGGCACTCCGCTGGCTGGGGACCTGAGATTTAAGGAGGCACTACGCTGGCTGGGGACCTGAGATGCAAGGAGGAACTCTGCTGGCTGGGGACCTGAGATGTAAGGAGGCACTCCGCTGGCTGGGGACACCTGAGATGTAAGGAGGCACTCCGCTGGCTGGGGACACCTGAGATGTAAGGAGGCACTCCGCTGGGGCTGGGGACACCTGAGATGTAAGGAGGCACTACGCTGGCTGGGGACCTGATATGTAAGGAGGCACTCTGCTGGCTGGGGACACCTGAGATGTAAGGAGGCACTCTGCTGGCTGGGGACACCTGAGATGTAAGGAGGCACTCCGCTGGCTGGGGACACCTGAGATGTAAGGAGGCACTCTGCTGGCTGGGGACACCTGAGATGTAAGGAGGCACTCTGCTGGCTGGGGACACCTGAGATGTAAGGAGGCACTCCGCTGGCTGGGGACACCTGAGATGTAAGGAGGCACTCCGCTGGCTGGGGACACCTGAGATGTAAGGAGGCACTCCGCTGGCTGGGGACCTAAGATGTAAGGAGGCACTCCGCTGGCTGGGGACCTGAGATTTAAGGAGGCACTACGCTGGCTGGGGACCTGAGATGTAAGGAGGAACTCTGCTGGCTGAGGACCTGAGATGTAAGGAGGCACTCCGCTGGCTGGGGACCTGAGATGTAAGGAGGAACTCTGCTGGCTGGGGACCTGAGATGTAAGGAGGCACTCCGCTGGCTGGGGACAGTGACACCTGAGATGTAAGGAAGCACTCCGATGGCTGGCAGAACGCTCGAGCGCACCTGTGAAGGGACATCGTTTTCGGCACATGAGGAGGCTCTGGAGTCTGGACAAGAGGTAGGAAGGGAGTGGGAGTCAGAGTGTCATCTGTTTTGCACAGTTCAAATTTTTTTTTTTTTTGGGGGGGGGGGGGGGGCCCAAACAACATTTTGCTATGGGGCCCTGTGATTTATAGTTACGCCCCTGTATATACGTCCCCTTTAAGATGCCGCCATGCCATCGGGCGCGCCGGTCGGGACCCCCGTGAGGCCGGTCGCGGGTCCCACGGACTCGATCGCCGCGGGGACACCCGCTATCGTCTCACGGGAAGGCTGAACGGGGAGATGCGGAAATAAACAGCATCTCCTCGTTCTGCCTAGCAACTAGTGACGCCGATCTCTGCTCCCTGTGGTTGGAGCAGAGATCAGCATTCACTAGCTGACAGCCACGCCTCCCCCCAGTAAGAAACACACCCCTAGGCATACTTAACCCCTACACTGCCCCTTGTGGTTAACCCCTTCACTGCCAGTGTCATTTATACAGGAATCAATGCATTTAAATAGCATTGATTGCTGTATAAATGACAATGGTCCCAAAAATGTGTCAAAAATGTCCGATGTGTCCGCCATAATGTTGCAGTCACAATAAAAATCGCTGATCGCCACCATTACTAATAAAAAAAATTATTAATAAAAATGCTATAAAACTATCCCTATTTTGTAAACGCTATAACTTCTGCGCAAACCAATCAATAATCGCTTATTGCGATTTTTTTTTTACCAAAAATATGTAGAAGAATACGTATCGGCCTAAACTGAGGAAAAAAAATTTTTTTTTATATATTTTTGGGGGATATTTATTATAGCAAAAAATAAAAAAGAATGCGTTTTTTTTCAAAATTTACGCTCTCTTTTGTTTATAGCGCAAAAAATAAAAACCGCAGGGGCGATAAAATACCACCAAAAGAAAGCTCTATTTGTGGGGAAAAAAGGACGTCAATTTTGTTTGGGAGCCACGCCGCACGACCGCGCAATTGTCAGTTAAAGCGACGCAGTGCCGAATCGCAAAAAGGGGCCTGGTCCTTTGGCTGCAAATTGGTCCGGGGCTGAAAGTGGTTAACCTCTTTTCTTCTAATGTTAATGAGTGGCCTCGTGTCTTGTTAAACTCCCATCCCCAAAAAAGTTTTATCCCTATTGTGGGGTCACCAGTACGGTATTTGTATATTGCAATCATATCCCCTCTCAAGCGTCTCTTCTCCAGAGAGAATAAGTTCAGTGCTCACAACCTTTCCTCATAACTGATATCCTCCAGACCCTTTATTAACTTTGTTAAAGAGGAAGTAAACACTGCCTCTTCCTTTTTTTTTTTTTTTGTGACCCTCAAAGTAAAGACATAATGTGCTAGTATGCATTGCATACTAACGCATTATGTGAAACTTGCCTACAAACGAAGCCCTTGTCGTCCCCGGTGGAGGCCACATCCATCTTCGCCCGTCCTCCTTTCCGGGTCCGCAGACTCTGTCTGTGTGGCTGGCCGGAGCCGCGTAACGTCACTCCCAGAGCCACCGGTCACGGCACAAGGCTCTGAAGAAATGGCACGGGTGGCAGTTCCTTCAGAGCGTGTGCGCCGATGATGTCATCAGTGCAGTATACAGTAAATATCTCCTAACCTATGGGTACCTACCTATAGGTACAAACATTAGAGGGAAGGTTACTTCCTCTTTAACGACTTACAGACCGGAAGATTTTCCCCCTTTAATGACAATTTTTTGCGATTCGGCACTGTGTCGTGTTAACGAAAATTTGCGCGGTCGTGCAACGTTGTACACAAACAAAATTGATGTATTTTTTTTTTTTTTTTTAAATAGAGATTTCTTTTGGTGGTATTTGATCACCTCTGCGGCTTTTATTTTTTGCGCTATAAACAAAAGAAGAGCGAAAAATTTGAAAAATATATAAATATATATATATATATATATATATATATATATATATATATATATATATATATTATACTTTTTGCTATAATCAATATCCCCAAAAAAATGTAAAAAAAAAAATGTCTTCACCAGTTTAGTATGTATTCTTCTACATGTTTTTTGTAAACAAAAAATCGCAATTAGCGTATATTGAATGTTTTGCGGAAAAGTTATATCGTCTACAAAATAGGGGATAGATTTATGGCATTTTTTTTTTTTTTTTTTACTAGTATAGGCACCGATCTGTGATTTTTAGCAGGACTAAAACATTGCGGCGGACAGATCAGACACTTTTGATACTTTTTTTTGGGACCATTGACATTTATACAGCGATCAGTGCTATAAAAAGGCACTGATTACTGTGTAAATGTCACTGGCAGGGAAGGGGTTAACCACTAGGGGGTGATCAAGGGGTTAAGTATGTTCCCTGGGAGGTGTTTCTAACTGGGGGGGGGGGGGGGGGGGGGGGTGGGACTGACTAGAGGAGGAGACCTATCACTGTTCCTAATCACTCGGAACAGCAGATCTGTCTCTCCTCCCCTGTCAGAATGGTGATCTGTCTGTTTACATTTTTTTGGGCTCGCGTTCTCTGCAATCGCGGGTGGCCGGTGGACATCGCAGCGTGCATCGGGTCCCCCAGCCTGCTATTGTTTTTAAAGGTGCCAACGTACACCTACGGCAATTTGCAGGAAGGTGCCGACCTGCCACCGTATAACAACGGCGACTGGTCAGCAAGTGGTTAAATGAATCCTAAATAACGAAAAACTAAATTTTGGACGAAATGCAAATTCAATTAGTTATTCGAATTGAATTGAAATCGTTTTCTAATTCGCATTCAAATCGTTTTTGAATCCAATTTCAATTTCCGAAGAGAATAAAATTAGAATAGAATAGAATATAATGGAAAATATAATGGAAAAAAGCAAGCGGAGGGCCGCAGTTTGAAGACCACTGGCCTACAGGTATGCCGAAATATATTGCAGTTCTGTTCTTGGGTTTCAATATGCTTTAATAGACATGTGCACAACAAAAAAATTTGTTTATTTTCGTTTCGTTTTTTTCGTTTCCGTTGATTCGTAACGATTCGTACATTCGTAAGTCGTCGGTGTTCGTATTCTTAACGATTCGTACATTCGTAAGAGCTATTTTTTCTTTGATTCGTTTTTCTGTTAGTTTAGTTTTCGTTTATTAGTTTATTCGAAATTCGGACGCATTCGGATTTATTCGTACATTCGTAACATTCGTAACATTCGTAGATTCGTAATCAGAGCATAATTCATAATTTTATGTAATGTGTATGCAATTTTTACATTTTAAGAGACACGGAAAATTACGAATCGAAAAAAAAAAGTTACGAATGTACGAATTTTTTCGCTCAATCCATTGGAAGCACGTTAAGCAGCGCCATTGTAAGAGACACGGAAAATTACGAATCGAAAAAAAAAAAAAAAAAAGTTACGAATGTACAAATTTTTTGGTTTAATCCATTCGAAGCACGTTAAGCAGCGCCATTGTAAGGGACACGGAAAATTACCAATTCAACAAAAAAAAAAAAGTTACGAATGTACGAATTTTTTCGTTCATTTTCATTTTCGTTGTTCCTGTTTTAGTTTTTCGGATTTTCTTCATTCGTACATTCGTTGTTTTTTAATTCTTTTTTTTCGGATTTTCGTTATTTTCGGATTCGTTCAATTCGAACGATTCGTTAAAATTTTTAGCGAATTGTTCATTCTTTCGTACGAGAACGAACGAAAATATCAAAAAAAAACGAAAATTGCACATGTCTATGCTTTAATTATTCTCCTTTTGCTGACTAGCAGGCCTGAGTGAGAGGAATGTTGATGTGTGATTACAGATCTAGAACAAGCACATGGTGAAGTGGCTCCGGCATCATCTGACATGTCATGTCACAGTCCTACAAGCCGGGATCATTCTGATAACCACAAGTACAGTGAAGGCCACAGGGATAAGGCAGCCGGCGCTGTCACTAGACATATGTGTGTGAGGAACATGTGACCCGATTCCGCAGCCTGTCAGGAAGGAACGCTCAATCTGCGTTTTATTAACCCCTCCGCCCTCCGAGCAGAGAGTCGCCTGTGCGTCTTCTATTTATCCGGAGAAGGATTTCGGACAGCCCTCATCTCGTAGTTTGCAACCATTTCTTAAAGGGGTTGTAAAAGTTTGTTTTTTTAGTTTCTAAATACCGTATATACTCGAGTATAAGCCGACCTGAATATAAGCCGAGGCACCTAATTTTACCACAAAAAACTGGGAAAACGTATTGACTCGAGTATAAGCCTAGGGTGAGAAATGCGCAGCTACTGTAAATGTAAAAGAGGGTCAACAATGCCCATTTATAGCCTCACTGTGCCCATTTGCAGCCATAGGTCCCCTGAACTTCAAACTTGGTAGTTAAAGAGAAAGTAAAGCCTTCCCCAAAAAAAAAAAAAAAAAACGGAACCTGCAAGGCAAAGGCATAATGAGCTAGTATGCATAGCATACTAGCTCATTATGAATGACTTACCTGAGAACGTAGCCCCCGAAGCGACTCTCATCCACGACCTTCTTCGGCGCCGGTCGGGACCCCCGTGAGGCCGGTCGCGGGTCCCGCGGACTCGATCGTCGCAGGGACACCCGCAATCATCTCACGGGAAGGCTGAAGATGCGGAAATACACAGCATCTCCCCGTTCTGCCTAGCAACTAGTGACGCCGATCTCTGCTCCCTGTGATTGGAGCAGAGATCAGCATTCACTAGCTGACAGCCACGCCCCCCCCACAGTAAGAAACACACCCCTAGGCATACTTAACCCCTACACTGCCCCCTTGTGGTTAAACCCTTCACTGCCAGTGTCATTTATACAGGAATCAATGCATTTAAATAGCATTGATTGCTGTATAAATGACAATGGTCCCAAAAATGTGTCAAAAATGTCCGATGTGTCCGCCATAATGTCGCAGTCACAATAAAAATCTCTGATCGCCGCCATTACTAATAAAAAAAAATTATTAATAAAAATGCTATAAAACTATCCCCTATTTTGTAAACGCTATAACTTCTGCGCAAACCAATCAATAATCGCTTATTGCGATTTTTTTTTTTTTTTTTTTACCAAAAATATGTAGAAGAATACGTATAGGCATAAACTGAGGAAAAAAAAATTTTTTTTTATATATTTTTGGGGGATATTTATTATAGCAAAAAATAAAAAAGAATGCGTTTTTTTTTCAAAATTGACGCTCTCTTTTGTTTATAGCGCAAAAAATAAAAAAAGACGCGCTGGTTGGTAAATTGGCTCCTGTTTACATCGGCCCTAGTGTGTGTATGAACGCTATATTACCAAAAGTATTGGGACGTCTGCCTTTACACACACATGAACTTTAATGGCATCCCAGTCTTAGTCTGTAGGGTTCAATATTGAATGAATGAATGAATGACTTGTATAACGCAACCTATGCGAACTGAATCGCCTCAGGGCGCTTTTTGCCACTGGTGTCCATCTGTGGTATAGTGCGGTCCTTGCCCTGTGGGGTCCCGACACGCTTACATACACATACAACATACACATATTTGGCCAATTTTATCGACAGGATCTAATTAACCTACCTGCATGTCTTTGGAGTGTGGGAGGAAACCGGAGTACCCGGAAGAAACCCACGCAAGCACAGGGAGAACATGCAAACTCCAGGCAGAAGGTGTGATGGTTGGGATTTGAACCAGCGACCCTATTACTGCTAGGTGAAAGTGCTAACCACTACACCACTGTGCTGCCTGGAGTTGCTATTGAGTTGGTCCACCCTTTGCAGCTATAACAGCTTCAACTCTTCTGGGAAGGCTGTCCACAAGGTTTAGGAGTGTGTCTATGGGAGTGTTTGACCATTCTTCCAGAAGCACATTTGTGAGGTCAGGCACTGATGTTGGATGAGAAGGCCTGGATCACAGTCTCCGCTCTAATTCATCCCAAAGGTGTTCTATCGGGTTGAGGTCAGGAAAAATAGCGGCTGCAAAGCGCTCTGAAACAGCCGCTGCTGTGTCTCCTGTGTCTCCTGTGTGAAAGCCCCGAGGACTTTCACACTGGAGCGGTGCGCTAGCAGGACGCAACGCTTCAGTGTTAAAGTAGCCTTATGCCACATACACACGGTAGGAATTTCCGATGGAAACAGTCCGATGGGAGCTTTTCATCAGGTTTTCCGACCGTGTGTATGCCCAACGGTCTTTTTCTGTCGGCATTTCCGACAGACTTTGGATTGAGAACCTGTTCTTAATTTTTCCGACGGAAAACCTTTCTATCGGATTTTTCGATCATGTGTATGCAATTCCGACGCACAAAATTCCGGAAACAATTCAACGCATCCTCAGAAGCATTAAACTTCCCTTTTATAGTGCCGTCGAACGTGTTGTATGCCGCGGTGTTACTGACCGTCGGAATTTGGTGTGACCGTGTGTAGGCAAGACAGTTTGAGCGAAATTCCGTCGGAATTCCGACGGGAAAACCATCAGAGCTTTTTCCGACGAGAATTCCGACCGTGTGTACGCAGCATTACAGTTTGGGGATGGCCCCTTTCTCTGACGGGGACAGGTGATGTAAGGGGGGTATTCTGATGGGGACAATTGATGTAAATGGGCACTCTGATAGGGACAGTTAATGTAAAGGGAGTACTCTAATGGGGGCAGGTGATGTAAGGGGGCATTCTGATGGAGATAGTTGATTTCCTACATGTACAGCTGATGTAAAGGAGCACTCTGATAAGGACAGTTGATGTTTATGTGGGGACTCTGATGGGGACAGTTGATCTATGGGGGGACTCTGATGGGGACAGTTGATGTATGGGGGGACTCTGATGGGGACAGTTGATGTATGGGGGGACTCTGATGGGGACAGTTGATGTATGGGGGGACTCTGATGGGGACAGTTGATGTATGAGGACACTCTGATGGGGACAGTTGATGCAAAGGGAGTACTCTGATGGAGGCAGTTGATTTCCTACATGTACAGCTGATGTAAAGGAGCACTCTGATAAAAACAGTTGATGTATGGGGGGACTCTGATGGGGACAGTTGATGTATGGGGGGACTCTGATGGGGACAGTTGATGTATGAGGACACTCTGATGGGGACAGTTGATGCAAAGGGAGTACTCTGATGGAGACAGTTGATTTCCTACATGTACAGCTGATGTAAAGGAGCACTCTGATAAAAACAGTTGATGTATGGGGGGACTCTGATGGGGACAGTTGATGTATGGGGGGACTCTGGTGGGGACAGTTGATGTATGAGGACACTCTGATGGGGACAGTTGATGCAAAGGGAGTACTCTGATGGAGACAGTTGATTTCCTACATGTACAGCTGATGTAAAGGAGCACTCTGATAAAGACAGTTGATGTATGGGGGGACTCTGATGGGGACAGTTGATGTATGGGGGGACTCTGATGGGGACAGTTGACGTAATGGGGCACTCTGATGGGGACAGTCGATGTATGGGGGGACTTTGAGGAGGGGGAATAGATGTAAAGGTGCACTCCTGATGTGAATGCTGATGAGGACACCTGATGTAAGGGGGGGGGGGACTCTTATAGGAACCCCGATGTAGGGGCAAACTCTGAGGAGGACTCCAGATGTAAGGAGGGACTCTGGTAGGGACACCTGATATAAGGGGATACAGGTTCTGTTTAATCATCCTAATACATATTCACATTCTTTACTCCTGCACTGCCTCTGCACTACCTGTCAGATGTTACTGATGAGTTGTCCCTCCATGGTACAGAAGCATGCCAAGTGAACAGGGAATACTAGTTACATGCATAAAATACCTGAAATAAATATTTTAATATATAAAATGTATATTATAAAAATATATATAATATGATATATATATGTGTATAATAAATATATATATATATATATATATATATAATGCCAAAATATTGCCAACGTTCATAACTTTTGTGTTGCGGGAATACTCTGGTTGATGTTGCATTGCCATTCATTCCTAATGGCACCCCAATGTACGTGATGCCACATTGTGCTTTGTGTTGTGCTGCCTTTCAAAAAAAAAGTTCTTGCACATTTTTTGATGTGTTTTAGTGCATGAAAATATAGATCAGCAAGCAAGTAAATTAATTAAATATTGATGTTCATGTAATATACAGTATAGTAAGGTAAATTGCAAATTTTTGCCTTCCTCTGGATCAACTGTGGGTATAGAATTGGGTATATTGGATTGTACGATATTTTTTTATTTATTATTTCTTTTTTTTATGGTTGAACTGGATGGACTTGTGTCTTTTTTCGGCCTAGCTAACTATGTAACTATGTAAATGTAGCCTTAATATTAATGGACACCCATCATGTATAGAGTACGTTCCCTTTAAGGCCACCAGCTTGTTGGACATGATGGTTTTTATCTGTCCTCCAGTCTGGTGTCGCCGTTGTCAGGGCCAGAGGAGAGATAGATGGGATTAATCATGGTCAGGGCTGGGGATTGTTAGATTAAGGTTTTACATTAAGTGTAGTGATGGATTTAGTGTTTCTGACCTTAACGTTTCCACCTCCGTAGGAGCTAAATTAAGATTAAACCGTCCCATCCCGTTGTAGGCTGGTGTCGGCCAAACTAGCGGCATCCGCCATCAATATTTTATGAAGTTAATTAAAGACATCGGAGATATTTTATGTAAATAAGACTGTACATCCTACGCTGGAAAGTAATTTATTGCAACGTCAAGTTTAACATCTTGATGACGAGACAAATTCCATTTGTATTTTATGCAACAAAGAACACATTAAAATTAACAAGTATTAAGACTTATGAGGTTCTCATGTGGGCTGCTGAAGCAGTGTTTTCTAATGTGGCGTACACACGGTCGGAATTTCCAATGGAAACAGTCCGATGGGAGCTTTTCATCGGATTTTCCGACCGTGTGTATGCCCAACTGTCTTTTTCTGTCGGAATTTCCAACGGACTTTGAATTGAGAACCTGTTCTCAATTTTTCCGACGGAAAACCTTTCTATCGGATTTTCCGATCGTGTGTATGCAATTCCGACACACAAAATTCCGACGCATGCTCGGAAACAATTCGACGCATCCTCTGAAGCATTAAACTTCCCTTTTTATAGTGCTGTTGAACGTGTTTTATGCCGCTGTGTTATTGACCGTCGGAATTTGGTGTGATCGTGTGTAGGCAACACAGCTTGGGCTGAATTCCGTCGGAAAAAACTCTGACGGTTTTTCCAATCGTGTGTACGCGGCATAAGGCTTCGGAGGTGGTGGTTTAGTAGTCCTAGAGGAGTGGGGGGCTGATGTTCAGAACCAAACCCAAGAGTTTTTTTTTTTAACAATGTTACAATAAATTGGAATTTATTAAGGAAGATATAAATAAACTGAATGTGCCCCTATTTGGGATAATCCAAAAGATGACACCAAAAACAACACGTAACCATCAATTTCCAAAATGGTGTCTTAATCTTATTCCACAATATAATTTTATATGCAAAAAAACTAAATTAAAAACTGTAATCAAATATTGAAAAATTGAAAATTTGAAAAATATATAATACCAAACTAAAAAGAAAAAAACATTAAAAGCATTTAAAACAGGATAGCACCACCTTCTCAGGCACCTTAGATGCCTAAAGGGGGTAGATCTGTCCCGTTTTAGTGTTACATGTTTTAAAAAAAAAAAATTTTGGCATTTGATGTTTTTAATACTTTCTATATGTTTTGTTTTTTCATTTTCAAATACGGTTCGTGACATCTATTTTTTTTTTTTTAACAATTATTTAGCAAAATAAACTTTATACAACATACATACATTTTGGAAATGTAATGGTTATATGTACTTTTTGTTGTCATCCTTTTGGATTATCCTGAATAGAGGCAAAATGAATTTAATTCTTGCAAGGAACTTTGTAGTCCTTTTAGATGACATTATTTCCAGTCCCCTTACACTGTGCACCATAAAAAAACGATTTAAATTAAAAAATAAATACAATGTGTATATATACTGCATCATTTGAAATTAAAGAATAAATTAAAAATATAAAAATGATATACATAAACTGTGTGTGTGAATATACACAGCATCTCACAAAAGTGAGTACACCCCTCACATTTTTGTAAATATTTTATTCTATCTTTTCATGTGACAACACTGAAGAAATAACACTTTGCGATAATGTAAAGTAGTGAGTAGGGGTGGACCAGGCTGACAGCTTCCTGGCTGATCGCTTCTGGCAGGAGTGGTGCAGGCTTTTTTACAGGACATCAGAGCGGCCCAGAGAGGGGATTCCCTAACCCCCCCCCCCCCCACCGCTCTGATCTGTAAAAAAGCCTGCACCACTCCTGCCAGAAGTGGTCAGCTGAAGGACACAGAGCGGCAGGACCGGACTGAACCGGGGCCACTTTGAGCTGAGGTTGCAGCGCTCCCCTCTTTCTCCTCCTCTTGTGTGTCACGGAGATGCAGGCTATGTGTTACAGAGCCGGGTCTGTGTTCCGCGGCGCTGTATCAATGTCCCGACCCCCTAGACCGGCTCATGTGATAGCAGATTAAATCGGTGTTCCGCCTATCACACGAGCCAGTCTAGGGGGCGAGACCTTGCTACAGTGCCGCCGAACACAGACCCGGCTCCATGACACACACCATGGTGAGTCTGTATTGTTGATGGGCGCATTGAAGCTACATTTATGGGCACAGTGAGGCTACATTTATGGGCACAGCGAGCAGTATTTGTGGGCACAGTGAGCAGTATTTGTGGGCACAGTGAGCAGTATTTGTGGGCACAGTGAGCAGTATTTGTGGGCACAGTGAGCAGTATTTATGGACACAGTGAGCAGTATTTATGGGCACAGTGAGCAGTATTTATGGACACAGTGAGCAGTATTTATGGGCACAGTGAGCAGTATTTATGGACACAGTGAGCAGTATTTATGGACACAGTGAGCAGTATTTATGGACACAGTGAGCAGTATTTATGGGCACAGTGAGCAGTATTTATGGACACAGTGAGCAGTATTTATGGACACAGTGAGCAGTATTTATTGGCACGGTAAGGCTGCATTTATGGGCTCAGTGACTTACATTTATGGGTACAGTGAGGCTGCATTTGATGGGCACAGCGAGGCTGCAATGATGGGCACAGTGTGGCGGCATTCATGGGCACTGTAAAGCTGAATTTGATGGATACTGTGAGGCTGCACTGATGGGTACTGATATGCTTTATGTTAATATTGTTAAAGTTGTTGTTAATATTTATTTTTGGAACTTAATTCTGCATAAAACATTTAACAATGTAATTTTATGAGATAATTTATGAGGGCATGTTTAGGGGCAGGGGAGGTGTTGGGTGGGGCAACTGGTGGCGAGTAACTTCTAAGGCCTGGCTAGTGGCTCAGGAGAATTTTGAGCCTATATATAATATATATAATATACCGTAATATATATATATGTGTGTGTATGTATGTGTGTTTTTATATATATATATATATATATAATATAATATATATTATTTTATCTTTTTTTTTTTTTTTTTTTTTTCTGGTATGAAGGAGATCTTGTGCTTCAATGTGCCTAATTTAAGGCCTACAAACTCTGTACAAACCCAGCCCCATAAAGAACATTTGAACAAAAACACATTTTAGAAATAATAAAAAAAAAAAAATGTATACATTTTGAAATACCGTAATAAAAAAAAAAAAAATGTGTATTTATAGATGCATATATTTCTGGTTTTTAAATCTTCAATGTGCCTGATTGGAAGCCTAGAGAAAGTTTTTAAGCAGTTTGGAATTCTAGAAGAGGAGATTATTCGGCATTAAGCTCAATTCACTAAGCTATATTGATTTTTTTTTTTTTTTGCCTAATGACCATAATTTTCAGTAATGTGATCCAATGTAAGTGGAAAATAAGAGTCGGATGACAAACAACGCTGATCATTATGTCAGAACACACATGCGTTATAGCTTAGTAAATTGAACAGATTGCAGCAACACGCAATTATGTCACCTTTCAGAGGCCATGTGCGTTGGAGTTGTCTCACTCCTATAGTAGCAGCTCAGGTGTCGGGTATACAGAGTAAGGTCGTGTTTTTCACAGCCTGGGTTGGCGATCGCCTCCATTGCACGTACAATTCGCTCCTTTATTCCACTTTCTCAGGAAGCAATGATGGTGATTGATGGCTGGACCTGAGTAGCGTTGCTTGGTATGAGTGGTGATGGGGTCATGGAGCCCATGTCTCATTATTCTAACGGGTTCAGCTAATTAGTGCGGGGTTACCACTCACCGACTACGTGACGTCGCTGTTCTAGTTCTTTTCCTGGCTCATTATAAATGGGATTATATCAAGTGGAAGGGGGGGGGGGGGGCTGTCACTTTACTTTTTCCTCCTAATGAACTCCCATGCAAACAGCACTTTCCAATAGAATTAAATGGCTCTTTTTGGGGTAGGGATTTATTACATCCACTTTTATCAATTCCATTTTAATTTAATGATGTTTAGTATGGGCATTTCTTTAATAATAGGGCCTCTTGCACACAGTACTGATGTTTTGAGCGTCTGCTTTTTTGGATGTAATTTTAGGTGTTTGTTTTGCACGAGTTTGAGCGTATTTATGCGCGATTGCGTGCACCATGCCTTCCTAGGGAAAATTAATTCATATTTATGCTCATATGTGCATAAATTGCACGCCATGGCGCAAAATACTGACCGGTAAGGCAGATTTTCCTATTTTTGTTATTTACCGAATCCTCTGCGCTTGTTTTACGCGACTGTGTGAACAGGCACATTATAAATAATGGGCTACATTATTATTATTATTATTATTATTTAAGGTACTTGTATAGCGCTATCAATTTATGCAGCGCTTTACATATATATTGTACATTCACATAAGTCCCTACCCTAAAGGAGCTTACAGTCTAAGGTCCCTAACTCACATTCATATACTAGGGGCAATTTAGACAGAAGCCGATTAACAACTTTCAGACCCACCCCCCCCCCCCCCCATTCACTGGAATGAGTTGCGCTTGTAGGTCACTACTAGGGTTGCCACCTGTCTGGGATTCACCTGGACAGTTCATGTTTGGAATCATCCAGCCGGGTTTAAGACTGTCTGAAACCCGGACACATTATAAAGACCACACTATGGCTTCCCAGCAGGGTGGCTGGCTGCAGTTGTGTAAGCTGAGACAGTCACACTGCCCAAAGCCAGCACTAACAGTTCCCTCGCCCTATGCACAGATGGGACAGTAGAAATCTCAATCTACACCTCTTCCTCCCACCCCTACCCCTCTGTGTCTGCCCACACTCCAATACCTGGCTCTGTCCCTCAGAAAAGGAAAGTGGGGGTGGAAAATTTGAAGTCCAGCAGCCTCAGATACATCTGGATGAGAGGTGCTGACTGCCAAGGGGTGAGTGAGCTCACCGTCCATCCCTGTCTGTAAATTAAGTCTCCCCCCCTTCTCTCTCCTGTCTTTGAGTGAGTACACTAGAGTAAATCAGGGTTCTCAGAGCACCCCTTACACCAGAGTCCCCTTTACACCGGAGTCCTCAGTGTTCCCCCTTAAATCAGGGTTCCCAGAGCATCCCTTATGTTAGAGTCCCCAGAGTTCTCCCTTAGGCTGGATTCACACCTATGCATTTTTAGTGCTTTTTGCATTTTGCAGATTTGTACTACAGTCCATTAAACATGGTTTCCTATGGAACACGTTCTGTAGTGCAAATCGGCGAAATGCAAAAAGCACTAAAAATGCATAGGTGTGAATCAGGCCTTACATCAGAGTCTGCAGAGTGTAAGGGAACTCTGCACGTTCAGATGTAAAAGGGGAACTCTGTGGACTCTGATGTAAAGGTGAACTCTTGTGATTAAATTCATATGATTAAAAATGTTACTTAACCGGTTCCCGACCGGCGCACGACGATATACTTTGGCAGAATGGCACGGACAGGCATAAGGGCGTATATATAAGTCCCTCCTTAATGCCGTCTGTGCCATCGGGAGCGCGCCGAGAGCGGCGCGCTCCCGCGCCGGTCGGGACCCCCGTGAGGCCGGTCGCCGCGGGGCCCCCGCGATCCCCCGTGAGATGCGGAAATACACAGCATCTCCCCATTCTGCCTAGCAACTAGTGATGCCGATCTCTGCTCCCTGTGATTGGAGCAGAGATCAGCATTCACTAGCTGACAGCCACGCCCCCCCCCCCCACAGTAAGAAACACACCCCTAGGCATACTTAACCCCTACACTGCCTCCTTGTGGTTAACCCCTTCACTGCCAGTGTCATTTATACAGGAATCAAGGCATTTAAATAGCATTGATTGCTGTATAAATGACAATGGTCCCAAAAATGTGTCAAAAATGTCTGATGTGTCCGCCATAATGTCGCAGTCACAATAAAAATCGCTGATCGCCGCCATTACTAATAAAAAAAAAAATTATTAATAAAAATGCTATAAAACTATCCCCTATCTTGTAAACGCTATAACTTCTGCGCAAACCAATCAATAATCGCTTATTGCAATTTTTTTTTTTTACCAAAAATATGTAGAAGAATACGTATCGGCCTAAACTGAGGAAAAAAAAAATGTTTTTTTATATATTTTTGGGGGATCTTTATTATAGCAAAAAATAAAAAAGAATGTGTTTTTTTTCAAAATTGTCGCTCTTTTTTGTTTATAGCGCAAAAAATAAAATCCGCAGAGGTGATCAAATACCACCAAAAGAAAGCTCTATTTGTGGGGAAAAAAAGGACGTCAATTTTGTTTGGGAGCCACGTCGCACGACCGCGCAATTGTCAGTTAAAGCGACGCAGTGCCGAATCGCAAAAAGGGGCCTGGTCCTTTGGCTGCAAATTGGTCCGGTCTGAAAGTGGTTAATTGCAAAAAATATGTATAGTTTATACTATAAACAAAAATTAGCAGTGCGCTGCTAAAGTGTTTGGGTTTGACTTGAAGAAAAGGTGGCAACCCTAGTCACTATGCCTGTGGAAATAGACAGAAGGTATAATTCCGACTGCGAAGCAAAGCATCAGCTGAAGGGAGATCAGTTGGGGAGGGAAGTGGTAAAAAATGGGGCAAGGTTTTACCACCGCTGAACCGCTAATGTGAATGAACCCTTAACGAAGAGGTTTCACCGAAGATTAGAGTCTCTCCTGTCCCCAGGCGAGAAAGTGATCATGCATCTATCAAGGAGACAGAAATGTAATTAGCGGAGATTAATAGCACTTGTCTTGGCAACAGGCACTTCCCCAAGGCAAGTTCCATCACCAGCATGCAGGTGGGGTATCTGCTACAGTGCCAGTTAACCTCTTGCTGCCCACAAAACACATACAAGGGGGGGCTTTACCACTCATACACCACACATGGGCGTCCATGGGCGGCAGGGCTTTCTTTGCTAAGAGCGCGCTCACTGCAAGCTCCCAGCACAGTGATCTGCCAAAGACAGCCCATACTATGATCAGGATTCGTCAGGACCCGATCATGTGAGCACTACGACAGCCAGTCACAGTGGTGTAAAGGGATGCCAGGGCTAGGCGGGAATGTGTTACAAAAAAAAATAAAAAATAGCCCAAGCGGGCATGCTTACGGCAGAGCTCTGTGCAATCAATACTGATACAGGAGGAGGGGTGCGGTGTGGTGATGGCACCTTCCGGGACTCGTCTGGGTGAATGGAGTCTATGTAATCCCCCATTCACATTACTATAATGCAACGCCAGGCGTTGCGCATATACATATTTTTTTTTTTTTGCGCACTGTCTGGACTTGGTTGTAGATTAGGCCATTCATTTCAATAGGATGTCCTAAACACGGCAAAGAAACGCCTTTTGAGCTTCAAGCTTCACGTATTTTTTTTTTTTTTTTTTAACAGCACATGTTACTGCGCATTCTCGCGCGCACAAAACCACATTTTTTGCTTGGCGCATTTCGGGTGCCATTAAAGTGGTTGTAAACCCTTACAAACCACTTTGACCTACAGGTAAGCCTAGATTAAGGCTTACCTGTAGGTCCAATAAATATCTCCTAAACCTACATGGTTTAGGAGATATTTAGAAAAAAACAGGCATCGCTGTCTACGGCGCATTCGCCGTAGACAGCCGCGCGCAGGCGCACTGAGCATGCCGAGTTCACGGCGATATGCCGCTTTCGTGCGCATGCGCGGGAGTGACGTCATCGCCGCTCCAGCGAATGACAGCGCTGGAGCAGCGGGACCCGGAAGTCACTCCGGGCTTGATGGCGTCGCAGAAGGTCGTGGATGAGGGTCGCTTCGGGGGCTTCGTTCTCAGGTAAGTCATTCATAATAAGCTAGTATGCTATGCATACTAGCTCATTATGCCTTTGCCTTGCAGGTTCCGTTTTTTTTTTTTGGAGGAGGCTTTACTTCCTCTTTAACAATGAATGGCATCGCAAGGGCGACTTGCGGTTTTTGCGTGTTTCCCGAACGTGCACAAATCCACACGCTTTTGCGTGCGTTCACACATTGCACTAGTGTGAATGTGGGCTGAGAGTCATCAGCCTGTGTGACACCCAACAGTGAAAGTAATGCAAAGAAATCTTTCATGTTTCAGGGAGGAGCAGAGAAGCAGGAAGGCAACAAAGAAATGAGGCACGCAGGCGCGTTCCCACGTGTCAGGTGTAGGGCTGCCCATTTTTAAATGGCTGCCCTATGTGAAAGGAAGAAAAGGAAGGAAAGAGGAATGGAATGCAAGAAAGAAAAGATGGGAAAGGAAGGAAAGATAGGGAAGGAAATATAGGAATTAAATGGAAGGAAGGGAAAGAAAGGAAAGGAAGGAAGAAAGAGGAAAGGAAAGGAAGGAAAAGAAAGATAGGAAAGGAAGGAAAGATAGGAAAAGAAATATAGGAATTAAATGGAAGGAAGGGAAAGAAAGGAAATAAAGAAAAGGAAGGAAGAAAAGTAAAAGAAGGAAAGGAAGGAACGAATGAGGAAAGAAAAAGAAAGAAGGAAAGAGGAAAGGAACGAGGGAAGGAAAGGAAAGATAGGAGATGGGAAAGGAAGGAAAGATAGGAAAGAAAATATAGGAATTAAATGGAAGTAAGGAAGGGAAAGAAAGGAAGAAACGGAAGAAAAGACAAAAAAGGAGGGAAGGAATGAGGGAAGGAAAGGAAGGAAGGAAAGATAGGGAAGAAAATATAGGAATTAAATGGAAGGAAGGGAAAGAAAGAAAGGAAGGAAGAAAAGAAAAAAAGAAGAGGAAAGGGAAGGAAAGGAAGGAAAAGAAAGATAGGAAAGACAGGAAAAGACATATAGGAATTAAATGCAAGGAAGGAAGGGAAAGAAAGGAAATAAAGAAAAGGAAGAAAAAAAAAAGAAGGAAAGGAAGGAACGAATGAGGGAAGAAAAGAAAAAGAAGGAAAGAGGAAAGGAACGAGGGAAGGAAAGGAAAGAAAAGATGGAAAGGAAGGAAAAGAAAGATAGGAGATGGGAAAGGAAGGAAAGATAGGAAAGAAAATATAGGAATTAAATGGAAGTAAGGAAGGGAAAGAAAGGAAGAAAAGACAAAAAAGAAGGAAAGGAGGGAAGGAAAGAGGAAAGGAATGAGGGAAGGAAAGGAAGGAAGGAAATGAAGGAAAAGAAAGATAGGAGATAGGAAAGGAAGGAAGTATAGGAAAGAAAATATAGGAATTAAATGGAAGGAAGGAAGAGCAAGAAAGGAAGAAAAGAAATAGAAGGAAATGAAGAAAAGAAAGGAAAGAAAAAGAAGGAAAGGCAATAAGGAATGAGGGAAGAAAATAAAAAGAAAGGAAGGAAGGAAAGAGGAAATGAATGAGGGAAGGAAGCAAAGAAAGGAAGGAAAAGAAAGATAGGGGAAAGGAAGGAAGTATAAGAAAGGAAATATAAGAATTAAATGGAAGGAAGGAAGAGCAAGAAAGGAAGAAAAGAAATAGAAGATAATGAAGAAAGAGAAAGGAAAGAAAAAGAAGGAAATGAAATAAGGTATGAGGGAAGAAAAGAAGGGAAGGAAGGAAGGAAAGAGGAAAGGAATGAGGGAAGGGAAGGAAGGAAAGGAAGGAAAAGAAAGATAGAAGATAGGAAAGGAAGGAAAGATGGGAAAGGAAATATAGGAATTAAATGGAAGGAAGGAAGGGAAAGAAAGTAAGAAAAGAAAAAGAAGGAAATGAAGAAAGAGAATGGAAAGAAAATGTTGGAAAGGAAAGATAAGAAGGAAAGGAAAGATGGCAAAGAAAGGAAAGGAAGAAAAGAAAAAAGCAAGGAAAGAAAAGTAAGGAGATTAGGAAGGACAGAAAGCAAAAGGGAGGGAAAGGAAAGGTAGGCAATAAAGAAAAGGAAGGAAAAGAGGGAAAGAAATAGAAAGGAATAAAGAAAGGAAGGAAATAAGAGAAATATTAAGTAAATACTGTAAATGCACCACACCGAACCACATGGTGCTGCAGCACTGTTCAGTTTGGCTTCTATATTTGCAGATACATGGGGGTGCTAAAGAGCAGCGCATTTCTCTGCGGGTCCGAAGAGCGCGCTATTTTGTGTGTGCTCCCAATGAGCAAAGGGCTGAATGTAACCCAATAGACTTTCTTCTAAAGAACATTTGTGCGTCATTTAAATCATTTTTAAACCAGCATTTTATTTATAAACGATAACAAGAGTTCTTCTTTAATCCCCATCGGAAACCCAAGTGAGAGGGTGACAACGCAGGAGAGAAAAGTTGGGAGACATGGACAGAGTGTTGTCACCCTATAACAAGATAGGATAATATAATTGGCTCCGTTTTTTAAAAAGATTGAAAATTACTTTTTGAAATTGCATTTGCACGTAATTTTTGATTTACATTTCCTTTAATGAAGACGCAAAAAAGTAACTAAATTCCAGGTTTGTTTTACAAATCGAACCCCCCATTTAGCACATGTCTGGTGTACTCGTGTTGAAAAGTATATTTTAGAAAGCAGTGACCCTTTTTACTATTGGAATGTGCTTTAGATATTTTTTTTTGGAAGTGGAATTCCAGAGAAATTTTAAAAGGAGTGCCAAAAAATAAAGAAATGTGCAAATGTAACAAATGCACCTTTTTTACAAGCAGGGTTGGCTTTCCCTCATACGGGCAGTAAAATATATGGCCGGGGTTTATTGCGCAGATATAATTCACTTTCCCTGCTTATTTGCATTTCATATATGTGTCTACAGGCCCGCTGGGAATTCGGCTCGGCCATAAAAATAACAATGTTAAATGACTATGTTAATGGAAACATCAACAGCGCCCCCACCAGGGCACAGGAGAGAGGTGTTATCGTTGTGCCCGAGGGAAGAATGTATTATAACCCATTTGGATAGCATGGCATTGACCATCTGCAGAATTCTACATACCGTATATACTCGAGTATAGGCCGACCCGAATATAAGCCGAGGCACCTAATTTTACCACAAACAACTGGGAAAACTTATTGACTCGAGTATAAGCCTAGGGTGAGAAATGCGCAGCTACTGTAAGTGGAATAGAGGGTCAACAATGCCCATTTGCAGCCTCACTGTGCCCATGCAGATGGACACAGTTGACCGATTTGGGGCCCTGTATCTCAGGGTCACTTAGTGCTAGGAACCCCATCTTTAGATATGTTGTAGTGCTAATTCCACTGGGTTGGAATACAACATTTGGGGTTCCTAGCTCCAAGTGTCCCCGAGATATGGGGCCCCAAATTCGGGTCAGAAAATGTCAAGCACTTTTCTGCAGCAGAGAATGACATTTTCCGAACTGACTTTGGGCCCCGTATCTCGGGGCCACTTAGTGCTAGGAACCCCATATTTGGATATGTTATAGTGCTAGGTCCACTGGGTTGGCACACCAAATTTGGGACTCCTAGACCCAAGTGGCCCCGAGATACGGGGCCCCAAAGTCAGGTCGGAAATTTTTTTTTTTTGCTGCAGAAAAGTGCTTGACTCGAGTATAAGCCGAGGGGGGCACTTTCAGCACAAAAAAATGTGCTGAAAAACTCGGCTTATACTCGAGTATATACGGTAATTCTTAGGCCAGTCTGATAAAAGATTCCGAAATTAAAGCAATAGAAAAATCGACCACCTTTTTTTTATTATAAGTGGCTGCCTGCAGTGTTATGCAATAATGTGCTAGTATAATGTGCTAGCATGCAGCGCACTCTAGCACAATATGGCAGGCGTACCTTTATCTGAGCTGTCACTGCTGCTGGCGCTTCCATCTTCACCCGGTCTTCCTTCTTTGTTCTCTTCGGCCATTTGAATGGCCGGGCTACAATGATCCCGCACGTGAGCACAGGAGTCATCATTGAGGCACAGTGCTCTGGATTGACAGTGTTTCCTGAATGCAAAACATCACTGCGCATGCGTGGCGATGTCACTGGATACTGCCGACGTGGGTTTCGGAGATATTCACTGTACCAACAGGTAAGACTTACTATAACGGGGGTCTGCAAACTTTCTAATCAAAAGGTTAGTCCTCTGTCCTTCAAACTTTAGGGGGGCTGGATTGCGGCCATTGGGAGTACAAAATGTCCCAGCATTAATGGGAGTAAATCATCCCCCATCATTGGTGTCATTGGGAGGAAATGTGTCCCATCATTGGTGTCATTGGGACCCATTGTTGGGGTCATAGGGAGGAATTGTGACCCGTCGTTGGTGTTATTGGGAGGAATTGTGCCCCGTCATTGGTGTCATTGGGAGGAAATGTGTCCCATCATTGGTGTCATTGGGACCCATTGTTGGGGTCATAGGGAGGAATTGTGACCCGT
The DNA here is from genome assembly GCA_028564925.1 of Lithobates sylvaticus. Lineage (NCBI taxonomy): Eukaryota > Metazoa > Chordata > Amphibia > Anura > Ranidae > Lithobates > Lithobates sylvaticus. The sequence goes on along the minus strand of CM053034.1, from coordinate 215,100,387 downwards.
CGTTGGTGTTATTGGGAGGAATTGTGCCCCATCATTGGTGTCATTGGGAGGAAATGTGTCCCATCATTGGTGTCATTGGAACCCATTGTTGGGGTCATAGGGAGGAATTGGGACCCGTCATTGGTGACATTGGCAGGAATTGGGCCCCACCATTGGTGGCATTGGGAGGAAATGTGTCCCATCATTGGTGTCATTGGGACCCATTGTTGGGGTCATAGGGAGGAATTGGGACCCGTCGTTGGTGTTTTTGGGAGGAATTGTGCCCCATCATTGGTGTCATTGGGAGGAAATGTGTCCCATCATTGGTGTCATTGGAACCCATTGTTGGGGTCATAGGGAGGAATTGGGACCCGTCATTGGTGATATTGGCAGGAATTGGGCCCCACCATTGGTGGCATTGGGAGGAAATGTGTCCCATCATTGGTGTCATTGGGACCCATTGTTGGGGTCATAGGGAGGAATTGGGACCCGTCGTTGGTGTTATTGGGAGGAATTGTGCCCCATCATTGGTGTCATTGGGAGGAAATGTGTCCCATCATTGGTGTCATTGGAACCCATTGTTGGGGTCATAGGGAGGAATTGGGACCCGTCATTGGTGACATTGGCAGGAATTGGGCCCCACCATTGGTGGCATTGGGCCCCATTGTTGGTGTCATTAACCGCTTGCCGCCCGCCGGCTGTCAATTGACCGCTAGGCGGCGTGGCTCTCGTTTTGGGAGGGCGTCATATGACACCCATGCCTTCTCGGCACACCAGGGGAGCGCGCGTCGCCGGCGGCAATGTCCGCCAGGCACCCGCGATTGCCCGGTAACACAGCAGGATCATGGATCTGTGTGTGTAAACGCACAGATCCACGGTCCTGTTAGAGAAGAGGAGCCAATGGTGTGTTCCTTGTACAGAGGAACACCGACCAGTCTCCTCTCCTTGTGAGTCCCCTCCCCCTACAGTTAGAATCACTCCCAGGGAACATATTAACCCCTCGATCGCCCCCCCCCCCTAGTGTTAACCCCTTCCCTGCCAGTCACATTTATACAGTAATCAATGCATTTTTATATCACGGATCATTGTATAAATGTGAATGGTCCTAAAAATGTGTCATAAGTGTCTGATATGTCCGCCGCAATATCGCAGTCACGATGCCATTACTAGTAAAAAAAATAATAATAAAAATGCTATAAAACTATATCCTATTTTGTAGACACTATAACTTTTGCGCAAACCAATCAATAAACGCTTATTGCATTTTTTTTTTTTACCAAAAATATGTAGAAGAATACATATCGGCCTAAACTGAGGAAAAAAAAAAAAAAAAAAAAATTGGATATTTATTATAGCAAAAAGTAAAAAATAATGCGTTTTTTTTTTTTTTTTTTTTCAAACTTGTCACTCTTCTTTTGTTTATAGCGCAAAAAAATAAAACCGCAGAGGTGATCAAATACCACTAAAAGAAAGCTCTATTTGTGGGAAAAAAAGGAATTTCAATTTCATCTGAGTACAGTGTAGCATGACCGCGCAATTGTCATTCAAAGTGTGACAGCGCTGAAAGCTGAAAAATGGCCTGGGCAGGAAGGGGGTGAAAATGCCCGGTATTGAGATGGTTATGAGGAGTTGTGCCCCATTGTTGATGTCATTGGCAGGAATTATGCCCCATCGCTGATGTCATTGGGAGGAATTGTGCTTGAGGGAGTGAGGGGCAGGGCTACATAAAAATGTATTCACAAGAAACGCGTTGATAGGAGGAGAGAGCAGAGGGAGTAGAGAGTTGACCTCATTTGTCTTTTGCTGCTCTTTTAAGCTAACAGGTCTGAGGCGGGGATATGACTTAGGCTGGCTTCACACTGGGGCGGTGCGGGGCGGCGACGGTAAAGCAGCGCTATATTTAGCGCTGCTTTACCATCGTTTTTCCCGCGGTATGCGGCCGCTAGCGGGGTGGTTTTAACCCCCGCTAGCGGCCGCAAAAGGGTTAAAAACCTCCGCAAAGCGCCGCTGCAGCGGCGGTTTGCGGGCGGTATCCCCGCGGTTTCCCATTGATTCCAATGGGAAGGAGCGGTATAGGAGCGGTGAATACACCGCTCCTTCACCGCTCCAAAGATGCTGCTAGCAGGACTTTTGTTGCGGTCCTGCTAGCGCACCGCTCCAGTGTGAAAGCCCGCCGGCTTTCACACTGGAGTGAATGGGGCCGGTTTTTTCAGGCGGTACACAGGCGCTATTTTTAGCGCCGTACCGCCTGAAAACCGCCCCAGTGTGAAAGGGGCCTTACTGATTGTAATTGGTGTCATTCATCTGGTTGTGGTGTGTGGCAGAGCTCTGTAGATCTCAGAGCTGGATGGACAGAAATACAAATCTTTTGGCAAATAAAACGTCTCTCATATATGTATTTAATTACCCCTGTAGAGCAGCAATTTAGACTGGGAGACTGAGAGATGTGCTAAGGTGTACTATGTTAAAATATGTTAACAAGATACATTGTATTCGTAAGTCGTCGGTGTTCGTATTCGTAACGATTCGTACATTCGTAAGGGTTATTTTTTCGTTGATTCGTTTTTTCGTTAGTTTAATTTTCGTTTATTCGAAATTCGGACGCATTCGTATTTATTCGTACATTCGTAACATTCGTAATCGGAGCATAATTCATAATTTTATGTAATGTGTATGCTATTATTACATTTTAAGAGACACGGAAAAAATTACGAATCGAAAAAAAAAGTTACGAATGTACGAATTTTTTCGTTCAATCCATTCGAAGCACGTTAAGCAGCGCCATTGTAAGAGACACGGAAAATTACGATTCGAATAATAAAAAAAAAAAGTTACGAATGTACGAATTTTTTCGTTCAATCCATTCGAAGCACGTTAAGCAGCACCATTGTAAGAGACACGGAAAATTACGAATCGGAAAAAAAAAAAAAAAAAAAAAAAGTTACGAATGTACGAATTTTTTCGTTCAATCCATTCGAAGCACGTTAAGCAGCGCCATTGTAAGAGACACGGAAAATTACCAATTCAACAAAAAAAAAAAGTTACGAATGTACGAATTTTTTCGTTCATTTTCATTTTCGTTGTTCCTGTTTTCGTTTTTCGGATTTTCTTCATTCGTACATTCGTTGTTTCTAATTATTTTTTTTCGGATTTTCGTTGTTTTTCGGATTCGTTCGATTCGTTATTCGTTAAAATTTTTAGCGAATCGTTCCTTCATTCGTACGAAAACGAACGAACGAAAATAACGAAGAAAAACTAAAAAAAACGAAACGAATTGCACATGTCTAGTAGAGAGAGTGAGTAGGGAGACAACCTCATCAGTCTGCTGCTCCTATTTACTGTCCAGTCAACAGGCAAGGTGTGCAGAGATAACACCACTTGTACTCCTTGACTTAAAGCAGTATTAAGCGGAAAACAAAATATTTATTATATTGCAGCTTGGATGCAATGGCTGCATTTGTTTGTTTTTCCTTTTTAGGCCTTCTTTCTTCTATTTTCAGCTGGTGATCCAGCCAGTAAGTCTGGTGTGTTTCAAAAGAACAAGCTCTCTTCCAGATGTATCAGTTAACAGGGATGAGACCAACCATTTACCATGGACAGGGGTGCTTACAATGATCAGCTTTTATTTATTTTTGTAAAACCTTCATCCCAAAAGGGAAAAACCGTTACAGTGACTGCTTAAAAAGTATTTGCTGGAGTTTCAATTTACAAGTGTATTTAGATCTGCTAATACAACGAACAGTCTGCTCACACCCCAGATTCACCCCAGACTGACAATGCTGCTGTCCAAAGTTTCCCCTGTGCTTCTTCATTCAGAGAGGGGGCGCTCTAATACAGGAGGTGTGTGACTGGCCAGAAAACCAGGTGAAAACAGAGGGGGGGGAGCCTAAAAAGAAAGAGAAAACAAATGCAGCCACCACATCTGATGATTGGTAAGCTGCAATCAGAGGCGGCTCTAGGCTTTGTGATGCCTTAGGCGAAACTTACACATGAGGCCCCACTCACGCTCATGATAGGAAAAAAAATACAAGCACACAGAGAGAGAGAATCAGTGATTGAGCACAGGCAAATTAGGAGGCCGCGAGGCCCCTGTGAGTGCGAGGCCTTAGGCGACCGCCTAATTTGCCAAATTAGAGAGCCGCCTCTGGCTGCAATATATTACATTTTTGGGTTTAATACTACTTTAAATGATCCACCTAGCTGTGCTGCATGGCAGAGCTGTGCAAAATCTGAGAACTGGATGGACAGAAATGCAAATCCTCTGGCAATTAAAACCCCTCCCATGTATGTATTTCATCTGTGTATTTACCCGGAGTTCAGCTTTAAATCCGGACTTGTAGCATCTGCAGCATTTCTGGTGTGCTGCAGAATTCCAATTTTCCGTTGTATTCTTTGCAGTGGAGACAATCACACCGCACGGAGGCATTTGTTACCTATACTAGTAGACGGAAATGTTATATCTGGGACCATTTCACACATGGTAATGTTACCTGCGCACCAGAGAAGGGCCTCGCTTAACAAAATAAAATGTTTTAAGATTTTTTTTTTTAGACTTTCTTGGACGCTAAGAAAGAGTTTAAAGGGGAAGTAGATTTTCAGGGAGCATATTTTCAATTCTTGTTATAAGGTTAGTTTTATTTTTTACATACTTTTTACATATTTTTCTTATTCTACTGAATAAAGAAGTTTTAGATTAGCCACTAGAGGCAGAGTACATAAGCTATTATTTAACCACGTGCCGACCTGTCACAGTAATTATACTGAAGCGGGGCGGCACATGCAGGCACAATCACGTACATGTACTTCATCGTGCCTGCTCCAGATGCCCCTCTATATGATTGGCTACCACTAATTACATGATACAGGTAGCCAGGTACCATGTGATTGCTGTGGGACAATCAAAGATTACAATAGTAAGCAAGCTGTTCATCAATGGAAAGCCATTCATGACAGGTAGTTTGCATTGTTATTGTGTATTCACTGTGACCAATCATAGTGATCACATGATACCGGGTTACCGATTACTGGTAACTGTAATCCGCTGAGTCCGATGGACACATATATATGTGTATATATGTGATATATGTGTGTGTATGTATGTATGTATGTATGTGTATATATATGTATATATATATATATATATATATATATATATATATATATATAATGTACATGTAAATACACAGATGAAATACATACATGGGAGGGGTTTTAATTGTCAGAGGATTTGCATTTCTGTCCATCCAGTTCTCATATTTACACCGCTCTGCTATGTAGCACAGCTAGGTGGATCACTTAAAGCGGTATTAAATCCAAAAATGTAATATATTGCAGCTTACCAATCATCAGATGTGGTGGCTGCATTTGTTTTCTTTTTTCAGGCTTTTCCCCCTCTGTTTTCACCTGGTTTTCTGGGCAGTAACACGCCTCCTGTATTGGAGCGCCTCACAGTCTGGATAAAAGAGCACAGGGAAAACCTTTGGACATCAGCATTGTCAGTCTGGGGTCAATCTGATGGTCTTTAGTAAATAGCGAGCATTACCTGATGGTCTTTTGTAACAAGCGAGCAGTCTCTGTTGGTCTTTTGAAACAAGCGAGCAGTCTCTGTTGGTCTTTTGTAAAAAAAAAAGTCATCATTCTATGTTGGTCTTTAATAACTAGTGAGTAGTCCCTGATAGTCTTTAGTAACAATCAAGCAGTCTTTGTTGGTCTTTTATAACAAGCGAGCAGACTCTGGCCATCTCTTGCAGTAATAGTAAATTGCAGGTTGGGTTGGCTATTTTGCTTCTGAGAAAATGAAGAAAAACTTTTGTGATTAAAAAAGGAAAAAAAATCCTCCCTCTGTCTGACCTCCCCCTGTCTTCCCTCTCACATCCCCCTGTTTTCCCTCTCACATCCCCCTGTTTTCCCTCTGACCTCCCTCTGACCTCCCTCTGACCTCCCTCTGACCTCCCTCTGACCTCCCTCTGACCTCCCTCTGACCTCCCTCTGACCTCCCTCTGTCTTCCCTCTGACCTCCCTCTGTCTTCCCTCTGACCTCCCTCTGTCTTCCCTCTGACCTCCCTCTGTCTTCCCTCTGACCTCCCTCTGTCTTCCCTCTGTCTTCCCTCTGACCTCCCTCTGTCTGACCTCCCTCTGTCTTCCTTATGACCTCCCTCTGTCTTCCTTCTGACCTCCCTCTGTCTTCCTTCTGACCTCCCTCTGTCTTCCTTCTGACCTCCCTCTGTCTTCCCTCTGACCTCCCCCTGTCTTCCCCCTGTCTTCCCCCTGTCTTCCCTCTGACCTCCCCCTGTCTTCCCTCTGACCTCCCTCTGTCTTCCCTCTGACCTCCCTCTGTCTTCTTCTGTCTGTCTTCCCTCTGTCTTCCGCCTGTCTTCCGCCTGTCTTCCCTCTGTCTTCCCTCTGTCTTCCCTCTGTCTTCCCTCTGTCTTCCCTCTGTCTTCCCTCTGTCTTCCCCCTGACCTCCCCTGTCTTCCCCCTGTCTTCCCTCTGACCTCCCCCTGTCTTCCCTCTAACCTCCCTCTGACCTCCCTCTGTCTTCCCTCTGTCTTCCCTCTGTCTTCCCTCTGTCTTCCCTCTGACCTCCCTCCTGTCTTCCCTCTGACCTCCCTCTGTCTTCCCTCTGACCTCCCTCCTGTCTTCCCTCTGACCTCCCTCTGACCTCCCTCTGTCTTCCCTATGACCTCCCTCTGTCTTCAGTCTGACCTCCCTCTGTCTTCCCCCTGTCTTCCCTCTGTCTTCCGTCTGACCTCCCTCTGTCTTCTCTCTGACCTCCCTCTGACCTCCCTCTGTCTTCCCTCTGACCTCCCTCTGACCTCCCTCTGTCTACCCTCTGTCTTCCCTCTGTCTTCCCTCTGTCTTCCCTCTGTCTTCCCTCTGTCTTCCCTCTGTCCTCCCTCTGTCCTCCCTCTGTCCTCCCTCTGTCTTCCCTCTGTCTTCCCTCTGTCTTCCCTCTGTCTTCCCTCTGACCTCCCCCTGTCTTCCCCCTGTCTTCCCTCTGACCTCCCCCTGTCTTCCCTCTAACCTCCCTCTGACCTCCCTCTGTCTTCCCTCTGACCTCCCTCTGTCTTCCCTCTGTCTTCCCTCTGACCTCCCTCCTGTCTTCCCTCTGACCTCCCTCTGTCTTCCCTCTGTCTTCCCTCTGTCTTCCCTATGACCTCCCTCTGTCTTCCCTCTGACCTCCCTCTGTCTTCCGTCTGACCTCCCTCTGTCTTCCCCCTGTCTTCCCTCTGTCTTCCGTCTGACCTCCCTCTGTCTTCCCCCTGTCCTCCCCCTGTCCTCCCTCTGACCTCCCTCTGACCTCCCTCTGTCTTCTCTCTGACCTCCCTCTGTCTTCCCTCTGTCTTCCCTCTGACCTCCCTCTGTCTACCCTCTGTCTACCCTCTGTCTTCCCTCTGTCTTCCCTCTGTCTTCCCTCTGTCCTCCCTCTGTCCTCCCTCTGTCCTCCCTCTGTCTTCCCTCTGTCTTCCCCCTGACCTCCCCCTGTCTTCCCCCTGTCTTCCCTCTGACCTCCCTCTAACCTCCCTCTGACCTCCCTCTGTCTTCCCTCTGTCTTCCCTATGACCTCCCTCTGTCTTCCCTCTGACCTCCCTCTGTCTTCCGTCTGACCTCCCTCTGTCTTCCCCCTGTCTTCCGTCTGACCTCCCTCTGTCCTCCCCCTGTCCTCCCCCTGTCCTCCCTCTGACCTCCCTCTGTCTTCTCTCTGACCTCCCTCTGTCTTCCCTCTGACCTCCCTCTGTCTACCCTCTGTCTTCCCTCTGTCTTCCGTCTGACCTCCCTCTGTCTTCCGTCTGACCTCCCCCTGTCTTCCCCCTGACCTCCCTCTGTCTTCCCTCTGACCTCCCTCTGTCTTCCCTCTGACCTCCCTCTGTCTTCCCTCTGTCTTCCCTCTGACCTCCCTCTGACCTCCCTCTGACCTCCCTCTGACCTCCCTCTGTCCTCCCTCTGACCTCCCTCTGTCTTCCCTCTGTCTTCCCTCTGTCTTCCCTCTGACCTCCCTCTGACCTCCCTCTGTCTTCTCTCTGACCTCCCTCTGACCTCCCTCTGACCTCTCTCTGACCTCCCTCTGACCTCCCTCTGACCTCCCTCTGACCTCCCTCTGACCTCCCTCTGACCTCCCTCTGACCTCCCTCTGACCTCCCTCTGTCTTCCCTCTGACCTCCCTCTGTCTTCCCTCTGACCTCCCTCTGTCTTCCCTCTGTCTTCCCTCTGTCTTCCCTCTGACCTCCCTCTGACCTCCCTCTGACCTCCCTCTGTCTTCCCTCTGTCTTCCCTCTGTCTTCCCTCTGACCTCCCTCTGTCTTCTCTCTGTCTTCTCTCTGTCTTCTCTCTGACCTCCCTCTGTCTTCTCTCTGACCTCCCTCTGACCTCCCTCTGACCTCCCTCTGACCTCCCTCTGACCTCCCTCTGACCTCCCTCTGTCTTCCCTCTGTCTTCCCTCTGTCCTCCCCCTGTCTTCCCCCTGTCTTCCCTCTGACCTCCCTCTGTCTTCCCTCTGTCTTCCCTATGACCTCCCTCTGTCTTCCCTCTGACCTCCCTCTGTCTTCCGTCTGACCTCCCTCTGTCTTCCCTCTGTCTTCCCCCTGACCTCCCCCTGTCTTCCCCCTGTCTTCCCTCTGACCTCCCTCTGTCTTCCCTCTGTCTTCCCTATGACCTCCCTCTGTCTTCCCTCTGACCTCCCTCTGTCTTCCGTCTGACCTCCCTCTGTCTTCCCCCTGTCTTCCCTCTGTCTTCCGTCTGACCTCCCTCTGTCCTCCCCCTGTCCTCCCCCTGTCCTCCCTCTGACCTCCCTCTGTCTTCCCTCTGTCTTCCCTATGACCTCCCTCTGTCTTCCCTCTGACCTCCCTCTGTCTTCCGTCTGACCTCCCTCTGTCTTCCCTCTGTCTTCCCTCTGTCTTCCGTCTGACCTCCCTCTGTCCTCCCCCTGTCCTCCCTCTGTCCTCCCTCTGACCTCCCTCTGTCTTCTCTCTGACCTCCCTCTGTCTTCCCTCTGACCTCCCTCTGTCTTCCCTCTGTCTTCCCTCTGTCTTCCGTCTGACCTCCCTCTGTCTTCCGTCTGACCTCCCTCTGTCTTCCCTCTGACCTCCCTCTGTCTTCCCCCTGACCTCCCTCTGTCTTCCCTCTGACCTCCCTCTGTCTTCCCTCTGTCCTCCCTCTGTCTTCCCTCTGACCTCCCTCTGTCCTCCCTCTGACCTCCCTCTGACCTCCCTCTGACCTCCCTCTGACCTCCCTCTGTCCTCCCTCCCTCTCTCTTCCCTCTGTCTTCCCTCTGTCTTCCCTCTGACCTCCCTCTGACCTCCCTCTGTCTTCCCTCTGACCTCCCTCTGACCTCCCTCTGACCTCCCTCTGACCTCCCTCTGACCTCCCTCTGACCTCCCTCTGACCTCCCTCTGACCTCCCTCTGACCTCCCTCTGTCTTCCCTCTGACCTCCCTCTGTCTTCCCTCTGACCTCCCTCTGTCTTCCCTCTGACCTCCCTCTGTCTTCCCTCTGACCTCCCTCTGACCTCCCTCTGTCTTCCCTCTGTCTTCCCTCTGTCTTCCCTCTGACCTCCCTCTGTCTTCTCTCTGTCTTCTCTCTGTCTTCTCTCTGACCTCCCTCTGTCTTCTCTCTGACCTCCCTCTGACCTCCCTCTGACCTCCCTCTGACCTCCCTCTGACCTCCCTCTGACCTCCCTCTGACCTCCCTCTGTCCTCCCTCTGTCCTCCCTCTGTCCTCCCTCAGTCCTCCCTCTGTCCTCTGTCTGTTTTCCCTCTGTCTTCCCCCTGGCTTCCCCCTGGCTTCCCCCTGACCTCCCCCTGACCTCCCCCTGTCTTCCCTTTAACCTCCCTCTGACCTCCCCCTGTCTTCCCTCTGTGCATTAAAAAAATGCTATAGCCATGTCCACTCACAGAAGTTGACCCCCACCTCTCACCGCAATGTACTTTGTACGACATTAGAAAGCAATCCCTACCATTTCTTCTGATGATCCCAGGTGCACCAGTCCAACACATACTGTTAGAATAGCTTTGTGTTAACATTTTATCCTTAATAAGATTACAAGGTGCAAACACATGCGTGCGCCCCTCGCGGATTTCTTACACATCACTGCACGTTATAACAAGCACATAATGGTGTAAAAGAGACAAGGGCTTTTTTTTATTATATAGAAGTATTTGCAAATACAATTTCTTCCAGTCAAGTGTTCTCTCGGTAGATAAGAGGAGCCGCAGAAATTAGGCTTTGTTTGCACAAACTCCTCCACGCACACAGTGGGCTCCGGTGTGGGTATCAAGAGGATTAGCTGGATGGAATGACTCATGCATTAAAAATTAAGAAATAAGGAGCTATTTTGCGGATGTATCAAAGAGTGTCTAGGACTTGATACGTCGTACGGAGGAGAGAATATCCTGAAGGAGCCTCGGCAGACATGGCATTCATTAAAGTGCCACTTAAATGCCAATGTGATGGAGAGGCTTGTTGAATAGAGTGACAGCTCACGGTACATCCACCTACGAACTTGTAACCCACTAAGGAGAAGATCTCACAGTGTTAGCAGCTGTTTTATTTCTTTTTATCCATTTTTTAGCCATTTAACAAGCAGATGCATACAGCATTACATGACTTCTAAGACCTACCTCCTAGGCCTACATGGGTGCTCCGACGTGTATCTACGATTCAGCCACCAACAGACAAGGGATAGATCAGTAGGACAATGAGTAGGACCATTCTGTTTTTATAAAAAGATCCTGCCCATGTCCATGGAGACCACCAATTTCAAGGAGAACAGTAGGGATGAGGGCAACATTTCTAACGTGCCTAATCGTTAGGGTAGACTTTGGCCAGTCATGCTTTCCATTGAAAGAAGACCTTTGTCCTTTATGGTTGAACACATCAAGATTATCACATGTCTATGGGAATCATAGGTGGAAGGGGTCCTCTGGGAGAGGATTGTGTAATTGTCATCTCATGTCTAAGGGATGTCATAAGTGGAGGTGGTCCTCTGGAGGGGAAGCTTGGGCAACTGCCTCTCATGTCTAAGGCAGGCTATACATTATGCAATTTTCTTTCCTTCCAATTCCCCCATCAACACAGTCATTGTTGATGGGGGAATCCCTCCCGCAGCGCTATTGTGTTCTGCCAGTGGGGAGTCTTATCCACCAGCAGAATACAATAATCACTGCTGACTGCTGTAGCCACCGGCAGTGATGGGGCGAGAGCACCCGATAGGCTGGTTGTACTGAAGTTGATAAATGGATCAACTTCAGTACAACCAGCCTGCCTCTAAATGGATTGTAATTTGGCTGGTTCAGCAGGAACCGGACGAATTTTGATTCATCCATGGCTGGCTTAAGGAATATGCTAGGTGAAGGAGTTTGGCCGGAGAATAATTAGGCAATTATCATCTCATGTCTATGGCAACCATAGGTGGAAGGCATCCTATAGGGAAAATTGGGTAATTGTCATCTCATGTCTAAGGGATATCATAGGGGGAGAGGGTTCTCTGGAGGAAGATTAGGCAATTGTCATCGCATGTCTATGGCAACCACAGGTAGAGGGGGTCCTGTGGGAGAGGATTACGCAAATGTTATCTTCTGTCTATGAAAAACATGGGTGGAAGTGTCCTCTGGAGGAAGAATAGGCAATTGTCCTCACGTGTCTATGGCAACCACAGATGGAGGGGGTCCTCTGGGAGAGGATTATTCAATTGTTATCTCCGGTCTATGAAAACCATAGGTGGAGGAGTCCTCTCGAGCAAGATTAGGCAATTGTCATCACGTGTCTATGGCAACCACAGATGAAGGGGGTCCTCTGGGAGAGGATTATGTAATTGTTATCTCCTGTCTATGGAAACGATAGGTGGAGGAGTCCTCTGGATGAAGATTAGGCAATTGTCATCACATGTCTATGGCAACCATAGGTGGAAGGAGTCCTATAGGGAAAATTAGGTAATTGTCATCTCTTGTCTAAGGGATATCATAGGGGGAGAGGTTTCTCTGGAGGAAGATTAGGCAATTGTCATCATATGTCTATGGCAACCACAGGTAGAGGGGGTCCTGTGGGAGAGGATTACGCAAATGTTATCTTCTGTCTTTGGAAAACATAGGTGGAAGAGTCCTCTGGAGGAAGAATAGGCAATTGTCATCACGTGTCTATGGCAACCACAGATGGAGGGGGTCCTCTGGCAGAGGATTATTCAATTGTTATCTTCTGTCTATGGAAACCATAGGTGGAGGAGTCCTCTGGAGCAAGATTAGGCAATTGTCATCACATGTCTATGGCAACCATAGGTAGAAGAAATACTATTGGGAAAATTGGGTAATTGTCATCTCATGTCTAAGGGATATCATAGGGGGAAGGGTTCTCTGGAGGAAGATTAGGCAATTGTCATCTCATGTCTATGGCAACCACAGATGGAGGGGGTCCTCTGGGAGAGGATTATGCAAATGTTATCTCCTGTCTATGGAAAACATAGGTGGAAGAGTCTTCTGGAGGAAGACTAGGCAATTGTCATCTCATGTCTATGGCAACCATAGGTGGAAGGAATCCTATAGGGAAAATTGGGTAATTGTCATCTCATGTCTAAGGGATATCATAGGGGGAGAGGGTTCTCTGGAGGAAGATTAGGCAATTGTCATCTCATGTCTAGTCTATGGCAACCACAGGTAGAGGGGGTCCTCTGGGGGAGGATTATGCAAATGTTGTCTCCTGTCTATAGAAAACAGAGGTGGAAGAGTCCTCTGGAGGAAGAATAGGCAATTGTCATGATGTGTCTATGGCAACCACAGATGGAGGGGGTCCTCTGGGAGAGGATTATTCAATTGTTATCTACTGTCTATGGAAACCATAGGAGGAGGAGTCCTCTCTGGGAAGATTAGGCAATTGTCATCACATGTCTATGGCAACCATAGGTAGAAAAAATCTTCTGTGGGAAGATTAGGCAATTGTCATCTCGTGCCTATGGCAACCATAGGTGGAGGGAGTCCTTTGGAGGAGGTGTCCAAATAAAAGAACCAAGAAAATAAAGGGTCGGTAAATATAAAACAGGGAATATTAAAAACAGGTGGCAGAGTAGTGGATGTGCCAGGTACTCGGAGCCTAGGTGCATCTAATAAATTAAAGGATGAAATAATATCAGTCATGCATCTAAAATTCACAATGTGCTTTTTGGTAGAATTACTCTTTAGTGTAAGTGTGCATCAGAATCTATTTATTTCAGTATGCTGACTGCTGATCCAATGAATATCTGATTGCCTTAGGGGTGCAGGAAGGATTTTTTTTTGCTGTTGGAGCAAATTGGCCCATGCAATGCAGGTCTGTATTGGTACACATGTGAAAATGGGTGTGGTGGTTACTCACTCAGCACAGGGCACTGTAGCGTAAGGGCAGGATCCTGCATATCACTGATTTCAAAATTTTATTTTAGGTTATTTTTTAGCATAAATCAGTCACTAATTATAACATAAGACTTACAGGACTACAAGGAGATAAAGCGGTATGAGACTTTGATTAGACATTAAGTTATTAAGTGATTATTATGGACAACAAGAGCAAACATTACCTTGGATAAATAGGTCTCTATGCCGTTATAAGCCTTTTTACTGAAACCTTACACTGGAAATAAAGAGAAAACAGCCTTACGCATCAATACTAATGTTATCCACTTAAATGAAGGAGCGTTAACCCTTCCAAATTGATTGTTTTTCCTATTACTCTTGTGTTACTTCCATTAAGCTCTAAATTACTATTAATTAAAAAAGCAATTCTTTTCTATTTTGTAGCTTCTTTATCTCTGCTCTCTGATTGGGAGAGGAGATGGAAGAAGGCAATGTTCTGTGTCTGTCTGGCAGGGGGTCACCTGTGCTGATTAGATAGAGCTGCTACAATGATTGGCTATTGGAATCGATATGTTGGGAATGGCTAAAGCTGCCTAGAGATATTGATTATACAGCCACTGAAGGATGGAAAGTCCACCTTTCGAATGTACATTTCAACAAAAACTGTGATACGAATTGACACTTTCAGATTGGTCAAATATGCAGGCTTACTCCTATGGAGATAGGATAGCCATCCTTATTTTCCCTATAAAGAGACAAGAACGAATAGCAACCCAGGAAACATCCGGCTTGGCAGTTTAAAACTCCCATTGAGAAGGCCAATGCAGTGGAAATCTACTATGGCCAGGAAGCACCTACAGACATATGAACATTCTCACCATCTAGCCATAAATGGACTAACTCTCCCCATGAGAAAGTTGATGCAGTGTATGTCTACTATGCTCGGGTAGAACCTACCAACATAAGAACATTTCCAGCACCTGGCCATACATGGACTGACTCTCCCCTTGTGAAGGCAGATACAGGGGATGTGTACTATGGTTAAGGGGGGCTTACAGGCATAAGAACATTCCCAGCATCTGGCCATAAATGGACTGATACTTGCATTGACAAGGTCAACGCAGGGAATATCTACTATGGCCAGGAAGGTCCTACAGACATCTGGCCATAAATGGAATGACTCTCCCCTTTAGAAGGTCGATGCAGGGGATGTCTAGTATGCTCAGGTAGGGCCTACAATACAAGAACACTCCCACCATCTGGCCATACATTGACTGACTCTCCCCTTGAGAAGGCCACTGCAGGTGATGTTCCCAATAGTCAGGTAGGGACTACTGACTTTTGAAGGCCAATGCAAGGGATGTCTACCATGGCCAAGTAGGGCCTACCAACATAGGAACATTCCCACTATCTGACCGTAAATAAACTGCCTCTTCCCTTGAGAAGGCCACTGCAGGTGATGTTCCCAATAGTCAGGTAGGGTCTACTGACATAGGAACATTCCCTCCATCTGACCATAAATAAAATGACTCTCCCCTTAAGAAGGCCAATGCACCTAGAACATTCCCACCATCTGACAATAAATGGACAAATTCTCTCCTTGTGAAGGCTGATGCAGAGGATGTGTACTATGGTCAAGTAGGGCATACAGAAGTACCATCTGGCATTAAATTGATTCTGTCCTCGGAAAGGCTGATGCAGTGGCTGTCTACTATGGTCAAATAGCCCATACAGACATAGGAACATTCCCACCATCTGGCCATAAATGGACATGCAAACATGTCTATAGACACTCTAAGGCTCCATTCACACCTGGCATCTCTGGAACGCATGAAAAACCGCAAAGAAAACACGCGTTTTGCCATGCATTTTTTTTTAATACAATATAACAGTGGGAGAGATCCCTGCATCCATATCACTTGTTTTTTAATTCCACCCACTGGTACATGTATACCTAGCTGTAGATTGCTGATATACGACATGTAAGTCGTAAAGGAAACCTATTATAAACTTAGGCATATGAGGAAAAACAACCACCGGCGGCAGCGCTCCTACAGACGACGGGTGGTGTCTCCCTCTCCACTGCATCACGTCGGCTTCCACTGTGCATCTCCTCCCTCCACCTCCCAGTCGGGTGCAGACATTTTTTTTCCCCAGTCGGCAGTAGCAGCGGGCATCGTGATTGACATTGGATCTACTTCAGAGGACATTGTTTTTAGTTTTTATTTTCTGTTTTTAATGAAGAACTTTTTTGGTGAATGAGTAGGGGTACCATACTTATTCTCATTGGGGGTGGCTGGGATCTGGGGGCCCTCTTGTAAAAGGGGGCTTCCAGATTCCAATAAGTCAACCCGCACCCCCTACAGCCAGCAGGCCAGGGTTGTGGGTAAGAGGCCCTTGTCCCCATCATCTCCAGCATCCCTGTGCATGCAAACACGGCCCTCTGCAGGTGTATGCATTAGTATGCCCCCTGTGATCAAGGCCTAAAAAACAAAGTACTAGTTGACTATAATCTCTGCACACATCTGAAGATGTGATTTTCAATTATGACTGGAGTGAAGCTTTAGCTCAGTTACAGTATTCCCTGGATGCCGTACAGTTTAATAAATGATTTCGATTTGCTGTTAAGAGAAAAAGGTAAAATAAAATCCTGAACTAACAGTTTCTCTTCAATACACTTCTATGCTTCATTCATCCCCAACAGTCCTCTCAAGCAGCTTCCCTTTGCATTGTTATAATGCTCCCTACAGCTTGTTTCCAATTAAACCTCAAAATCTTCTTGGAGGCTCATCCGAAACCCCAGCGATCCTTTCTGCCAGAGACATAAATCTTGCTCGCTGTTAGGGGCTCTCTACTCCTGATGATCCTGTATCCATCAGCTTTCTGTCTTCCATTCCCGGGGCCCTGGGGGGCCAGTGTCTGCGCACGGTAATGATGTCAGGGGCACATTCCCTGCTCTTTTACGAGGGGTATCTATAATTTATAACATTAATGCTGAACGACAGAAGGTTGTCCAGCTGACGTGTGGTAAAATCACCCCGAGGGATTCTACAGCTTTTATTGCAGTGGGCCCCCCCTCCCCCTTTCTTCTAATACACATCATGTTCACCTGCCTTTGTCATGTCGCACTTTATTGGTTTCAGAGGTAAAGATTGATCCATAGAGAGATGGAAGACACTGGACAGCCATAGTTCAAATCCATCTACATCTCTCTGGCTTATTCTGTAAATCTTCAAAAAGGTATGTAACAAGGTGTGGTATCCAATCGGAATTGAGTTCAAATGGGTAAAGCAAATTTTGATTGGACTGCCTTTTAAAATAAGTCTAAAGCAGCATATAAATTATGCATGGGTTGACTTCAGTACAAACAGCCTGCCCACCTGGTCCCTGAACCAGCCTGATACCCTGATACCAAAGCATGGAGCACCCTCTAAGTCTGGTTCATTTGTGTAGTGTCTAGGACCAGTTGCAAGAGGTAGTTTGGGGTCCCTTGGACTCTGGCACGGTACTCTTATGCCACGTACACACGGTCGGATTTTCCAATGGGAAATGTTGGATGTTAGCTTGTTGTCGGAAAGTCCGACCGTGTGTATGTTCCATCTAAACATTTGCTGTCTAACTTTCCGCCAAGCAGGTTGTCAAATTTTCCACCAACTAAACTTTGTTTTCGGAAAGTCTGATCGTGTGTACACAAGTCCGTCACACAAGTTCACGCATGCTCAGAATCAAGCAGAAGGAGCCGCACTGGCTATTGAACTTCCTTTTTCTCGACTCGTCGTACATCACCACGTTCCCACGTTTGTAATTGTTGGCCAACATTTGTGTGACCGTGTGTATGCAAGACAAGTTTGAGCCAACATCCTCCAAACAAAAATCCACGGTTTTGTTGGCGGAAAGTCCGATCCTGTGTACGGGGCTTTAGTTGTAATTGCTGACCAAACGCAGAGCTCTCATAGGTCACCGAATATTCATGGAGCACAGAAGTAGGGATCACTGTGGTCTGGCTGGCAGCGATGAAAATGAAGTAAGCATGCTTGGACCTGTGAGCACAGACCAGGAGGGGAGTAGGGAAGGGGGACAATCATAACCTAGCCATGGGTGCCGTCTGCCAGAATACAATGGCGGCAGGGGAAATTCATCCATCCTCAAAGGTCTTGTGGGGTCCAAGCCAATCAGCCATACCAACAATACAAATGTGGTATTAGGTCCAGGACCACTTGGAAGGGGTAGTCTGGGGTCCATTGGAGCAGTGATTTTAATAATGCTTAAAGTGAAACAATAAAAGTGAAATATTCCTTTAAATTTCGTACCTGGGGGGTGTCTATAGTATGCCTGTAAAGTGGCGCATGTTTCCCGTGTTTACAATAGTCCCTGCACAAAAATGACATTTCTAAAGGAAAAAAAGTAATTTAAAAGTACTCGCAGCTATAATGAATTGTCGGTCCCGGCAATACACATAAAAGTCATTGAAAAAAACAGCATTGGGATTCCCCCACAGTCCATTACCAGGCCCTTTGGGTCTTATATGAATATTAAGGGGAACCCCAACCAAAATTAAGAAAAAAAATACGTGGGGGTCCCCCCAAATTCCATACCAGGCCCTTCAGGTCTGATATGGATTTTAAGAGGAACCCCGCGCCAAAATTTTTAAAAAAAAAATGACGTGGGGGTCCCCCCAAAAATCCATACCAAACCCTTATCTGAGCATGCAACCTGGCAGGCCGCAGGAAAAGAGGGGGGACGAGAGAGCGCCCCCCTCCTGAACCGTACCAGGCCACATGCCCTCAACATGGGGAGGGTGCTTGTTAAAGGGGGCTTCCAGATTCTGATAAGCCCCCCCGCCCGCAGACCCCCACAACTACTGGGCAAGGGTTGTGGGAATGAGGCCCTTGTCCCCATTAAGCTACCCCAAAGCACCCTCCCCATGTTGAGGGCATGTGGCCTGGTACGGTTCAGGAGGGTGGCGCTCTCTCTACCGCCCCTCTTTTCCTGCGGCCTGCCAGGTTGCGTGCTCGGATAAGGGTCTGGTATGGATTTTTGGGGGGTCCCCCCACACCATTTTTTTTTTTTTTTGGCGAGGGGTTCCCCTTAATATCCATACCAGACCTGAAGGGTCTGGTATGGAATTTGGGGAGACCCCCGCACCATTTTTTTTTTAATTTTGGCGTGGGGTTCCCCTTAATGTCCATACCAGACCTGAAGGGCCTAGTAATGGACTGTGGGGGAATCCCATGCTGTTTTTTTCAATGACTTTTATGTGTATTGCCGGGACCGACAATTCATTATAGCCGCAAGTACTTTTAAATTACTTTTTTTCCTTTTAGAAATGTCATTTTGTGCAAGAACTGTTGTAAAAGTCCAAATAAAAGAATTAAGTATTTCAACTTATACGAAAGAAATTATAGCAGATATAAATGATTCGATAATTCGTTAAAGATCTAATGAAACAAAGGGTCAACTCAAAGTAAATCTTACAATCCAATAAGCTGATTCATTTTGTGCTGGAGGTTGGATTACTGGCAAAGAGTGAGAAGGATGTCGTATTGTATTTGAGCAGAGATATTGTCATTGTGTGTGTATATACCGTGTTTCCCTGAAAATAAGCCAGAGTCTTATATTAATTTTGGCAACAAAAGACACAGTAGGGCTTATTTTCGGTGGTAGGTCTTACCATGTAATGTGCTATCTTCTCTCCCCCTCTCTTTCTCTGCCTGTCAGGAATCCCCAGTGTGAACTGAGTTAAAATGCTTGTAAAATCCTATAATTTACTATATTACAGTAGTATATAATGTACAATGTGTGTGTTTCTGTAATATAATTGTGCCAAATACCTTTGTTATAGCGCCGCCCTGCGCTTCTGTGACCCTCCGGAGCTCTCTTCCCTACATTTATATTACAGAAACACACACATTGTACATTATATAGTACTGTAATAGAGTGGATTATAGGATTTTACAAGCATTTTAAACTAGGTCTTATTTTCGGAGTAGGGCTTATTTTCGGGGAAACACGGTAGATTCAATAAACAAACGACTTTCCAAGCTACGAATCATTATCACGAATATATCTACATACATAAATATCAAATTTCAACTAATACGAAAGAAATTATATATAACGAATGAATTCGACATGATTCGAGATTCAGTATAACGAATATCGACACTCTACAGAAATAACAAATATACGGAAAACGAATTAACGTAACATAACGAATATAACAGAACAAAATTCTGTATTTTACGAATGAAAACTAAACAAAATTTTCCATTGTGCACAAGTCTAATATTTATGCTGCTTGCGTTTACCAAAATCCATTTTATTGATGTATGAATGAATACAGAGGTGCTTCCATTTGTGTCTTTTATATCTGCCTGGAGTTCAGCTTTAAGTGCAGCCATGTCTATTCTGGGAATAGTAACGGATGTTGCGCATCCAGTCTGTGTTATCAGCATCTCGGAGAGTTGTTATGTGCGCTACAAAGGCTGGCGCAACATGCATCAAGCCGACAGCTTTGTGATTTTGATGTATCGCCCCAGAGCCGTCTCCTCGTAAACAATGTGTCCTCATACTGCGCAAGGAGACAGTAACATTTAGGAAGACAAATGGAAGGTGCTGCGTCGACTCTGTGCTAGTGAGGGACCTTGTCTATTATATTTCTGGCCCCAGACGGGAGATGTTAAATGATGCTCCATATATCCACGAAGGAGTGTGTGCGTTTATATGTGAGCGAGAGCGAAGCTGGAATACAGTACAGCGCACCACCAGAAATCTACTCTCCCAATACTCTTACAAAGCAGACCACATGGAGGTTTCAGGAAGGGGAACTCTCCATTTTCTCTGCAGGCGGTGTGTATATAGAACAACCTAATGCCCCGTACACACGGTCGGAAATTCCGACAGAAAATGTCCTATCGGACCATATTGTCAGAAAATCCGACCATGTGTGGGCTCCATCTGACTTTTTCCGTCGGAATTTCCGTCGAAAAAAATTTGAGATCCTGCTCTCAAATTTTCCGATAACAAAATCCGATCGGACTTTTTCCGATCGTGTGTAGAGAATTCCAAGGGACAAAGTGCCACACATGCTCAGATCACATTAGGAGACCAAAGCTATTGGCTAATGGCCTCTACGTAGTTCCATCGTACGCAACAAACGTCACCACGTCCACATCGGTGCCTGACCTCACAAATGGCTTCTGGAAGAATGATCCAACATTCCCATAGACACACTCCTAAACCTTGTGGACAGCCTTCCCAGAAGAGTTGAAGCTGTTATAGCTGCAAAGGGTGGGCCAACTCAATATTGAACCGTACAGACTAAGATTGGGCTGCCATTAAAGTTAATTTGTGTGTAAAGGCAGGCGTCACAATACTTTTGGCAATATCGTGTATCTAAAGCAGTGGTTGCCAACCTTTTGGACCTTTATGGACCACTAAACTCACAATTTTGAATCCCATGGACCACTAACATGAATTGACATGCCTTATACACACAATGCTACGGCTCTCTGCCCCCTCCCCCTGGATCACACTGCTGCCTTATACACACAATCCTCCGGCTCTCTGCCCCCTCCCCCTGGATCACACTGCTGCCTTATACACACAATCCTCAGGCTCTCTGCCCCCTCCCCCTGGATCACACTTCTGCCTTATACACACAATCCTCCGGCTCTCTGCCCCCTTCCCCTGGATCACACTGCTGCCTTTTACACACAATGCTCTGGCTGTCTGCCCCCTCCCCCTGGATCACACTGCTGCCTTATACACACAATGCTCTGGCTCTCTGCCCCCTCCCCCTGGATCACACTGCTGCCGTATACACACAATGCTCTGGCTCTCTCCCCCTCCCCCTGGATCACACTGCTGCCTTATACACACAATGCTCTGGCTCTCTGTCCCCTCCCCCTGGATCACACTGCTGCCTTATACACACAGTGAGTGGACTATTTTTTAATCATACTGTGAGGACAAGGATCCCCTCCCCCGTACCCTCTCTAAGATGCATGCCTTGCTCGTCTCCCCTCTGGATGATTTTATTGTGCCGAGCCTTAGCAAATGGGAAAGGGATCTTCAATAAGACCTTCACAGCTGTCCAGCATCAAAATATCATCCACCTTTCCCTGAAATCATCCATCTGTACACGCACGCAGGAATCCAACTACAGATTATTGAGGCGCTGGTATTTTGCCCCATCGTTGGCTCTCTGTAAATACTTTCCAGAAGCCTTGGATCATTGCTGGAGATGTGGAGAAGATAAAGAAACTTTCCTTCACATATTCTGGTCTGTTTTCGAAATTCCAACAGTAATGGTCTGAGGTACAGAGGATCTCCCAACAATTTCTAGACTTTCCAATTCCGAGGGTTTCTTGCCTTCTTCCTGCTCCACTGCTCACAAATACCGCTTTGGACATATAAGAAGTCAGTTCTTCGTCTCTTGATTAATGCTGTCAAAGCTTGTGTTACTCTATGCTGGAAAGACCCCAATCCTCCTTCCATTGCTAGGTGGCTTAATAAGGTCAGGGACATCAATACCCTGGAAGACCTGGTACTTACCACCCAAAATAGAAGAGAACGATATACGAAAATATGGGCATACTGGAATATGTTCATGTATTCAGATGAAGGGAAGTCCCTCCTGGAGAGCTGCTTTGAGGATTGAGGTCCTCCTGTTCTTCACACTGTAACAGCCATGCAACTCATCACCCTGGTCCCCCCCTTCCCCCCCCCCCCGGGGTGACCCTATGTCTCTGTACCTTAGTTTGCGTCTTTCTAAAAATGTACTGTCCACCCATGCAAACTCGGGCATAATGTACATGGTTACCACCTTATCTTTTTAAAGTGAGAAACTCTTATGGGTATGCCTGCAATCTCGTATTATACTGTATGAACCTGTCAACTTGGATTGTCTTTTATATTTGGTGCGACACAGCATGTTCTGATGGATACTTTATTCTTTCATATAAAAAAAAAATTAGAAAAAAAAAAAAAAGAATATGGCGCTCTTCCTGCAGCCAACACGAGCAAAGTTGTCCTCCCAATGTTTGTGCCTTACTTATTGTCCGTTAGGAAAAAAAGATCTATACAGGGGTAGCACCAAGAAACTCCACATCCGCCATGATTGCATGCATGCTGATTTTCAGACCAGCAATGAGCTTGTGGAAAGTGGACAGTTGTGGTTGCCGTGGAATACAAAATTTTTCACGGGTCATCAGTGGCGCTTAAACCTGACCTTGTTTGAAATGTAAAAATGGTGCGAGGTAATTAACTGTCTTAAAAATCCTCATTATTGTTGAAGTTCATGCCCTTGTCAACATCACTTTTAGTTAGCTCACTTCTACTGCCGCCAGAGATGATGTGAGAGGACCAGAGGACTGCTAGGGTCTCTGGCATACTGAGATTCTAAATGAGAGCCAATTAACTAGGTAGATGCTCATGTCTTACGGTACCTATAGATATGAAAAAAAAGATGATCTCCTATGTGAAGTGTTGGCCAACTATTCAAGAGGGTGAATAGTGGATATGGCCATTCTCTCTCTCTCTCGCGCTCTCTCTCTCTCTCTGGTGATTCCATGCTTCAGGTCAATGACAGATGGTTAATCTGGAGAACTGGGCATTTGCCATATAACGTAGTCAAGATTTGCTGATTGTGTGAGCTTCTGTGGGCTAATTAACCCCAAACACTACTATAATGAGCCAGCTAGGGTGGAGCATAAACATTATTGGTGCGTTGAAATTAACAAAGTTTAATATGGAAGGGTATATGGCAGGAGCAGACTGTAACAGGGGCAGGGGTGCAATTGCCCCCTGGGCCACTCTGATATCCCGTAAAAAGGCCCCACCGGTTCTGCCGCAGCTTTCTGGTGACGAGGAGAAAAAATTCCCCACCAGTGTCCTACCAAGTGCGGGATGAAGACGAGGACAGAGCATAGGCCGCCTTTACTGGCATGAATGATGTACACTGTGTCCAAGCAGAGGCCAGCTTCATGCCCCACCAGAAGCTCTCCTCCCCCAGCCAGCCCTGATTGAGTTGCCCCGGCTCCCCCCTGCAGCCCCCGGCTGCCCCCTGCCGGCCAGTTTGTAAAACCCGGAGTCAGTGCAGCAGGCGTTATCGAGCCGGACCCACATGGTAAGCAGAGAGCACCTAAATCAGAGCTTCAGCCTGGGATTGGGGTCAGGAGGAGGCAGAAAAGAGGGAGACTGGAAGGGGGGCCGAGTCGCTGCACCATGGGCCTCTGGGTTGTACTTGCCCCCTGGGCCAAAAGTTGCCAGTGAGTCCCTAGGTATATACAATATGCCAGGAGTTCTCAAAACTGTTTGGAATGTTTTCTTTGTTTTGTGTGGAATAAAACAGACTTGGCTCCTGTTGGGTCTTTACTTCTATGTGCCCAGTGTGGAGATAACCCTATACCCCTGTGCCTACTGTTACAGTCAGGGCTCTACTGTGATGCCAACTTGCTGTCTTCACTCTCTGGAGTTCATTCTCCATATCATTATAGAGAGAATCCAGGAAAGGGTGGATAGAACTTTAGTAAGGGGTGAACTACCACTAGAATCGCCTGTATGGACCCAACGGAAAACCCTGCTACAATTCACTCAAAGTTGAAAGAAAAGTTTTTTTGTGTAGAACTCCACCTTTGATGATACTTTAAGCCAAAACACTGTTTTGAATACAATAGAGGATAGTAAAAGTCCCTGTCAGCTTTTTATTGCTTTCCATTCACTTCCTGTCCCCCGAGACACAACAAGAAGTGAGCGAAATGTCACTGTTAGACAGCTGTCCCACCAACAGGTTTCCCCAATTATAAATTTCTACTCCGGCTACAAAATTTTGGAAGTCCATCACTTCCTATTCCTTTGGCTTTGGTCACCAGGACCGCCAGGGGGCAGAACGGACAGACATAGTTGGCACTCTTGGTGAGTGCCTATGACAGGTTCAGCAGCTAGTATTAACCCCCATGGCACCAGAAGATTCCCGCTGCAGAGGTATGGGAAGGGGCAGAGGACAGAAGAATGCAACTAAAACAGCAGTCATCGGCACAAGGGACACTTGAATGTAAGTACTGTCCCTTGTGCTAATTTAAAGAAAAACTAAATAAACCTAGGCTTTAATCACTAAAATTTCACCCGGTTGTGCTCCTTCATTGTTGACCTGTGACATGCACACATGGTTAAAGCGGAACTGAAGGCTTTCTAGAACAGACAGTCAGGCCCGGAAAAATCCAGAAGGAATAGACGGAGGGACAGCATGGAGGCAAAGAAGGAGGGGTACTGACCTGATTGGTGAAGTTGACAAGACGGGAGGAGTCAGTAGGGGGTTGTTGGTAGGACGGTCCCAAGAAAGTTTCAGTAGGAAGATGGTAGACATCAGGGAATTTTACTGCCCTCCCTCTCCTGGCGTTGGCGTTTTCGGTCCTGTGTTGGGCTGCTGGTGGATTTGGGATCTGTCACAGTGGCTGGTGGGGTTCAAGGCCCTAGAAGTTAGGCAGTAGTGAAAGTCGTGTGTCATATTTACTCCGAGTGAGCTGGGGGTGGTGGGATGGCGGGGTTTGTTGAAGGGGGTTGGTCTGGGGTTTTTTTTTTGGGGGGGGGGGGATTGGTTTGGTGTGATTTTCTATTTTTGTGGTTTTGTCTGTATTGTGTCAATGTTGTTTTCATATAAAATAATAAAAAGGATTTGATTTAAAATCCTTTTTACCATCTTGGGTACAGATTCCCCTAAGTTAGTCCCTTTATGGCAGTAAATGGTGTACCGGACCCTGTCTTTGAGTTGCTGTACGGCTGGAGACCTACTTTATGGGTCATAGGTATTACTTAGTTGTCTACAAGGGGCCTTGAAACTCCAGTATACATTCAGTCTTTGCTTGTTATTTGTAATGTATATTTGGAATTTATATGGATAATTTTGGTAATTAACGTGGCTGCTGTGGCCATTAAATCCCAGATGGTGTCAGTGTGTCTTATTTCGGTGGTAGGGTGGGTAGTGGATTGCCCAAGCAGCTTGGGGAAGGCCTGAACTTCATCTTTTATACCTTAGTCATGCAAGCAGGCTGGCTATTCTTGCAGAAGAGATGTGTAATGTCCCTTCTGCAATAAAATACACTGCCTGCTTGCATGTGCAGCTCAACGTACATTGCAGGCAAGGCCCTTTCGTGCCGGGCCCCGGGATAACTGACTTGGTGTCTGATTTGCATCATCCCACGCTGGCCAGTGGTGCTGCCCAAAGACCAGGACCCAGGAAAAAGATGCCAGCATCAGCAAAGGGAGCCAGGCTATTAGAGAGAAGTTATGTTTATTGCCTTTTAGTTGCGCTTTAGGACTACAAGCATTGACCCTATCAGGTAACTGATCCATAGCGGTAATGTGCAGCCAATGCTGTATTGAGTGCATGTAGGCAGGAAAAGATTGGCAGCACTGAGATGCAATAATGGATGAAAACAGAATTTTATGGATAGTCTAATAGCATTCGTTCTGATACACAGCACTTTAGCAAACTAAATGTCATCAAGTTGGTGTTAAAAGAGAAGTTCAGGAAACCAAAATAATAAATATGCATATTCGTCTAGATGGTCCCCAAATCGAGAACTGAATGGCCAAAGAACGCTGATCACTCAGTTCTTGGGTAGGCTCACTGGAGCTCCGAACTGTGGCGGGTGTGGGAGCGTCTGGCTCAGCCTCTCAATGGCATGCTGACAGGCATCTGGGTGGATCCAGACATTTTTGTTGGGATCCTTGCAGAGCCTAGACTGGCTCTGTAACACCAGCCAACAGCAAACTTTAGCCTGCTGTCGGCTAAATATGCGTCGCAGGAGTGCAGAACAGAAGTATGGCCAAAAGAGCTTTGGCCATACTCCTCCTTTCACGCCTAATTTGACTCCATGGCCAACCCTGGTGCAGAGGAGCTCGCAATCTATACAGGTGATCCTGTGCACAACCTTGCCTTGCACCACTCCAGACTGATAAATAAAACCTGCGCTTTCCTAAGCACCTTGAGATTCTGCTCAGGTCCGTGCCCCGACGGCAATTTTTCATTCATTCTTTTTCCCCTGCGGGAAGAAAGCCTAACAAAATGCTGGAAGGGTAACAGTTCTTAATAACACTTCTCATCGTCACACACAAATGAGGACTGACTGGTAATTGTCAGAGATGGAGCGCTGTGCCTCCCTGAGCTCTCTTATATTGTGATGGATGGTCCTTCTCCGCTGTAATAACTCTGACTTTTTACCATTGATTTCCCCTTCTGTGTTTTTAATCTCTTACTGCAATAATTCCTCTTCTTCACTCATATTATTTTTATTACTGTCACCATGCCCTACCCTGGGCTGGAAAAAGCCATTCTTACTGGGAACGGCATACATAATATATAAAGGGGAAATGCGCTGGATCATGGCTTACAGCGCACACTGACCTTCATCACATTTCCTTTGTGTGACACCGTCCCTGTCGATCATTTTATCAGTATGTAACCCTTTCATGATGTCTCGATGGCCATGCCCAAGTGTCCACCATCAGCATGGGATGGCTAAATGTTAAAGCGGGGCTCCACTGCCTAAAACATTTTTATTTAATCTTTTTTGGTACAATGACATGATGATGTTATGTAAAATTATAACTCACTTCTTCCCGTTTTTTGTGCTTTAAGATGTCCGTTTTCACTTTAAAAATGTACTTATAAATCTTCTTATCCTTGGTTCTCATCTTGCCTGTGTTCATGTGAAGCCCACAGGCATCCTCTTCCGGGATACAGTGCCGCTGATCGACCAGCATGCACTGCGCGTTGTATCCCCGAATTCGCGCATTCGCGGTAACCTTCAATAGAAGCGCCGTCAACAGCTCAGGTTGCCATCGCAACGGGCGTCGGCGTCGGAAGTCTCGCCCCGTTGTGATGGCAACGGAGCTGAGCAAGGCCACCGCCCTGACTCCTGGGAACAATGACACAAGCTCCCAGGAGCCAGTGCGGCTCTCAGGAAATGACAAAATAGCCGATATATCCACGCCCATATCCGAACACTACACAGACAGGATGTAAAAAAGATTACTAAGGTACAGTGGCCAAAAAAAAGAAAAAATCTGTTTTTACATTATGACATGAAGTTAACTGTATAGGTCTAATGTATTAAAATCGGGTGGAGCTCCGCTTTAAACACTGACTAATGTGTATACCTACATCATTTTTTAAATATTTTTTAAAAGTGCAACAGTGGCTAGCTATTCTGCTTTGCAGGACTGGGGTCCAAATCTTGACCAGGACACAATCTGCATGAAATTTGCATGTTTTCCTTGTATTTGCATGTGTCTCTTTGGGGTACTCCAGTTTGCTCCCACACTCCAAAGACAGCTTCATACTAAATAATGTGGGAATTAAACAGCAGCGATCGGTATTTAACTAGTTGCCGACCAGCCGCCCTCGTTATACGGCGACAGGTTGGCTCTCCTGCGTGAATTGCCGTAACTGTACAGCGGCCGCTTTCAGGGCTATAGGGGGCGCACGCTCTACACCGGAGCCGATGTGCGTGGAGAGCCAGAACGGGGATCTGACGATGTAAACAGACAGATTCCCGTTCTGTCAGGGAAGTAGAGAGAGAGATCTGCTGTTCCTAGTGATCAGGAACAGTGATCGCTCTCTCTCTACTCCCTATCAGTACACTCCCCCCCCCCCCCACAGTTATAAACGCCTCCCTAGGGAACACTTAACCCCTTGATCGCCCCCTAGTGTTAACCCCTGCCAGTGACATTTATACAGTAATCAGTAGCTATTTTTAGCACTGATCGTTGTATAAATGCCAATGGTTCCAAAAAAGTGTCAAAAGTGTCCAATCCACAATGTCACAGTCCCGCTAAAAATCGCTGATCATCGTAATTACTGATAAAAAAATAATAATAATAAAAATGCCATAAATATATCCCCTATTTTGTAGACGCTATAACTTTTGTGCAAACCAATCAATATACGCTTATTGTGATTATTTTTTTTTGTTTTTTGTTTCAAATCTTTTTATTGACAATTTCAAGCAGATTGACATGTATAGCATTGTACAATTGTGTTATTAAATTGAAATTTGATACAAAGATAACAGGAACACTACCAACAGGTTGATTGGATTGACCATAACACATATCAAAACTAGCTATATTCTCACTCGGATTGTCACTATGTGCTCATGTCATATAGGTACTCCCAATTGTATCAAATGTGATGTGCTAATCACGTCTGTATTAAAGTCTTACCCTCAGAGATCCTTTCTCCGGGAGGGCTCACTAGTTTTGGTGCAATGAGTCTTCGCCTGTTGCCTTATATTGGGATTAGCCTTTTCCTGTGGTGGGCTTTGATGTTTTGGGGTTTTGGCTCCATAATGGAAGTGATGTTTCTTAATTGTCTCCACCTTATATCAGGTCTGCATAGAATGTTGGGTGTTCTTCCAGTCTGGAGTTGTGGTATTGTCGTGATTTTTTTTTACCAAAAATATGTAGAAGAATACTGTAACGAAACGTCCCACACTACGCTTGAGTGCATGATTAGATAACTAGCTTATGTTAATTTATGTTTCTGGATACAGGTGTATTGTTAGAGTAATATAAGCAGGAGGGGGGAATCTCCTCTTCAACTGTATATTATGCCCCGTATTTTCAAGATCGTATTTTCCGACAACAAATGTTGGATGTGAGCTTGTTGGCGGAAAGTCCAAACGTGTGTACGCTCCATTGAACATTTGTTGTCGGACTTTCCGCCAACAAATGTTGGCTAGCAGGTTCTCAAATTTTCCACCAACAAATGATTGTTGTCGGACTTTCCGATCGTGTGGACACAAATTCATGCATGCTCGGAATCAAATACGAGCCGGAGATATAACTAACGTTTGTAATGGAGATATCGCGTACGTCTTGGTCAACGTTGTTGGCCAACATTTGTGTGACCGTGTGTATGCAAGACAAGTTGGAGCCAACATCCTTCAAACAAAAATCCACGGTCTTGTTGTCGGAAAGTCCGATCGTGTGTACGGAGACTGTATTCTTGTTCTAATAAACAGTTCATGTTCAGCAACCAAACGAGTATTGTCTTGTTTGTTGTTGTCAGCTGTTGGAATATCTGATATCTATATTAAGACTGGGAGGAAGCGGTATAAGACAAAAGCACTCAAGCGGGGTGTGGGACGTTTTGTTACAAATACATATTGGCCTAAACTGATGAAGAAAATTTTAATTCGTTTTTTTGGGATATTTATTATAGCAAAAAGGTACGCTTATTGCGATATTTTATTTTTTTATTTTTTTTACCAGAAATATGAAAAAAATATATATATTTTTTTAAATTGAGATATTTATTATAGCAAAAAGTAAAAAAATATTGTGTTTTTTTTTCAAAATTGTCGCTCTTCTTTTGTTTATAGCGCAAAAAATAAAAACCACAGAGGTGATCAAAAACCACCAAAAGAAATCTCTATTCGTGGGGGAAAAAAAAAGGATGTCAATTTTGTTTGGGTACAGCGTATCTTAAAAAATGGCCTGGTCATTAAGGGGGAATAACGCCTCCGTACATTGCTTTTAAATACCAAAAGAAAATTCTGGTATATGCCAATCATGAGTAAGCCTGCTAGCAAAGTGGTAGATTAATCTGACATTAGCAGTGGCGGTTAGGCTAGTGGGTCTGGCCTTTGCAAAAGTAAAAACCTTTTCCAATATGATCGCTTTATTCTCCTGGAAATGGATGTTATTTTATGAAATTATGTTGGGCTTATATTGTGGCCAGTTTACAGGCAAATGGTGCTTAATAGAGTCCTTTAGAGTCAACCTGTCATTATCTTGATTATACTACCACTAATGCACAATAACTTGTACCATAAGAGACGACCGAGTGTTCTGATATTTTCTATGAAAATCTGCCTCCTGCCAGGGCCGTGTATAGATGTTGTGCTGGCTTTGGCACCATGCCCTATTGTACAAGTTCTCCCTCTTATGTCATGTGATTTATTTTCGTAAAAAGTGCTGCCGGAGTGAAAAATGAGGCATGCTTTAACCACTTAAGGACCGAGCCTCTTTCTGAGATTTGTTGTTTAAAAAACTTTTTTTTGCTAGAAAATTACTTACAACCCCCAAATATTCCCAAAAAAAATTTCTAACACCCTAGAAAATAAAATGGCGTCGTTGCAATGCTTTCTGTCACACCCTATTTGCTCAGCGGTCTTACAAGCGCACTTTATTTGGAAAAAATACACTTTTTTAAATTAAATAAGACAACAGTAATGTTAGTCCATTTTTTTTATTATATTGTGAAAGATAATGTTACGCCGAGTAAATTGATACCCAACATGTCACGCTTCAAAATTGCGCCCGCTCGTGGAATGGCGACAGACTTTTACCCTTAAAAATCTCCATAGGCGACGTTTAAAAAAAATTCTACAGGTTGCATGTTTTGAGTTAGAGGACTAGGGCTAGAATTATTGCTCTCACTCTACCGATCACGGCGATACCTCACATGTGTGGTTTGAACACCATTTTCATATGCGGGCGCTACTGCACGCGAGCTCTGCCTTCTTGTGTCACAGCCACTGTGTTGTCCATTCTGCTAACACCAGCTTTTCTTATGTAAGCTTTTGTAGAACCTTAGGATTTC
Source organism: Lithobates sylvaticus (assembly GCA_028564925.1). NCBI lineage: Eukaryota > Metazoa > Chordata > Amphibia > Anura > Ranidae > Lithobates > Lithobates sylvaticus. The sequence continues at coordinate 215,069,482 of CM053034.1, read as the reverse complement.
TCTTGAGGTTGGTAGGGGTTTCTTATGAATTGAACTCTTACTTACACTGACTTTCAATGTAACCAAGCACTGGTGATCCAGCCTGTAGCACACTTCCTGTCTTAAAGTGCATTACTTGCATTAAGGTAAAAAAGGTAAAAAATATTTAGGCATCAGTAACCAGCTTTTCTCTCCCCTCACTTCCAGGTCTCACAGGCTTTGCTGGGGCACCAGGTACCATTGGCTTCCACTGCCATCAATCAGAGCCAGTGGCGATGGAGTGGGGGGGGGGGTGGGGTGCAGCAGTGTCTCTTGGGAGCGAGCACGCACAAGTGCCCCCATGGGAAGAAGCTTCCTGTGGGGGCTCTGGACATAGAGAAGGAGCCAGGAGCGCTGGCGAGGGACTCGAGAAAAGGAGGTTCGGGGCCACTCTGTTCAATGCCACCCAGAGCAGGTAAGTATAGAGATGTTTGTTATTTGGAAGAGCCACCCTTGGACAGCAGCATTGTCAATGACGAAAATTACAGTGCACGGTACATTAGCATGATCAGTAGGTTGTAGAAGAGCATTGGGTATCCATGCCCGCTGACAGTATTGACTGTCAGCGTGCATTGAGAACAACACTGGAAACAACATTGGGCGGTATACATCTGCCACAATGTTGATTTGTGGCAGAACCCCTGGGAAACGCCAAAATTTTCTTGCGGATCATCAGTGTTTCAGGGACCACTGGTTGGCTGGACTAGTCAATGAACATGTAGCAGCCTCTTAGTTAAATTAAGTTTTTGGCTTCTTCTATAATTAAGGGAGCAGAGATTGTTTGGCCTGGTCTGTTCCAGGATTCACAGGCTGGGAATTTGATTTCTTCCCCTGCCTCTAGAGGACGCTTCTAGACTAGAGCTTAGGAAGGGAGAATTTAAAAAACAGCCTGAATATTGTTCAGGGCCTAGCCACACCCTGGGGAGGTGTACCAAGATGGGGTCTGACAAGCTGATCGTCTGGAGCTCTAGAGGGATTGTCCCTCCCCAGAAAGGTGAGTTCCCAGCCTTAGGGGGCTGTGGCCCCTGAGACAGCCTATGAACTGTGTTGCTGTTCTGTGAGGTCTCAGTGGTGCAGAGCTGGGACCTGGAAGTGGTCCCGAACTAATTGCAGGACTTCTCCAAAGGGGATTAAGTCAAGTGAAGGACTGTTTCCAGGAAGCTGGAAGGTGTGCAGCTACAGTGTTCTGGGGATTGCACTGGGTACCAGCAGTTGTGCATGGGCACAAGGTAATCAGATGCCAAGGGGACTTGCCCCCTGTTCTAGAACTTTTCTATATTCACATTTTTTAAGGAGAGGATTGTCCTCTAACTGCTGTTTGCTAATCATTTTGGCGGATCCCATGCCCCAACCCCTCTTCTGTTTTACAAGCAATAAATTATAAAAAGACAAACCCTAGACCAGTGATGGTGAACCTTGGCACCCCAGATGTTTTGGAACTATATTTACCATGATGCTCAACTACACTGTAGAGTGCATGACTATCATGGGAAATGTAGTTTCAAAACATCTGGGGTGCCAAGGTTTGCCATCACAAACCATTTATTGGAGCCAGAGTCAATGGACTACTGCTTGGGTTACTCGTGACCTCTGTGTTGTTTGGGAAAGAACCAGTTATTATCTGTGCCCCCTGCGGGGGTGGCACTACAAACACAATTGTTAAGATTTTGGATTCTCAGTTTTTTGGCTTGGTGCTCCCATTGGACTTTTTGCATGTGGATTCCAAACTTTGAACTCTCTAGTTTAGTTTGTAAGAGCAACCTCACTGGGGATTTTGTGCCCCATACGAACTCCATTCACCTTCTTCATCTATAACTCATTAATGAGTCTAATCCAGCACCTCGGTAACATTCCTTCCAAGTTATTTTTGCTGGGTAGAATCTCCTCTTTGTATGACCCAGTGGACAGTTCCGTCCAATGGGAGAGGCAGTGAAAATTAAATGGGCACAGGGCTATAACCCTTCTTACTCCAAAACTAAGGGAAATGTTTTGGATACACATAAACTTGAACATCCTGTGCATCACTTTGATAGTATTCTGAAATATAGGGAGTCTTCTAACTCCTCTTAACACCTCAAAGGTGGCCAGAAGATGGGCATAAAAAATAAAAAATAAAAAAAAAACATATGTAGCACCCTGATGTTCGGGCAGGGTTGCTCTTGAAGTGGAGTTCCACCCAAAAATGGAACTTCCACTTTTTGGAATCCTCCCCTCCTCCGGTGTCACATTTGGCACCATTCAGGGGGGAGGAGGGAGCAGATACCTGTCTAATACAGGTATTTGCTATATTTGCTCCCACTTCCTGGCATAGATCACCGCAACGTTCACGGTGACCTATGCCACCTCTGGTGCCTACTCTGTCCTCCCCCGCTGTCTTCTGGGAGACAGAAGACAGCAGGGACCAGTTAGGATGCGCAGTAGGGAAGCAGGAAGTGAAGCTGCACGGCTTCATTTCCTGGTTCCCCTAACGAGGATGGCGGTGGCAGCAGCCGAGAGCCGACAGACAGATCGTCTTCGGCTGCCGACATTGCGGGCTCCCTGGACAGGTAATTGTCCATATATTAAAAGTCAGCAGCTGCAGTATTTGTAGCTGCTGGCTTTTATATTTTTTTTTTCGGCGGACCTCCGCTTTAAATTTATTTGCCAAGTTATAGTTGCCTTGGCCAATTACTAGGAGGCAATTTCTGACTTTGCCCTAATTCTGGAATTGCTGCACTTCTGTCTTCTGTTGCTAGGTGGTCGGGTACCTGGTGACATTAGATAAGACAAGGGCATTGCAAGGGAGAACCTATTTATTTGGGTGGAGTCAGGTGACCGGGGTTCTGTGTCACCTGGACGGCTGTCTGGGTGGACGTGTGTTGTATTGCCGCGGGCTGCTAGGCCAGAGCCTAAGGCCTATCCGAGGGACATCTGGCTGCTAGGCTGTCTGAGGGCCTATCCAGAAGCAAGAGAGCAGCGTAGGGTTGGGACTGTGGCTTGCAGTCCAACCAGAAGAGCTGGTTCTGCCGGATGGAGAACCTGTCGTGGTTGGAGGTAGAGGGGAAGCTGTCGCCACTAAGGGACCAACAACCTTGTTACCTGACACCCATTAATCTACCTTGCATTACACCCACCATGCCTCGTAACCCACTCTACACAGAAGGATGTTGGCTGTCCCTAACTCTGGAGGTCACTATTAGGCCTGGAGAGGCCCGGGACTTGGCTACACATAGAGAAGAAAAAGTCGTATCTCTGACCCAGCTGGCTTCCATCATACAACGTGTACCTCATTATATGTCACAAAGTTGGTATTGGCATGCGGTTATTGCCTAGGTTTAATTGGACAAAAGACGACAAAAGTCAGGTACGCACAGTCAGATTGGACAGTAATCTCTGTTTAATATGGTAGAGATAGTGACAGCTGGTTCTGCTAAATGGCCACAGTGATTATTCAGCATCGTATCACGCCTTGTGATTCCACTTTTACCACTGTATAAATGTTTCCCTCTGTTTCGGAGCTGATTAATGTCAGTGAAATGGGCCCTTATCCTCCGTGGAGTGATGCCTCTTCCACTCTGGGCACATTAGACCATGTTGTGGGTGATTTATGAGGATCTTTATGCAGAGCGGCTTCTGCTCAGCATGCGTGTGTCACTATGGATGCCGTCCAGCCCTCCGCTTTAATGTGTGCTCCGATCTAACAGCCTGGGGCTCAAGTCATCGCTTCCAGCTACACTTGGCGTGCCGCTAAATGAGCGCTACGAGCGTCAGAAGGCCGGGATCCCGCTGGCTGCCAGCTAGACACCAGTACCAGGCAGGGCTGGACCGACTTTCATTATACTCGGAGGAGGCCGATCTGCATCACGATCAAATACTTACAGCCAGGGCACCAACTATCCGCAATGCATAGACAGTTTATAGACCAGAAGAGACTGTTGTTCCTACCCATTTTTTCTGTTAATTGGTTGATCTCTTAGATTGTAAGCTCTAATGAGCAGGGCCTCCGATCCCTCCGGTATTGAATTGTAATGTAACTGTACTGCCTGTCCTCATGTTTTAAAGCGCTGTGCTATAAAAATCCTGTATAATAATATCAGCTCTCGTACCTGTATATCACTTGTGGATCAGACAAATGTTTCTTTTTCCACAAAGGGCCAGTTCATTTGGTGATATCTTTGTAATTACTTAAAGGAGAGGCTAAGAGGAGCTCCAGTCTCCCCCCAAAAAAATTTAAGTCAGGGATCCAGCGATGTCCTCACCAGTGGCGGCTGGTGCTCAAAATTTTTGGGGGGGCGCAAACAAACAGCCTCACTGTGCCATCAAACGCTGCCACTGTGCCCATCAAACGCTGCCACTGTGCCCCTTCAAGTGCTGCCAGAGTGCCCCTTCAAGTGCTGCCAGAGTGCCCCTTCAAGTGCTGCCAGAGTGCCCCTTCAAGTGCTGCCAGAGTGCCCCTTTAAGTGCTGCCAGAGTGCCCCTTTAAGTGCTGCCAGAGTGCCCCTTTAAGTGCTGCCAGAGTGCCCCTTTAAGTGCTGCCAGAGTGCCCCTCCAAGTGCTGCCAGAGTGCCCCTTTAAGTGCTGCCAGAGTGCCCCTTTAAGTGCTGCCAGAGTGCCCCTCCAAGTGCTGCCACTGTGCCCCCTGCCTGCCCTCTGCACTTACCTTGTCTCGATGTGCAGCTGGTGACGGCGTCAGGCGGCGGGTGTCTCATCGTCCGAGGTCTTCTCCCGCGCTCCTCCTGTCTTCTGCTATCGTCCGTCCGAGGTCTTCTTCTCCCGCGCCTGTCTTTTGCTATGATTGGACGCCTAGCGTCCAATCACAGCGCCTGTGACTTCAGCCAATCAGGTTACAGGTAACAGACCTGGCAACCTGATTGGCTGAGAGGCGGGTCTGTGTTAGGGAAGCGATGTATTCGCTTCTCTAACACAATACTGTGTAATCAGCGAACGCACAGCCGTGCGCCCGCTGTTTACACTTAGGGAAGCCTATTAGAGCACACCGCTCTAATAGGGTCCCCTATTAGAGCTTACAGCTCTAATAGGGGCGCTTCCAGCAACCCCCCCCCCCCACTGTAATTCAGATGCCCGGCGCCCGATCAGGGGCCGGACACCTGAATAGGGGGCGGCAGCGGTGACAATAGATAGATTCATGCAATGCATGAATCTATCTATTGGTGATAGAGCGGTGCATACTGCACTGTGCCCGGCGCCCTTTTTTAAAGGGACATGTTTAAATAATTTTTTTTTTTTTTTTGAACTTTTTTTTTTAATTTTTTTTTAATTTTTTTTAACTGCAAGGAGGGGGGGGGGGGGGCGGCGCCCGGGCGCCCCCTATGGACGGGCCGCCACTGGTCCTCACCCGAGCCCATTCTTCAATCAGCTTCTGGTGCAGGCACCGGCATCTCAAGGAAGTGAAACAGGAAGTGAAGCTTTGCAGCCTCACAGACAGGTTCCTACGGCACATGTGCGAGTCACGTTGCACCTTGTGAATGGTCCAGTAGACTTCCGACACCTGTGATGTGTCCCAGAAGACTGCAGGGGAAGGGGGGGCGAACTCCCGACTCAGATCGCCATGGCGCTAGACAAGTGCAGAGCAAAAAAACAAATGTATCATTCCAATTCGTTATTTACATAAATCTGTTTCGTTAAATACGTTTTGTTCGTTTTCGGAATTCGTTATCGAATTGATTTGAATTTTCAAATTCGGAACGATTCAAAACTCTTTCAAATCAATTTCAAATAGTTTTCGAATTCTAAAAGTATTCGAATAGTTTTCGATTTTGATGGGCTCTATGTTCACTGATACTTTGGGCTCAGCTGATCATAGATCGGGGTAAAGGGCCAATCACAGCGTCCCTTTACCACATGATCAGCTGTGTCTAATGACAATAAAGTAAACACAAGATGGGTATCAGCTTTTTTTCCCTCACGCTGACAGTGTGAGGAGAGAAGAACAGATAACCAGCTTGTATTAAAGGGACATCAGCACTGATTATCAGTGCATTCTCAACAGCGCCCACCAGTGCTGCCAATTAGTGCCTCCTCATTAGTGTCGCCTATCAGTGCTGCCTTTCAGTGTCCATCAGTGCAGCCTCATCACTGCCGCCTATCAGTGCAGCCTCATCACTGTCCATCAGTGCCGCATATCAATGCATCCTCATCAGTGCCTCCCTTATCAGTGCCACCTATCAGTGCTGCCTCAGTTCCGCCTCTTCAGTGTTCAGCAGTGCAGCCTCATCAGTGGACAACAGTAAAGGAGAAAAATTACCAGTTTGCTAAATTTTATAACAAACTATGAAAAATGGATCTGCTTTTTTTTCCTCACGCTGGTAGTGTGAGAAGAAGAAAGTCGATAACCGGCTCATCAGTGCAGTCTCAACAGTGCCCACCAGTGCTGCCAATCAGTGTCCACCAGAGCTGTCAATCAGCGCCCACAAGTGCTGCCAATCAGTGCCTCCTCATCAGTGTCACCTATCAGTGCTGCCTCATAAGTGCCCATCATCAGTGCAGCCTCATCAGTGGACAAATGTAAAGGAGAAAAATTACGTGTTTGCAAAATTTTATAACAAACTATGAAAAAAAAATTTTTTTTTCTAAATTTTCAGTCTTTTTTTTTTTGTTTAGCAAATTAAAACCCCAGCGGTAATTAAATACCACCAAAAGAAAGTTCTGTTTGTGTGGAAAAAATGATGAACATTTCATGTGGGTACATCGTTGCATGACCGTTCAATTGTCATTTAAAATGTGACGGCGTTGAAAGCTGAAAATTGGCCTGGGCAGGAAGGGGGTAGAAATGCCCAGTAGGCAAGTGGTTAAAGTTACTGACAGGTCCACTTTAAGAAAGGGATATACCACCTGATAATGAACTTGTGTGTGACAAAGTTCCAAAAAGCAATTTCTATATTTAAATAAAATAAATTCCAGGATTTTAAAATAAAGGTTTATTTTTATATTGTATCCTATTAATACTGTGAACAAATAAATAAAAGAGATTAAGCCTCTGAATTTTTCAAGATAAAAAGGCAATAACCTGAAGAGGATTAGACCACAGTGGTGTTGGCGCCAGACAGTCGAAACGCGGTTATCTGTACCATACACAGTTCTCCAGACCTGTCTCTTGATCTGCAGATCTCACACCAAGAGACTCTTGTAGCGAATGAAAGGACGCTCCGATTTTATTTGCCTATTAACAATTCCCTGTAATTTCCTCCCCTTCATCCCAGCGTGAGGCGAAACATATTCAGCGAGGCGCATCTGCTCCCAATGATAAGATGGCGAGCGGCGTGAGGGTTGGGAGCTAGCGCGGGGCTCGGCAAAATATTACGGCAGAGTCGATGAGCTTTATCTGAAATATTCCGAAATGGAAAAGCGGAGCTCTCCTGCAGAACTGCAGAAGTGTCTCTTTATCTTACCGCTGAAGGGGTGTGGAAGGCAAAATAAGAAAAACAGGTTTAATCTTCTAGAAGTAAAACAGACGACCATATCTGTGATTCATGTTCCTACAGGATATCTGGCAATGGTTGGAAAACTCCATTTCATAAAAATACTATCGAAAGTTAAATCTGATCTCCCAGTACGCTCAAAAAACAAACTTTTTAAGCTAAATTTATTTAATGTCCTGCCAAAACTTTTTTTTTTTTTTTTAATGTGGAAAAAATACAGAACTACAGAGGAAGTTTTGTGGGTGTTTTATTTCCGATGATTAAAAAAATGGGGGTAAATCACCTGGGGAGGGGCCAAGACCTCCAACCGATACCCCCAAGAGTATGGCTGGTGAGACGAAAACAAATCGAAGTGTTCACTGGTAACTAGTTGTAAAAGCTCTATTTCAATATAAAATGGCTACTCAAAAAGGGCTTAACCACTTCAATACTGGGCATTTTCATCCCCTTCCTGCCCAGGCCAATTTTCAGTTTTCAGCGCTGTCGCATTTTGAATGACAAATGCGCGGTCATGCAACGCTGTACCCAAATTTATTTTTTCCCCTACAAATAGAGCTTTATTTTGGTGGTATTTTGATCTGTGGTTTTTGTTGTTTGCGCTATAAACCAAAGAAGAGCGACAAGTTTGAAAAAAAACACATTATTTTTTACTTTTTTCTATAAGAAATATCCCAATTAAAAAAAAAAAAAATAAATAATAATAATAATTTTAGTTTTTTCAGTTTAGGCCAATCTGTATTCTTCTACATATTTCTGGTTAAAATAAAAAATCGCAATAAGACCCTACCATCTGAATGTCGCAGTTAACCGCTTCCCGACCGCCTAACGCCGATATACGTCGGCAAAATGGCACGGGCAGGCAGAATCACGTACCTGTACGTGATCGTGCATGTGCCTGCCTGTGGGGCGCGCGCGCGCCGCTAGCGGTCGGACCCGATCGCCGCTGGTGTCCCGCGATCGGGTTACGGAGCTGAAGAACGGGGAGAGGTTTGTGTAAACAAACCTCTCCCCGCGCTTCCTACACTGACTGTCAGTGATCGGTGGTTCCCTGTCATCGGGAACGCCGATCAATGACGTCACGCGTACAGCCACGCCCCCCTACAGTAAAATAAACACAACACGTCACACTAACTCATCCCCGCCCCCTAGTGGTTAACCCCTTCACTACAACTGTCATTTACATAGGAATCAGTGCTATTTAAATAGCACTGAATTCTATATAAATGACAAATGTCCCAAAAATGTCCGATGTGTCCGCCATAATGTCGCAGTCACAATAAAAATCGCTGATCGCCGCCATTACTAGTAAAAAAAAAATATTAATAAAAATGCTATAAAACTATCCCCTATTTTGTAAACGCTATAACTTTTGAGCAAACCAATCAATAATCGCTAATTGCGATTTTTTTTACCAAAAATATGTAGAAGAATACGTATCGGCCGAAACTGAGGAAAAAAAATGTTTTTTTTATATATTTTTTGGGGATATTTATTATAGCAAAAAGTAAAAAATATTGCATTTTTTTCAAAATTGTCGCTCTATTTTTGTTTATAGCGCAAAAAAATAAAAACCGCAGGGGCGATCAAATACCACCAAAAGAAAGCTCTATTTGTGGGAAAAAAAGGACACCAATTTTGTTTGGGAGCCACGTCGCACGACCGCACAATTATCAGTTAAAACGACGCAGTGCCGAATCGCAAAAAGGGGCCTGGTCCTTTGGCTGCCAATTGGTCCGGGGGGCTGAAGTGGTTAAAATCGAGACTCATCAGAACAGGCAACGTTTTTCCTATCTCGAATTTTGGTGATCCTGTGTGAATTTTAGCCTCAGTTTCCTGTTCTTAGCTGACAGGAGTGGCACCCGATGTGGTATACTGCTGCTGTAGTCCATCTGCTTCAAGGTTCGATGTGTTGTGCATTCAGAGATGGTATTCTCCATACCTTGGATGTAACTAGTTTTTTTTTTAGTTACTGTTGCCTTTCTATCATCTCTGTCCATTCTCCTCTGACTGACATCAACAAGGCATTTTCCTCCAGGCAACTGCCGCTCACTGGATATTTTCTCTTTTTCTGACCATTCTCTGTAAACCCGAGAGATGGTTGTGAGTGAAAATCCCAGCAGATCGGCAGTTTTTTAAATACTCAGACCAGCCCGTCTGGCACCAACAAAGATGCCACGTTCAAAGTCACTTAAAGCGGAGTTCCAGGTTTTTTTTTCAATTAAAATTAGCAGTGGACAGGTTATCTTCTGGGACCTGTCATGTGTCCCAGAAGATTACCGAGAGGGAGGGACCGCCTTGGGGCGAGGGGGGAGTCGCCTAGGCGGCTCGTGGGTGGAAGGAAGAAGTGGGACAGGAAGTCCCTCTCTAAAGTAGTCAGCCACCCCCCCCCCCCAAAAAAAATTACATGACAAATATGGCATGTAAGGGAGGGAGGAGAGCTTAAAGCGGAAGTTCCACTTTTGGGTGGAACTCCGCTTTAACCACTTTCAGACCGGACCAATTTGCAGCCAAAGGACCAGGCCCCTTTTTGCGATTCGGCACTGCGTCGCTTGAACTGACAATTGCGCGGTCGTGCGACGTGGCTCCCAAACAAAATGGCGTCCTTTTTTTCCCACAAATAGAGCTTTATTTTGGTGGTATTTGATCGCCCCTGCGGTTTTTATTTTTTGCGCTATAAACACAAAAGAGTGACAATTTTGAAAAAAAATGCATTCTTTTTTATTTTTTGCTATAATAAATATCCCCCAAAAATATATATAACATTTTTTTTCCCACAGTTTAGGCCGATACGTATTCTTCTACATATTTTTGGTAAAAAAAATCGCAATAAGCGATTATTGATTGGTTTGCGCAGAAGTTATAGCGTTTACAAGATAGGGGATAGTTTTATAGCATTTTTATTAATAATTTTTTTTTATTAGTAATGTCGGCGATCAGCAATTTTTGTGACTGCGACATTATGGCGGACACATCGGACATTTTTGACACATTTTTGGGACCATTGTCATTTATACAGCAATCAATGCTATTTAAATGAATTGATTCCTGTATAAATGACACTGGCAGTGAAGGGGTTAACCACTAGGTGGCACTGTAGGGGTTAAGTATGCCTAGGGGTGGTTTCTTACTGTGGGGGGGCGTGGCTGTCAGCTAGTGAATGCTGATCTCTGCTCCAATCACAGGGAGCCGAGATCGGCGTCACTAGTTGCTAGGCAGAACGGCAGAGATGCTGTTTATTTCTGCATCTCCCCGTTAGCCTTCCCGTGAGACGATCGCGGGTGTCCTCATGGCGATCGAGTCCGCGGGACCCGCCACCGGCCTCACGGGGGTCCCGACCTCCTGGCGCGCTCCCGATGGCACGGAGGCATTTAAAAAGGGACTTATATATACGCCCTTATGCCTGTCCGTGCCATTCTGCCGACGTACATCGGCGTGCGCCGGTCGGGAAGCGGTTAAAATCCCTTTCTTCCCCCATTCTGATGCTCAGTCTGAACTTCAGCAAGTCATCTTCACCACATCTAGATGCCTAAATGCATTTAGTCGCTGCCTTGTGATTGGCTGATTAGCAATTTGTGTTGCCAAGCAATTGAACAGGTGTATCTAATAAAGTGGCCGGTGAGTGTATAAGAATTGGCGAACCTTCCCATAGCAACCAATCAGGTTTTTCCTTTTATCGTCTAGAAAAAGTGAAAAAAGGGATATGAAAGGACACTATGAGGCAGTTATCCAGTTTTTATAAATAGGTGTGTAAAGCGAGCCAAATGTCCCGGATCCCATTTTAATAATTGGATCCGTTTTTAGAAGTGTAGTAACTCTTGTAGTAATAATAGCGATTTTGTAAGCAGGAGAGAGAGAGAGGCAATTTTTCATAATTAATTAGAATTTTATCCTGAAGCTTCATCTCCCGGAGTGCATTTATCACCGACTGGCTGTCAGACATGCAGATTCTGGCAGGCAACAAATTAGCCCCAGATGAACCGATGACAGCTGTGCCCACATGGGGCGACCTCCGGGGTCAGCCGAGGTAAGAATTAATAGCTGGGCAGACTTGTCCCTTTGTGGCACAGGACATACAACCTCAAAACACGAGAATAGAAGTGCCAAGCCAAAGGTAGAGAGTCCAAGATACTTTAATAATTAATAATAATAATTAAAAAGAAAAGAAAAACTGTGCGTTTTTGGTAGCCCCTTCATCAGGGCTACAAGATGAATATGGCATATTAAAAAATATATAGAGAAAGGTGATATTAAATATCAAGATGAACATCGGTGAATAATTGAGAATAATTATGCTTAAAAATAATAAAGATATAATAAAAATTAGGGTTGTCCTGATACCACTTTTTTAAGACCAAGTACAAGTACTGATACTTTTTTTTCAAGTACTCGCCGATACTGATTACCGATACTTTTTTTTAATGGTGGCAATGGCACTGACTGATGGGCACTGATAGGTGGCACTGACTGGCCACTGATAGGTGGCAGTGGCACTGATAGGTGGCATGCACTAATGGGAACTGATAGGTGGCACACACTAATGGGCACTTATAGGTGGCACGCACTGATAGATGGCGCTGACTGATGAGCATTAATAGGTGGCATTATGCAGCACTGATGAGCACTGATAGGTGACATGCACTGATGAGCACTGATAGGTGGCACACACTGATAGGTGGCATACACTAATGGGCACTGATAGGTGGCACACACTAATGGGCACTGATAGGTGGCACACACTGATGGCTGGCACTGATAGATAGCACTGATGAGCACTAATTGGTGGCATTATGCAGCACTGATGGGCACTGATAGGTGACACGCACTGATGAGCACTGATAGGTGGCACGCACTGATGGGCACTGATAGGTGGCACGCACTGATGGGCACTGATAGGTGGCACACACTGATGGGCACTGATAGATGGCACGCACTGATGGGCACTGATAGGTGGCACACACTGATGGCTGGCACTGATAGCGCTGACTGATGAGCACTAATAGGTGGCATTATGCAGCACTGATGGGCACTGATAGGTGGCACGCACTGATGGGCACTGATAGGTGGTCCGCACTGATGGGCCCTGATAGGTGGCACGCACTGATGGGCCCTGATAGGTGGAATGCACTGATGGGCACTGATAGGTGGCACGCACTGATAGGTGGCACGCACTGATGGGCACTGATAGGTGGCACTGGCTGGATGGGCAATGGCTGGATGGGCACTAATGGATGGCACTGATGAGCACTGATTGATGGCTGGCACTTATGGGGACGAGAGGATTTATTTTTCTATGCTGCCTCTGCGAAGCCCATCTTGGTACACCCTTCACTTGGCCACAATAAAGCAGCAGCGGACATCACGTTACACCCAGCCCGAACTATATGGGCTGGGTGTAACAAGATGTCTGCTGCTTTCATACTGTGGCCGAGTGCAGGGTGTACCAAGATGGGCGTCTGGATTTTTAAGCACTTTCAAGCGTCACTTCCATTACCGAATGTGACGGCTCCGGTCGCCGATCCCGATGGATGATGCAGCTGTGCCCTGCACTCTGCACTACCTGCTTGAAGACTCGAAGGACTCGCTCTGCGCTTGGCCCGCTGACTTCCTGTATCTCCCATCCCAGGTATCGGCTAAGGCATCGGGAGCATTTGTGCAAGTACTTGCGCAAATGCTCGCTATCGGTCCCGATACTAGTATCGGTATCGGGACAACCCTAATAAAAATGGTAAAAAGAAAAATACCGTATTTATCGGCGTATAACACGCACCGGCGTATAACACGCACCCCAAGTTTAGGAGGGAATTTTAAGGAAAAAAAGTTTTAGGAGAGAAGTTTAGGGAAAAAAAAAAACTTACATTTAAGCGTCATTTGCAGCTTGCCCAGCGTCATTTGCAGCTTGCCCAGCGTCATTTGCAGCCTTTCCCAGCGTCATTTGCAGCCTTTCCCAGCGTCATTTGCAGCCTTTCCCAGCGTCATTTGCAGCCTTTCCCAGCGTCATTTGCAGCCTTTCCCAGCGTCATTTGCAGCCTTTCCCAGCGTCATTTGCAGCCTGCCCAGCGTCATTTGCAACCTGCCCAGCGTCATTTGCAGCCTGCCCAGCGTCATTTGCAGCCTGCCCAGCGTCATTTGCAACCTGCCCAGCGTCATTTGCAACCTGCCCAGCGTCATTTGCAACCTGCCCAGCGTCATTTGCAACCTGCCCAGCGTCATTTGCAACCTGCCCAGCGTTATTTGCAACCTGCCCAGCGTCATTTGTAGCTTGCCCGGCGTCATTTGTAGCTTGCCCGGCGTCATTTGCAGCTTGCTAGTGTCATTTGCAGCTTCCTAGTGTCATTTGCAGTTCGCCATCATTTAAATTTCCCGCCGCGAGAAATACCGCGCATGCGCGGCCGAAAAAGACCGAACCGCGGCCGAAAAAGGCCGAAGTGCGGCCGAAAAAGACCGAGCCGACTGTTAAGCTCCGCTCGGAGTCCCGCCTCCCTGCTGTTTCGGAAGCGAGCGCAGGGAGGCGGGACTACGAGCGGAGCTGAACAGCCGGCTTCGGTCTTTTTCGGCCGCGCTTCGGCTTTTTCCGGCCTTTTTCGGCCGCGCTTCGGCTTTTTCCGGCCTTTTTCGGCCGCGGTTCGGCCTTTTTCGGCCGCGGTCGCCATTTTTCGGCGCCGCAACCGATTTTTGTCATTTTTTTTTTTGGGTATCGGCGTATAACACGCACCCACGACTTTCCCCCGATTTTAAGGGGGAAAAAGTGCGTGTTATACGCCGATAAATACGGTAACTGTTGTGTTATAAAAACCCAAAAGCACAACAAGCCTTCATCACGTCATTTTGTGTTTTAGGTTTTATCGCATCATTTTTATTCTTATTAGCCTTTAGGCTCCTTTCACACTTGTGCAACTTAGGATCTGACTTGTGAGACCCAAAGTCGCAGGACATGTGAAACGCCATGTATCTCTATGAGAGCCGTTCCAACTGATACTTCTAAAGTCTCTGTGACTTCAGAAGAGGTTCCTGCACTACTTTGATCTGACTTTGGCTTGATTTCAATTCCAGAGAGTGTAAATGTTTTATCAAAGTCGTATCAAATACAGACACGCCATTTTCAGTGCGACTTTGGAGTCAGCTAGTGTGAAAGGAGTATTGTTTTTAAACATAATTTTTCTTAATTAATATCATCTATATCCATCATTCTATCTAGATTTTTTATTTTGTTGTTTGTATTCTTCTTGTACCCCTGATAGTAGGATTGGGTGACCCCTGAAACGCATTGGCTGTTTTTTTTTTTTTTTTTTCTTCTGCTAAATAATGATTAAATCATTTTTGGATGCTCTGCCTTTTGGCTTTATCCTCCTTACAGTATTTTTGTGCTTTGAGTTATATAGAGAATAAAGATTATATGTGATATTAAGAATTATGCTTGAAAACAATAAAGATATAATAAAAACAGTATTAAAATGAACAAACCTAAAACAGGTTTTTATATCACATTGATTTGTGTTTAGGTTTTTATCACATCAGTTTTATTCCTGTTACCATTTTTATTATATCTGTATTGTTTTTAAACATCCTTTTTGTTTTTTAAATTAATATTGTCTATATACATCATTCTATCTATATATTTTTTTATTTTTTATATGGAACGCTTCACGAATTTGCGTGTCATCCTTGCGCAGGGGCCATGCTAATCTTCTCTGTATCCAATTTTAGTATATGTCCTGCCGAAGTGAGGACCTATCTATATTTTTTAATGTATCATAGTTTCTACACTATATTACCAAAAATATTGGGACGGCTTTACACGCACATGAACTTTAATGGCATCCCAGTCTAATGCCCCGTACACACGGTCGGAAATTCCGACCACAAAATCCGTCGGATTTTTTCCGACGGATTTTGTCCGACACTGGTGTTGCATACACACGGTCGGACAAAGTTGTCGGAAAATCCGATCATCCTGAACGTGGTGACGTTCGTTGCGTACGACGGAACTACGTAGAGGCTAGTAGCCAATAGCTTTGGTCTTGTAATGTGATCTGAGCATGCGTAGCACTTTGTCCGTCGGAATTCGCTACACACGATCGGAAAAAGTCGTATAGGACTTTTGTTGTCGGAAAATTTAAGAGCAGGATCTCAAACTTTTTCCGACGGAAAAAGTTCCGATGGAGCCCACACACGGTCGGAATTTCCAACAACATTGTCCGATAGGACATTTTCCGTCGGAAAATCTGACCGTGTGTACGGGGCATTAGTCCGTAGGGTTCAATATTGAGTTGGCCCACTCTTTGCAGCTATAACAGCTTCAACTCTTCTGGAAAGACTGTCCACAAGGTTTAGGAGTGTGTCTATGGGAATGTTTGACCATTCTTCCAGAAGTGCATTTGTGAGGTCAGGCACTGATGTTGAACGAGAAGGCCTGGCTCACAGTCTCCGCTCTAATTCATCCCAAAGGTGTTCTATCGGGTTGAGGTCCTGCCAGTCAAGTTCCTCCACCCCAAACTCACTCATCCATGTATTTATGGACCTTGCTTTGTGCGCTGGTCCAAATCATTTGGTGGAGGGGGGATTATGGTGGGGGTTGGTTTTTCAGGGGTTGGACTTGGCCTCTTGGTTCCAGTGAAGGGAACTCTTAAGGCCTCAGCTAGAGCTGCACGATTAATGGTAAAATCGCAATCTCGATTCACACACACCCCCCCCCCCCCCCCCCCCCCCCCCCGTGATCTCCAGTCTGGATTGGAGGAGGACCGGAGGAAAAGCCGTCAGAACCAGGGTGGAATGCACTTCCATATCCGGCGCCGCATGGAATAGCTGAGTTTCCCTCAGCTCACGCATCGCGATCGAAAAGCGGCATTTAAATACCTGCCTGACCCTCTTGGCCTCCGGTAACCACCTCGGGCACCCCCTCCGTGGCCCACCGAACGGCTAAACACCATTGCTGCGGTCCCGATCGCGGGCGGCAAATCCGCCGCCGGCCAGTCTGAAAATCGAGGCCCCGGCTTCGGTCTTCACGGGCGGTCCCGCTCCACTAGCGGCCTGCACAAAGCACACACGCCTCTCACGCCGATTGGAGCCTCAACGGGTGCCCCCCCACCCCCGCTCGGACTGATCTCTATCTGCCGACAGGCCAGCTCTCCAGCTAGGCCGCTACATCTCTCCCACAACAGACGTTAGCATGCTTGGTCTGGTTTTGTTTTTCAGAATTTTCTATTGCTGGTATTTTTTTGTTCACACATTTTTCTGTTACACACTGCAGATGTCAGTGAGGAGAGCTCTGAGAGCTGATTGGAGGGAAGGGACGCACCCTCCTTCACACAGCACACAGGAAGAGAGCTGAGACTGTTAATCAGCTAGAAATCCCTCCGCTGTCACAATTTTTCCCTTGGTGTCAGGAAACTTGTCAGAAGTGATCAAGGTGATAGCAGAGGAATGAAACAGCAGACAGAAATTACACTTAGTGCTCTGGATTGAGACAAGTACACACTATAGAAGGATACGCTTTGTTCATATTTCATGTCTGAGGTTTACAACCACTTTAAGTCCTTACACAGTTGTGTAATTTCTTGCTTGACAACTGATGTAAAACTACAAATCACATCTGGCAAAAGCTGCAAATACGCTATACTCAGACATAGGATAGCTGTTTTAAGAAAGATACAATTTTTAGCTAAATGTTCAAATAATGATTAAATAAAATAACAATTTGTAGCAAAGCAACAGCTCAATACTGGCATTAAAATGATTGTCTTAAAGTGGAGGGCCACCCTAAAAAAAAAAAAAAAGAGCATTTATATTCTGGGAAAAAAAATAAAAAAATAAAAGAAAAAAATATATATTTTTTTACCTGATCCGAAATCCCTGTTGCTAGGCATTCTTCCTAATCTGCCTCCTTCCTACTCCGCGGTGATCTTCGGTCCTCTGTCCTCCGCCGCATTGTCTTCTGGGTAATGGGGCGCGCTGTGTTCTGGGAACTGTGTGTTTCCTAACACATCGCGTCCCATTCACAATGCGCCACGCGACTTGCGCATGCGCAGTAGGAAACGGGCAGTGAAGCCGTAGTCTCCACTGCCTGTTTCCCTTAGTGCGGATGGCGGCGCTGGGATCGGAGCGCCGAGGGACATGTCGGCCTCGGCGGCCGACATCGCGGGCACCCTGACAGGGTAAGTGTACTTATTAAAAGTCAGCAGCTACTTTTTTTTTTAGCTGCTGACTTTTAAAATACATTTTTTTCAGCTGACACACCCCTTTAAAGCGGATCTTCACTGCATCTGAGCACCACAAACCAAAAACACTATTTACGGTATTTATTGGCGTACAACACGCACTTTTTCCCCCTTAAAATAGGGGGGAAATCGTGTGTGCGTGTTATACGCCAATATATTCTGCCACCAAGGGGAAAGGGGGAACGAGTGCTGCTGAAATAGAGCTGGATCTCCTGTGTACTTGGCTCGGCTCGCAGTCACGCTTAGTCCCGCCCCCTGGGCAACTCATAGCATGGATGTCCCGGCATTGGACCAGCGTTATGTCCATCATAGGATCCGGGACTGGGCGTGACGCCGAGCCGAGTACACAGGAGATCCGGCTCTATTTCGGCAGCGCCCGTCCCCACCTATTCCTCGATGGCAGCATATATATAGCGGCAAGGCTGCAGATGGACACTGAGCAATGCTGCAGGTGGGCACTGATTAGGCTGCATATAGACACTGAGCAATGCTGCAGGTGGGCACTGAAGCTGCAGATGGGCACTAATCAGGCTGGATTGATGCTCTGATGATTATTTTGCTTCAAAGTGGTTTATTTAAAAAAAAAATACTTTTTTTCCCTGAAACTTCCCTCTTAAATTGGGGGGCGTGTTATACACCGGCGTGTGTTATACGCCGATAAATACGGTAATTAATTTCTAATATTCAAAGCAAATAAAGAAAATAGACTTGGGCCTCATCCAAACAATACATGCAAAGCTAATAGAAATAACCAGAGAGCCCCCAGTATCCTAAGACTAAGTCCATCATTGTAAGATACTGGGGGTTCTCCAGTTATTTCTCTTGGCTAATATTCAAAGCAAACTCCCCCCATCAATCCATGTCTGCAATGCTTTATTTGGTTGAGAAATCACATTTCTGCCTGTGGCCATTTTGAGTAAGGGCAAATGATTCACGTAGCATTTAACTTCCTGGAATCCATCTGAACTTAGCTCAAGCATGCATGCAGGAGAGTGTGGTTAGCTGAGAAAGCCCCTCCCAAATACTCCTGGGATGTATGACATCATTTGCCTAGGCAAGAAACCAGGAAGTGCCGTATTTATCGACGTATAACACGCACCCCAAGTTTAGGAGGGAAGTTTAAGGAAAAAAAAAACTTACATTTAAATGCCCATCAATGCAGCCTTGTCCATCATTTGCAGCTTGCCCAGTGTCTATTTGCAGCTTGCCAATGTCATTTGCAGCCTTGCCCAGTGTAATTTGCAGCTTGCCCAGTGTCATTTGCAGCCTTGCCCACATTTAAATTTCCCGCCGCCGAGAAAGACCGAGCCAACTCCCTGTTGGGTGGGACTATGAGCGGAACCGAGCCGAGTACACAGTAAAGTCGGCTCGGTTTTTTTTCGGGAGCGCTCGCTGCAGAAACAGCAGGGAGGCGGGACTGCGAGTGGAGCCGAGCAGTCAGCTCGGTATTTTTTCAGCGGCGCTCGCAATTTTTTTGGGTCACAGACAGTGGGGATCGGCGTATAACACGCACTCATGACTTTCCCCCGATTTTAAGGGGGAAAAAGTGCGTGTTATACGCCGATAAATACGGTAACTGCAGAAATGTAGAACAAAAAGTTTAGAACAAGTAAATATGATCTACTTTCTTATCTATTTACTAATGCTAGCAGCATGAGGATTGAAAATAATAAATGTTGATTGAGAGAGTGAAGTTCCACTTTAACCGCTTCCCGACCGGCGCACAATGATATACGTCGACAGAATGGCACGGACAGGCATAAGGGCGTACATGTACGTCCCCTTTAAGATGCCGTCGGTCGGGACCCCCGTGAGGCCGGTCGCGGCTCCCGTGGACTCGATCGCCGCGGGGACACCCCCGATCATCTCACGGGAAGGCTGAGCGGGGAGATGCGGAAATAAACAGCATCTCCCCGTTCTGCCTAGCAACTAGTGACGCAGATCTCTGATAACTGTGATTGGAGCAGAGATCAGCATTCACTAGCTGACAGCCATGCCCCCCCCCCACAGAAAGAAACACACCCCTGGGCGTACTTAACCCCTACACTGCCACCTAGTGGTTAACCCCTTCACTGCCAGTGTCATTTACACAGGAATCAATGCATTTAAATAGCATTGATTGCTGTATAAATGACAAAAATGTGTCAAAAATGTCTGATGTGTCCGCCATAATGTCGCAGTCACAATAAAAATCGCTGATCGCCACCATTACTAATAAAAAAAAAAATTATTAATAAAAATGCTATAAAACTATCCCCTATCTTGTAAGCGCTATAACTTCTGCGCAAACCAATCAATAATCGCTTAATGCAATTTTTTTTTTTACCAAAAATATGTAGAAGAATACATATCGGCCTAAACTGAGGAAAATAAATGTTTTTTTATATATTTTTGGGGGATATTTATTATAGCAAAAAATAAAAAAGAATGCATTTTTTTTCAAAATTGACACTCTTTTTGGTTTATAGCGCAAAAAATAATAACCGCAGGGGCGATCAAATACCACCAAAAGAAAGCTCTATTTGTGGGGAAAAAAGGACATTAATTTTGTTTGGAAGCCACGTCGCACGACCGCGCAATTGTCAGTTAAAGCGACGCAGTGCCGAATCGCAAAAAGGGGCCTGGTCCTTTGGCTGCAAATTGGTCCGGGGCTAAAAGTGGTTAAGTAGAATATTTTTGTTGTATTCTGTTATACGGACAATCTTTTTGCACACCTCTTGTCATCAGATGTTATCACACATGGCACATTGGTGTGTAGTTGTGAAGCTCGCTTATATCTTTTCTCAAGCCTGAAATCTATTTTTTATATCATTTGTGAAGTACAGACATAGGACACGTATAGCTGTGCTGGAGATCATTGGTTTATGGAATTGGCACTGCTGACACGTGGATATTATATTCTATGCAGCTGTGATGTTCGAAACATTTCCTGTCTTGGATTGTTTAGAACATTTCATAAACCTTCTCTTTTTATTATCCGGCACACATATACGTATCTATTCTCCTGTAGCTGTAAAGCTTTAAATGTTTTCCGTGCCTGAAATCACAGTTTTTCTATTATCTGGCACACACATCGCACGAGTACGTAGCTGTGATGCTTATAGGATGCCCTGCGCTTGAAATGATTGCTTTTGACACCATTCGGCAAAGTCTTGTGTGCATTTTATGAACAAACCATTTTTTTGATTATCTTTTTCATGGTGGTGTGATCTGCTATGATAGGTGTGACGGACCCAATCGGGGCTTTTGGAGGGGACTGCAGGGTAGCCTCTTGCCTACTGACTATGGGCCCCGGCTTTTGCAGGGGGCTCTATTCTTTGGGAAAAGTGTGTGCCTGGGGGACCTTTGGAGAAGTTTTGCTTCAGATGCGGGTCCATGTCTCCCCTAAAGACACAGACTCTGGGAACCTAGGACCTGGATACAGATTTGGGGCTTCTGTGCCCAAACCAACATTGACTACTTCAACCATTCCCCCCCCCCCCGCCCCCCCAAACTCTAAGCAGATGATAATATTCAGCGTAAAACAACTAGATGCTGAGGTCTCCTGCTGCTACCCTGTTTCCCCGAAAATAAGACCTAGCGTGATTGTCTGTGATGGCTGCAATATAAGCCCTACCCCCCAAATAAGCCCTAGTTAAAGTCCTTGTAGGTCTTATTTTCAGGGTAGGGAATATTTTCGGGGGAAACAGGGTAGGGCTTATTTGGGGGGTAGGGCTTATATTGCAGCCCTTACCGACAATCACGCTAGGTCTGATTTTCGGGGAAACGGGGTATGTTTAATCTGTTTATTAAATGTCTTTCTCTCATTGTAAAATTCCCCATTGTCTGCCCCCAAGTGTGAATCCCTGTTGTTAATTGAGTCATCTATTGTTTCTGTCCGTCTGCTAGTATTGTGTCCACTTCACCTCGTTACCAAACTATTTTTTGACGTTTAGGTCTTTATGTTAGCTGTTTATTAGCTGTACTGATGTTACTGTTTACAGTATGCATTGTCTAGGACAATGTGATCAAGCTCTTACCTAATTTTTTGTACAATAAAGTCAGTTCCAGTTTGAACTGAAAGGGGTTGTAAACGCTAATAATTCCGTCAGTGACTGCCCCCCCCCAGCCCCCCATTTTACTCACCTGAGCCCCATATTTCCCTCACTGGAGACACGCTCTTCCCCTCTGCCCATTGTCTCGGCTCTTGATTGGATAGATTGATAGCAGTGCAGCCATTGGCTCCCGCTGCTGTCAATCAAATCCAATGACGTGGGGTGCAGGGCCTATGGACGCAAATGCTGGACTCGGGAGCTCACCCGCAAGGTAACCCCCCGGGGAAGCGCTTCTCCTAGGGGGTTATACGATGCAAGGAGGAGCTAACCGCCCCACCACAGGACCCCAGAAGTCAAGCATCGGGGCCACTTTGTGGAAAACGAACTGCACAGTGGAGGTAAGAATGACATGTTTGTTATTTTAAAAAAAAACTTAGCTTTACAATCACTTTAAAGCGGTTCTGCACTGTCTGTATTTTTTTTTTTTTTTAGTGCAATGCAATGGATTATGAGATGTAATTTAAGTACTCACGTGTCCCATTTCTCTAACTCACTGCTGCCGGTTTTCATCATCTAAAAGAAGTTGTAAAAATCTTTCCTGCTGGTTGCCATCTTGCCTGTGGGCATGTGAAACCACACAGGCACCTCAGATGGCCCAGCATGCACCGCCGTTACTGCGCCGATCTCGCGCGTGCGCAGTAACGACAAAGTGAAGCTCACGTTCGCCGAAATCTCGCGAGATTTCGGAAGATGTGGCCGAGATCTCGCGAGATTTCGGAAGATGTCCGCACTGACTGGGATCAATGACACCAGATCCCAGGAGACAGTGCGGCGTCACGAGGATCGACGCAGAGACCCCGCCCACCGCCGAAGAGACAGAGGAAAGAACGTCAGCAATTACAAGGTAAGTGAAAAAAAAAAAAACACTTCATTTAGTACTCTTTGCCTGATTTGGAAGGCAAAGAGATTTACTAAATGAAATGTGTGCAGGACCACTTTAAGCTAGTGTCGTCTAGTTCTTGGGTGCGATGCTCAGCTAGAATACCTGGTTCCAGAGTGAGGGAAGTTGTATCTTTCTGGAAGCACCCAAGCGGGGTGCCAGGCAGTCCGTCACAATAGGGAACAAGACTTTTTGCCTCATCTACGCCTTGGGCAAGATTGCACAGCGCAGCCCAAGGAATCTGGTGTGAACAGGCTCTTAAAGTGTATGCAAACTCCAAATTAATTTTTCAATTTGTTTTCCAGCATGTCTTACTCTATACTATACCGTTTTCTTAATTAAATATTTTTTTGTGTAAAATTTCTTATTTTGGGATCCTGACACTAATAGCACTTCCTGTTGCAGGCTGACAATATTAAGCCACTGCCTCAGAATCAGCAGAAAGGTTGTCAGGCCCTCTTTTAGTTGCTGTTGGGCTGCCCATCGATCTGTCAGCCCAAATGGGTTCCATTGTTGGTTTCAGTAGGTTGAATTGTGAGCAAGGTGTAGCGTGGTGTGGCAGTATCCAAGTTAGGCAATATGTTTTAGAAAGATTTCACCCAACTTAATCAGGCCTGTTGGGCAGGCACACCCGTCCTGAGCCATTTATGAACTGTGACAGTGGTCTGAAGACTTGAAGATGCCGACATTGTCTGTAATGAGGAGCAGAATGCGGCCTGGCCGGTCCACACCCAAAAAGGGAACATAGACAGACATTAGGTAGGATAGGGATTTTAATGGTGCTATATCAATAGACCAGACTTAACAGTTAAAATCAATGACATTTATTGCAAAATCATATTAAAATCCATGTTGAGTTACATAAAGAACATTTTTAGAACACATATATATTGTCATCCTCTGTACCTGATATGATGATATGATCAAGCTCCTCTATGAATTTTCTCCTACATGTTTCGCCGTATGGCTTCTTCAGGAAGTATGCATATAGGATAAGTCCTATCATACCTAATTTCTGTCTCTGTACCAATTTTTGCGATGTGGTGCTATTAAAACCCCTTCCTTTAATCCACACATATACCCAAATGGGAAGGCTTCCTGGAGTGAGGCAGATGTAGTCCCTGCACTGTCGCTACTGCAAAAGAACCTTTCCCTACCTCTAAGTACTGTCCCTGCCAGATGGGGAACCTATCCCTACACTAGCCACTTGCTTAAACCACAATAAACCTGGGAGCTGTAGTCTTAAATAGACTCTACCTAACCCATGATGGCTTCTGGAGTCACATGGGGTGCCAGCGTCGAATCAGACAGCTGTCTTTGTGACCGCAGAACGTCCTAGAGGAACCAAGTTCTTTGCAACTTCCTTCCCCTTCTGCATTGCTACCTTTGGTCAAGCGCCACCTGCATTGGGGAATACAGACTGCAGCTCTCTACAGAATGGTGCCTCATTGTTGGTGTCAGTGGAAGAAATACTGCCCTATCATTGGTTTTAGCAAAAGGAACGATGTCTCATTGTCAGCAGAAAGAATAGTGCCTCGTATTGGATAAAGGCAACCAAAAACCAACAGTTTGGAGACCACTGGTCTAAAACAACTTGGCTCCCAATGCACATGTGTCACAGTATACCCCAAGGCGTGGTAAAACACTAACGTGCATTGTCATGTACTACGTTGCCAAAGCATTACCAAAGACGGTGTATGTCAATTTTTTGGGATGTTTTGATGCGTTGTCAGATAATTCCTTTGAATAGGTGGCCTTAACACAATGCACCACAGTGGAAAAGTGTGCGCCCAGTCTCAGACTTATGCCGCGTACACACGGTCGGAATTTCCAATGGAAACAGTCCGATGGGAGCTTGTCATCGGATTTTCCGACCGTGTGTATGCCCATCGGTCTTTTTCTGTCGGAATTTCCGACGGACTTTGGATTGAGAACCTGTTCTTAATTTTTCAGACGGAAAACCTTTCTATCGGATTTTCCGATCGTGTGTATGCAATTCCGACACGCAAAATTCTGACGCATGCTCGGAAAGAATTCGACGCATGCTCAGAAGCTCCTTTTATAGTGCCGTCGAACGTGTTGGATGCCGTGGTGTTATTGACCGTCGGAATTTGGTGTGACCGTGTGTAGGCAAGACAGTTTGAGCGAAATTCCGATGGGAAAACCATCAGAGCTTTTACCGACGAGAATTCCGACCGTGTGTACGCGGCATTAGGTTAAGATTGGTGGTCAAGGCTTTTAAAGCATCTCTTCTTTTTTTTTTTAACCCCATCAAAAGCTTGCGGCCAAAACTACCATTGCACAAGCATCCATGTAGCTCATAGACCCAACCAGATTCCCGCCTTTGTTTTCTTGCGATTGGTTTAAATTTAGCGCAGTCACAGTCGCCACGAGAAATGTCTGCTCTTTCCTTTGTGCCTGCCTTTTATTAATAAAGCATATTGTGTCTCATCTCTCAGAGGTATCACAGGCTTCATTAGACGCTCGTTAAGCCGGCGTAGACCGAGCACTTCGCCTCAGTTTAGAGAAATGCAGAAGATTATAGCCGAGCTCAGACAAGCGCTCTCCGCCGTGCTCGCACAAGATTAATTAGTTTGTCAAGAAAACAAGCAGAAGGGGCTCGGCAGATGTTAAGCGGGATATCTCCTTGGCCCTCAGGTATTGAAATATGGAGACGAGGCGGGCATGGCGCGTTCATTGCGGAGATTGTCTACAATTGGAATAAGATTAACCTGTCAGAAAGTGAGCGGGGACTTGGCGGATTGGAAAAATTGACTCCTATGGACGGAGCACAGAGCCGGTCGGAAGCGTTACGTTATATTGGTGTGCTTAGCAGTGGAGAGCCCGCTGACAGTCTTCGAAAGTCGTTTTCAGGGCCGCCGCTCTGCTGGGACGGCGTGCGCGTGTTTCTGTAAACTTCTAATCAACACAAAACACCTGTGTGTTCAGGCTCTATTGGATGTAGCCGTTCCTAGGCAGTGACTTAGTGAACGGGCCTTGCACCGCTGCCCCTGGACTCGGGGGATTCCATCAGGCCTAATAACTTTTACGTAGTGAATCCATTTGAAGTAAACAAGCTTTTCCCATGCAGGACCAAGAACAAGTTCATGTTAAAGGGGCCCTGTCCTAGCACTAGTTTGCTTTAAATCTGGCCCCTATAGCAGCTTACCTTTACTTGTCCCCATCACTCATTGTATGGAGAGGGCAGCACCGTGGTGTAGTGGTTAGCACTCTCGCCTAGCAGTAAAAAGGGTCGCTGGTTCGAATCCCAACCAGGACACTACCTGCCTGGAGTTTGCATGTTCTCCCTCTGCCTGCGTGGGTTTCCTCCGGGTACTCCGGTTTCCTCCCACACTCCAAAGACATGCTGTTAGGTTAATTGGCTCCTGTCTAAAATTGGCCCTGGTGTATGAGTTGGGGACAGGTGTGGGTGGGTGTGTGTGGAGCGCTATGGGTACCTTAAATAAATAAATATATATATATATATATATATATATATATATATATATATATATATATATATATATATATATATATATATTAGTGGATGGGCATCTTGATGGGACGCAGTGTGCAGGGATGGGGACAATTGTGGGCGCTCACTCAGGTTGAACTGAATGGACTGGTGTCTTTATTCTAACTATATGTAACTATGTAGCCCTGAGCAAATACAGGCCCATCCTAGTATAGTTACATAGTAGGTGAGGTTGAAAAAAGTCCATCAACTCCAACTATGGAGATTTTTAAGTACCATAGTTTGTCGCCACGAGTGTGCACATTTTTAAAGCATGACATATTAGGTATTTATTTACTCCACAAAAAAAAAAAATTGCTTTAAAAATCATAAAAAAAAAAAAAATAATTGAATTATTTTATTTTTTTTACTCACCTGTAAATGCCTGTTGCTAGGGGGTCCCTCATAGTCTGCCACCTTTAGTGCCCGGGCACTGACATCACTTCCCCTCGGCAGTCCCAGATGACTGAGCGTCCTATCACGGTGCGCGGCGCTGCTCGCGCATGCGCAGTGGGTGCCCGGCTGTGAAGCCACAGCCGGGTGCCCACAGTAAGAATGCCGGCGCCGCGAGCGGAGCGGGGAATGAGGGGGGGCTTCGATCCCCCGCATCGCTGGATCCTGGGACAGGTAAGTGTCCGATTATTAAAAGTCAGCAACTGCAGTATTTGTAGCTGCTGACTTTAAAAAAAAAAAATTTTGGGGGCACCCACTTTAACATCATCTTTCACATTTTACAAAAAAATTGGGCTAACTTTACGTTTTCTTTTTATATTCATTAAAGTGTATTTATTTTAAAAAATTGCAATTGAAAGGCCGCTGCTCAAATACAGTGTGACAATAAATATTGCAACGACCGCCATTTTATTCTCTAGGGTTTCTGCAAAAAAATTATAGATAATGTTTTCGAGCAAAAAATACTGATTTTAATTTGTAAGCAGCAAATGTCAGAAAAAGGCCTGGTCTTTAACCACTTCCCGATCAGCGCACGACGATGTACGTCGGCAGAATGGCACGCACAGGCATAAGGGCATACATGTCCGTCCCTTTAAGAATGCGGCCGTGCGTGCCGCTGGCGGCGCGCGCCGGTCGGGACCCCCGTGAGTCCGGGTCCCGCAAACTCGATCGCCGCGGGGACACCCGCGACCGTTTTACAGGGAGGCTGAACGGAGAGATGCGGAAGTAAACAGCATCTCCCCGTTCTGCCTAGCAACAAGTGACACTGATCTCTGCTCCCTGTGATTGGAGCAGAGATCAGTGTTCACTAACACACAGCCACGCCCCCCACAGTTAGTAACACGCCCCTAGGACAAACTTAACCCCTACACTGCCACCCCCTGGTTAACCCCTTCGCTGCCGGTGCCATTTACACAGGAATCAGTGCATTTAAATAGCACTGATTGCTGTATAAATGATAATGGTTCCAAAAATGTGTCAAAAATATCCGCTGTGTCCGCCATAATGTCCCAGTCTCGATAAAAATCGCTGATCGCCGCCATTACTAGTAAAAAAAAAATTATTAATAAAAATGCCATAAAACTATCCCCTATTTTGTAAACGCTATAAGTTTTTCGCAAACCAATCAATAACCGCTAATTGCGATTTTTTTTTTTTTTTTTTTTTTTTTTTTAGGAAAATTATGTAGAAGAATACTTATTGGCCTAAACTGAGGAAAACTAATTTTTGGGGGATATTTATTATAGCAAAAAGTAAAAAATAATGTGTTTTTTTTTTTCAAAATTGTCGTTCTTTTTTTGTTTATAGCGCAAAAAAAAACAAAACCCAGAGGTGATCAAATACCCACAAAAGAAATCTCTATTTGTGGGAAAAAAAGGACGTCAATTTTGTTTGAGAGCCACGTCGCACGGCCGCGCATTTGTCAGTTAAAGCGACGCAGTGCCGAATCGCAAAAAGTGGTCTGGTCCTAAGCCAGCAAAATGGTCCGGTCTGAAAGTGGTTAAGTGGGTAATGAATGTGGTGAAATTACAGTTTGCAACTAAACCCAGTTACATGGAGAGAAAAAAAAAAAAAAAAAACTAATTTTTTTCTTGAATATAATTGGATGATGGAAATCAGCAGGGTTTCACCTCATTCACTAAGCTCTGGGGAAATTCCCTATCCAAGTGCATTTGCATAGTGAAAACCTTTTTGCCTTTTTAGTAATCAACTTCAATGTGAGAGGTCTGGCAGTTGATGGGACAATTGCTTTCAGACATGAGTTGACCTCTGACCCTCAAGGTTAAAATTCAGATTTAATACGGGTGCAAACAAAGTCGCACTGTAGCTTTATAATCATTTTTTAAACAAATATTTTAGATGTTTATATAGGCCAGTTGGATCTGTTTCTTTTTCGGACTAGTGAAATGGCGGAGCGGTTCCTGCCCTTGTCTCCTTGTCCGGGTCCCTTATCTCCTCTCTGTCAGTTCTGCGAACAGTCAGCATATGTTCTTGGAAAGGTGACAGGACACTGACAGTTCAGCGCTCGCCGCGCACATTACAAAGTCCACTCTGCAGACATCGGGTCTCATTTATCACCTGGGAAAACGATAACCGAATGTGGGTCCTAATTGGAAGTGCCTGAGAAATTAAAGATTTTCCTGAGCTGATAACAATAATAAAAAGAATTCATTTTTCCACCGGTAGAAGGAATGAAAGAAAAGGGCACGTCAAAGTCGCACTGTGCCGCAGTCTGCATCATACCGGGTTATACCCCTCCCTTACACTATCCAAAAATGACAAAAAAGGTTAGTTACACTTTAAAGCGGTTCTGCACACACTATTTTTTTTTTTTTTTTTTCTTGTCATGTTAAAATAATTTTTAGTCTTACAATTAACTCACATTTTTGGTGTCCGTCCGTTATCCGTGTCCGTATTTCTAAAAAAAACAGCACTTTTAAAATGTAAACCAGCAGAAATGTCATTTTGCTTGTGGGCATTTGAAACTTCCTTGTTCCCTTTCATTATGGGAACCAGCATGCCTCACGTTCGCCAAAATCTCGCAAGATTTACGGGCCTCCGGCCGAAATCTCGCAAGATTTTGGCAGGAGGCCCGTAAATCTTGCGAGATTTCGGCCGGAGGCCCGCTAATCTCACGAGATTTCGGAAGGAGGCCCGTAAATCTCGCGAGATTCCAGCCGGAGGCCCGTAAATCTCGCGAGATTCCAGCCGGAGGCCCGTAAATCTCGTGAGATTTCGGCGGATGTCCGTAAATCTCGCGAGATTTCGGCGGCTGTCCGCACTGACTCCTGGGATGAATGACACCACATCCCAGGAGACAGTGCGGCATGACGAGGATCCCCGCACAGACCCCGCCCACCCCCGAAGAGACAGCGGAACGACCGTCAGCAATTACAAGGTAAGTAAAAAAAAACAAAAAAAAAAAAACGGCCATTTAGTACTCTTTGCCTGATTTGGAAGGAAAAGAGATTTACTAAATGAAGTGCGTGCAGAACCGCTTTAATGAATGGATTTCCATGTGTTTGGCCAGTTTAAAATGGCGTTTCCACCAAAAAACAAAAAAAATAGCTTAAAATTCATTAAAAAAAAATAAAAATAATAATAATTGGAAAAAAATATTTTTTTTACTCGCCTCTAAATGCCTGTTCCTAGGGGGTCCCTCGTAGTCTGCCTCCTTCGGTGCCCGGGCACTGACAACACTTCCCCTCGGCGCAGTCAGTCATCTGGGACACGTGACAGGTCCCAGGTGACTGCGCGGCGTCGCTCGGGCATGCGCAGTGGGTGCTCACAGACGGGCCCACAGTAAGGGCCCACAGTAAGAATGCCGGCGCCGCCGAGCGGGGCAAGGGAGGGCTTCGATCCCCCGCATTGCTGGACCCTGGGACAGGTAAGTGTCTGATTATTAAAAGTCAGCAGCTGCAGTATTTGTAGCTGCTGACTTTTAATTTTTTTTTTTTTTTAAGGGGCACCCCACTTTAAGTAAAATTAAACCTTCATTTTTTTTTTTAAATAAATAATAAACATGTCATACTTACCTGCTGCAAAGCTTTTGCACAGAGCAGCCCCGATCCTCTTCTTCTGGGGTCCCCCGCCGGCGCTCCTGGCTCCTCTTCCCTCGCCAAGTGCCCCCATAGTAAACTATTATGGGGTCACTTATGTGTGCTCACGCCCAATCCCCTCTTCGACTAGTGCCCCCATAGAAAGACACAATTTATGGGGGCACCTGTGTATGCACACACCCCCATAGAAAGACGCAATTTATGGGGGCAATCGTGCGTGCTCGCACCCGAGCCTCACTGTCTCTGTCCATTGACACCGACTGGGGGCTCGGCCCTGCCCCCCGCATCTTTGTCACAGCAATTGATTGACAGCAGCGGGAGCCAATCTGCTATCAATCTGCCCAGCGAGTAGGGAGATAGCAGCAAGAGTCAGGATAGGGATCAGGTAAGTATAAGGGGGGGGGGGGGGGCTGGGTGGATCCTGCAGCTCAGGTTTTTTATTCATGGAATGCATTAAGGTAAAAAAATAACTTAAAGTGATTGTAAAGGCAGAAGGTTTTTTTTTATCTTAAAAGAGAAGTATGGTTTATCTTTTCTTTTTTTTCCCCCTAATCATACTTATCTAGGTGGATGCAGCATCGGACACCGCCAATGGCTCGGTTCTCACAGATCCCCAAGCGGAGAGCTGCTGGCTGCCAATCAGCAGCTCTCCTCTCTGCCCCCTGCGCTCACTGGATCGCTGAGCTGTGGAGTGGTGTGGAGCGGCCGTCTCAGTCTCTCAGCGGCTTGTTGAGAGGCTGAGACAGGCAACAGTCCAGGCACCTGGCGGATCCACACTCTCATTGTCGGGATGACGCGGGGCCTGGGCTGATTCCATTGACGTCAGCAGAGAGCGGATTTCAGACCGCTCTCTGCTGAAAACGGGTCACAGGAGAGCAAAACGTATTGCACTCCTGTGACCCAAAGGAGAAGCCCAACCAAACGGGCTCAGGCTGGACTTCTTCGTTAATGCATTCTATGCATTAAGATAAAAAGCTTTCTGTGTGTAGTGGCCTCCCTAATATTTACCTGAGCCCCCTCTCGATCCAGCGATGTCCACGAATGCCTCAGTCATCCAGGACTCTCCCTTCTGTTTGGCTGAGACACTGCAGTGGCGTTATTGGCTCCCATTGCTGTCAATCAAACTCAAGTAGCCAATGATGAGAGAGAGGGGACCGCGGCTCCGTGTCTGAATGGATGCATGGAGCCTCGGCCCGGGTGCCCCTATACCAAGCCGCTTGCTGTGGGGGCACTCAACAGGAGGGAGGGACCAAAGAAGGGGAGGATCCGTGCTGCTCTGTGCAAAACCACTGCACAGAGCAGGTAAGGTTAACATGTTTGTAACGTCTTTTTTTTATCTATTAAAATAACAATCACTTTAAGGCTTTAAAACCACATTAATGCTTAATATACATAATGCAATTTTTTTATAGTGATCCAAATAATCAGGTCAAGCTATCACCAGCAGCTGTGAATATCTTAAAGTATATGTGAACCCTCAGCTTGTAAAACATCCCATTCATTTTAACCACCTCCCACCCGCCATATTGTCAAATGATGGGTGGGCGGTGGCTCTCCCGTTCTGGGACAGCGTCATGTGATGTCTTCCCACTCTCGCCACGCTTGCACTCCCACGGCGATTGGTGCTGCCTCATCAGTGCAGCCACATCAGTAAAAGAGAAAAATTACTTTTTTTTTTTTTTTTATAACGGGAACTTTTTTTCAAATATTTTGGTATTGTTTTAGTGGTGATTATATACCACCAAAAGAAAGCTCTATCTGTCTCAAAAAAATGATAGGGCTGTGGAAATTAAAGATTAATTCCTCAATTTATTGTTAATTTTTTTGATCGATCAAAATTCTTTTGATCGGTACTCACCTCTCCGCCGGCTTCCGGGTCTTCAGGAGTTCCGTCGTAGATCCGTTGATGTCGAAGTTCTGATTGAAAGTAACGCGTACAGGGGGGGGGGGGAGTGAAAGACGTCACCAGCTGCTGCCCTACGGAACTAACACGATTGTCGGCTTTACATGCTGTGTTTTTATCATCTTTATGTGAGTAGTTTGTGTTTGAACACAAAAATGAAATCTTATACTTAAGCGGTGAGCACTTAGATCTTTTCTTTCTACCCATGACCTGGCATCCTTGCTGAGCTCTAAGGAGACATGAGAGAAGTTTATGGTCCATGTTAACCCTTTTGATACCCGCTTGCATGACCACCAGTTTGCACAGGGGTCCATGCCATAAGGTGAGAGTGATTAGATAGACCGGAGGTGGAGGGATTGTCACGCTACTGTGGAAAAAAAATGACTTGCGTCTGTGCTACAGTTTGAATTTAAAACGTATTTGTGTGAACTGTGAAGTTAAGTCATGGATTGTGGAAACGAACTAGTGTCGGGTGATTGTATATAGTGTATACCACATTTACCACTGACTAATGCAGAGTTGCAATGCAAGGAGATCAGCTAAAAGTAGTTGGATCTGTATGTGCGTTCTAATTAATCAAAATTAGTCAATTAAAAAAAAAATCGATTAATCAAACACGAAAATTTTAATCAGTAACAGCCCTAAAAATTTTGTTTGGGTACAGTGTTGTATGACCGTGCAATTGTCATTCAAAGTGTGGCAGTGCTGAAAGCTAAAAATTGTCCTGGGCAGGAAGGGGGTGAAAGTGCCCGGTAGGCAAGTAATAGAAATTAAGTGATCACATGCCCTCTGTTCTCAGCTGCATAAGGCGCTCCGAGGGCTAGGGGGAGGAGAAACAGCAGCACACTCATCTTCCCAGTGAATGGCTGTACTTGGGGGTGTGTCAGGACAAGTCTGATCATTGGAAGAGAGCAGGCAGGGTTCCCAGCACATCCAGAAAACTGACCACGCTGTGTTCTCCTGCTTCGTGTGGTCAGTTTTTAATAGGAAAGCAAAGAGACTGGCAGGAACACCAGGGATTTCACACAAAAAAAAAAAAATACAAAGTGAACAGGATACTTTTGCATACAAGTACATGGTACAGCAGACGCATATCGGGAATGTGAAATGTTGTGGTAACATATTGTTTGTCTCAGATAGAATCTAACTTTAGTAGCTGGTCCTTTTATCCGTTTTGCAATCAAAGTGCATAACACTATGCCTAAAGCCCAATTCCCCACCCTCTTTTTAATGCAGGTTGCATATACAGTAAAAAATATGAGATTCATTTACTTTTTTTTTTTTTTAACATTGCAAAGGCTGCCAGCCCATAGAAGAGTGAGAGCGAGGTTCTCTGTCTCCAGTGGTCTGACATGTCTTCTAAACAGTGCTCTAATCAACAGTGCCCTTGCTTCCTGAGCAGTGTTATTGGGGGGGGGGGGGGGGTATACATTTAAATAATAAATTACAAGGGTTCCAATGTGCAGTAATATTTATTCAGAATCTGAAGACACTTGGTGGCATATTTTATTTTTAAAAACTGCATTACCCCCTTCTTTTGGTGAGAATTAAATGTAGGGTAGGCTTTACGTCCAGGGGCTAGATATGCAAAAAAGGACTTTGGACTAATGCCGCGTACACACGAAGGGACTTTTCCCGGCGGACCTAGTCCAGCGGACAATCCGCCGGACTTTCCAGCTGGCTTCGGCGGACTAAAAAGCGAACGGACTTGACCACACACGATCACGCTAAAAGTCCGGCGGTTCACGCGATGACGTACAGCACGTACGTCAAAATACTAGAAAAATACTTGCTACTGAGCATGCGTCCTTTTTGGTCCGCCGGACCATACTACAGACGGCCGTAATGTCCGCCGAACTGCCAAGTCCAGCGGATAGTTTTAAAACAAAACTTAAAACTTTAGTCCGCCGGATTTTTTGAAAAAAAGTCCGTCGGAGGCCCACACACGAGGGGATTATCCGGTGGACTATCCCTTAATCCCTTCGTGTGTACGCGGCATTAGAACGCCTTTTTGTTTTGTTTAATAACTAAAGAAATCCCTTCAAAATGAATAAAACCTTAAAGGGATGGTGGTGAGTTAATGCGACTCTCATATCTATGGGGTGTTCTGTTGGTGAGATTTCTGCATTGAGTTCCCAGCTTCGCACACCTGTTGTGGCTATTTTGAGAAGCTTATGTCTCTTCCTGCTGAATTTTATATTTATTTCCCTGAATTGGCAAAGGGGTGAAAGCCTTTTAAAACCCTAGTCCCAGCTAATACCTTTTTTAAATCTTAGAAATAGTGCAGTGGCCTAGGGGCCAAATGTGGCCCTTTGCTTGCCTTTATATGGCCCTTGGGGGAACAATACTCTTACCGATTCCAACAATGGGGCTCCATTCCTCCAACCTATTCCACCGATGGGGCTCCATTCCTTCCACCGATGGGGCTCCATTCCTTCCAACGATTGGGCTCCATTCCTTCCATCGATGGGGCTCCATTCCTTCCATCGATGGGGCTCCATTCCTTCCATCGATGGGGCTCCATTCCTTCCAACGATGGGGCTCCATTCCTTCCAACGATGGGGCTCCATTCCTTCCAACGATGGGGCTCCATTCCTTCCAACGATGGGGCTCCATTCCTTCCAACGATGGGGCTCCATTCCTTCCAACGATGGGGCTCCATTCCTTCCAACGATGGGGCTCCATTCCTTCCAACGATGGGGCTCCATTCCTTCCAACGATGGGGCTCCATTCCTTCCAACGATGGGGCTCCATTCCTTCCAACGATGGGGCTCCATTCCTTCCAACGATGGGGCTCCATTCCTTCCAACGATGGGGCTCCATTCCTTCCAACGATGGGGCTCCATTCCTTCCAACGATGGGGCTCCATTCCTTCCAACGATGGGGCTCCATTCCTTCCAACGATGGGGCTCCATTCCTTCCAACGATGGGGCTCCATTCCTTCCAACGATGGGGCTCCATTCCTTCCAACGATGGGGCTCCATTCCTTCCAACGATGGGGCTCCATTCCTTCCAACGATGGGGCTCCATTCCTTCCAACGATGGGGCTCCATTCCTTCCAACGATGGGGCTCCATTCCTTCCAACGATGGGGCTCCATTCCTTCCAACGATGGGGCTCCATTCCTTCCAACGATGGGGCTCCATTCCTTCCAACGATGGGGCTCCATTCCTTCCAACGATGGGGCTCCATTCCTTCCAACGATGGGGCTCCATTCCTTCCAACGATGGGGCTCCATTCCTTCCAACGATGGGGCTCCATTCCTTCCAACGATGGGGCTCCATTCCTTCCAACGATGGGGCTCCATTCCTTTCAACGATGGGGCTCCATTCCTTCCAACGATGGGGCTCCATTCCTTCCAATGATGGGGCTCCATTCCTTTCACCGATGGGGCTCTATTCCTTTCACCGATGGGGCTCTATTCCTTTCACCGATGGGGCTCTATTCCTTTCACCGATGGGGCTCTATTCCTTTCACCGATGGGGCTCTATTCCTTTCATTCCTTTCACCGATGGGGCTCGATTCCTTTCACCGATGGGGCCTCCATTTTCCTTTCACCGATGGGGCTCTATTCCTTTCACCGATGGGGCTCTATTCCTTTCACCGATGGGGCTCCATTCCTCCATTTCCTTTCACCGATGGGGCGCGATTCCTTTCCACCAATGGGGCTCCATTCCTTTCACCGATGGGGCTCTATTCCTTTCACCGATGGGGCTCTATTCCTTTCACCGATGGGGCTCCATTCCTTTCACCGATGGGGCTCCATTCCTTTCACCGATGGGGCTCCATTCCTTCCACCGATGGGGCTCCATTCCTTCCACCGATGGGGCTCCATTCCTTCCACCGATGGGGCTCCATTCCTTCCACCGATGGGGCTCCATTCCTTCCACCGATGGGGCTCCATTCCTTTCACCGATGGGGCTCCATTCCTTTCACCGATGGGGCTCCATTCCTTTCACCGATGGGGCTCCATTCCTTTCACCGATGGGGCTCCATTCCTTTCACCGATGGGGCTCCATTCCTTTCACCGATGGGGCTCCATTCCTTCCACCGACTGCAACTGTTGGCCACTAATTCCCCCTAATACCAAATATAGGACCTAGTTTACTCCTACTGATGCCAGGACATTTTTCTACTCCCGCTGGCCATGGTCCGGCCCCCCTAGGGTTTGAAGGACAATAAACTGGCCCTTTGTCTAGAAACTGTGGAGACCCCTTATATATAGTGAACCCTTTAATTGGTGTTGGTGTCCCTGGCTCAGAGTTTTTCCCTTGATTCCTATGTGATAGGATGCTAGAGGACATAAAGTGATAGGAAATCTCCCTGGTGGAGACAGAGACAACTCAATGAAAGCTATTACTGTGGCTGTTCAAACCTTCCAAACTCTATCCAAAACTAAAGTAAAAAAAAAAAGTTTTGACTGGAGTTGACCTTTAAGACTTTTCATTTTAATTCTTGGTAACAAGGCTTCTTGAAAAACAACCATTGACATGGGTTTATTACATTTCGGAGCCGCTCTTTTTTCCTTGAATAGTCATAAATTGAGACCAACAATCGAGAGAGCCATTATGGGCGCCAGCATCTCCGGCACAGAGACTTCCATGAATCCATAGTCAGATTAATTGCGGCTGACTTACTGTGAATACAAAAGTGCCTCTGTGCATGCATTCTGCCCTCAGATGAGATGCTAGTTGAGGAAGTGATGATGTCACAGGCTCAAGGACATCGCCAAGGTCATTTGATTAGAGGAGAAGGATATCGGGGAATCACTTAATGGCAGATTGCGGAGGGGGCTGGTCGATGAGCTCACCCGGCTCTGCTGAGTATCTAGGGGAGTCGCATCTCCCAGCCAGAGCGAGACAGAACAGCTTTAATTAAGTGGAGTAAACTGCTTTGTGTGTGGGATGCTGTTTCACAGGATGCTGGCATGGGGCCAGTTATAAAGAAAAGACACAAAACTGACTTTCCAGCTTTGTATTCATGGAATCAGAGAATGCCTACAGCAGATACAGACCAAAGTGCGCTCTTTTATCTTTTAAGTTTTACGCTTGTGTTGATTATGTCTTAGCAAATGTCTGTGTTAGGTTCACTTAAATAAAATCCAAAGTGTGTTTCATTATTTTACACTTTGATTTTGTCTTCAAGTGTATGTCAAGGCATTTTTAGTAATGACCCCTACTAGTGTCGTAGGTTACCTACTAGTGACCTGCTCTGTAGCTGCACCCAGACACTCTCCAACCCACTGACAGCAACAATCGAAGAGACTTCAAGGTCTCCAGTTTTCCTTTACAAAATGTATTGGCTCAATTGTCTATGGCAGTCTTTCTCAACCAATTCAACCCAGAAGAAGCCTTGAAATAACTTTCCAATCTCAGGGAACCCCTGCTAAAAATGACAATAGCTACAACTCATGATACATTAATGTGATGTTGATCAGTGGGAATAATGCCCCTTACACTTGTAATCATTTAGAAGAATTTCCCCCATTACACATAGCTTAAAGCAGCCTTTTTCAATTAGGGTGCCTTAAGGTTTCTTCAGGGGTGCCTTGGCAAAATGCCTAAAAATGACCCCAAAATTGTAGACAAGACAGTGGGTGGCTGAAACCTTTTAGTTACACAATGCCACAGGTTTTCATTGTACACCATCACAACCTTCTAGCTGCCAACCTCTTAATGACCAATGACTTCATCAGTTGATGAGGAGGATGTCCGTTGCCTGCATATCATCCTTGTTTGACCCTCCCCTGCCTCTCTCCATCAGCTTTGGGGTCTCATTAGCTAAGTGATGGAGAAGAGAAACATTGAAATACTAGTCGATACCAGTTTGCAAAAGTGTATTTTCTTTGGAAGAATAAATCACCTTAATGTTGGGTGTCCTACATGTATTGATGTTGCTGCATTATGTAAAACGATCTGAATAGGTTTTACATTTTAGAAAGGGGCGCCTCAAGACTGTCCATAATTTTAAAGGGTTCCTTGATGGAAAAAAGGTTTAGAAACACTGGCAAAAAGGAACAATGGTGTCAGTGGGAACTTATCTGAGAGGCAGAAATTTCTCAAAGCTCAAGAAACCTCTGGCATAACACCACCCATATCCTCAATTTCATTCAGGGGGCCCATACCTCGAAGTGTCCCTTCCTCCTGCTTTTCACAGATGCAGAGAAGGCCTTTGACAGGTTGGATTGGCATTTCATGCAGTCCACCCTGTCCCATTATCAGTTAAGGCCAGCACATGGCCAGTTGGATCCTGTCTTTCTATCCTATCGGCTTCTGTGCGGGTGAAGAAACTTCTCTCCGAATACTTCCCTCATTTCGAACAGGACGAGACAGGATTGCCCCCTCTCGCCACTCATTTTTATTTTAACGCTGGAGCCCTTTCTTTGCACCGTTCGGAGTGACCCAAATATATCTGGCTTCTAGAAGTTTCTCGGCCAAACAAACCTTAGGGTTTCTATGGGACCCTTGTTGAGAAACCCTGGTCTAGGGAGAAGGGAGTAGGGGTACAGGATTCCCAAAAATAGAAGCAAAAATCCTCCCACTTAATATTATCTTCTATTATCTTCTGATGTAGAACCCAGAATGTCTCGGCTAAAGTGAACTCTGTAGGTCTAGATAGGAGACTACCTTTAGGTATCTTTTGGGTTCTGCCACAGACCAGGTTAGGGCTCTTTAGACCTCTGTCACAGGCCGGTTGTCCAACTTTAACTCCAGACAACTACGGACCTTTTAAGCCCATCTCTCAGCCTGTGCCCGCAGTGCATGAGTCAACTTTGTCTAGGGTTGAGGTGAAAGCTTATACTCACCCATTCCTTCATTCCACGAGAAAATTATGCTCCCTATGGTCCAGCAATAAACTGTTACTGGTCTGTGGAGCCTGCCCTGGGCTTGAAGATGTCAGGAACAGTCCACAACTCAAGACCACTTTAGTATGGGGTTGCTGGACCAGTCTTGTGCTGGGAGATTGGGGGATTAGGTAAGTAAATCTCCTTTACCCCTCTCCCCTAAACAAAGACGAGTAGCTAGCCTGTGCAGTGCGAGTACAGCCCCACTGCTTGGGAAAACTTTTATTTTTTTGCTCGAAGATGGGCTCGAAGAAGTCCAGACAACAGTGCAGTCCAGACAACAGTGCAACTGTTTGAACAAAATTCTTAATCAGCTTCCTCCATTGGGTGAGGGCCTGGGAGTCAAATACTGGCCCTCTCTGGAGCTACGTTCTCCGAGACAGCAGACCTTGGAGGCAATGACCTCTGGCCTCACATCCTCTCTAGGCAAAACCTGGGAGGCATAGACTCTTCTAGAAGATTTCTCCAAATATTTACCCTCTTTCCCAGCACACATCAATGCCATTAGCCTCTCAATGACTGGCTGAGGCAGAATGACTATAACTCAATACATTGCATCTTCTCACTCTGGAGAACACCCCCAGAAGTAGACAAAAGTAATGTCCTTGGGCTTAGGAGAAACCTAATGATCCCAGATAACATCATGCTTAAGCTGACTACAGTATGACTGCAGACACAAAATTGACTCTAGGGACACTCCGGCTAAAGGCAAGGTCCCTGCAAAAAACTTTTGCAATACATCCCTACTATACATGCACATTTCCCTATGTTCTATCCCCGCAAGTACAGAATGATGCATGTTAATCTGCCTGAAATGCACTCAGCTCTTAAAACCTGTGGTTAGTTGACATCACACAGCTTTTTTTGTGAACTGGGTTGTGTCAGTCCTGTCCACTGTCTTTTGTAAAATGACTCAACCACTCCCATTCTCAGATCTTTACAGCATAAAGGCAAATTATTCCTAGTCCAAGATAAGAACTGGGAGGGCTAAATAGGCCATTTGAGATAACGTACAGTCCATTTGAATGTACATGTCTATAAACAATGGGCATGGAGACATCTGTTTAATGTGTTTGGCGCTGGGATTTGTCCTGGTGTCTTGTGAATCCTGGTCTGCCTGAAACTGCGCACTGGCAGTTAACACCTTGTATCCTTGTTCTTACTAAGAAGGATCATCCTGTTTCAAAAAAGATTGGCCCAGTTGATAGAATCACTGTAAACAATAAGTATTTTTGGATTTTTAGGCAGGCCATAGATGATACCATTTTCTGTCCTTCCACCATGGGTGGAAGGAAAGAAAAATGTACGATTGCCCCATCAACACAATCAGTCGTTGTGTTACAAGCAAACAGTTTTGAATATTATGTTAGTATTAGATTCTTATTTGTATTCCTGTTGGGGAGGTTCGCCCTCTCTTTTGGTCCTGCCCACCATTGTAATCGGGACAGAAAGTGATGAGAAATCCAAAATGTAACATCCACCACTGGATCAAGTTATTGGTTTTAAGCTCTTCTTAGGGACGGCTCAATCCTTTATAGTTACCTAGTTGGTAAGGTTAAATAAAGACACCCGTCCATTCAGTTCATCCTGTGTGGGTGTATTTATGTCAAAACCATATGCCGGTATACAATCTAATGCGGCGCACACACAGTCAGAATTTCCGATGTAAACAGTCCAATGGGAGCCTTTCATCGGATTTTCCGACCGTGTGTATGCCCAGCTGTCTTTTTCTGTCGGAATTTCCGACGGACTTTGGATTGAGAACCTGTTCTTAATTTTTCAGACGGAAAACCTTTCTATCGTATTTTCCGATCGTGTGTATGCAATTCCGACATGCAAAATTCCGACGCATGCTCGGAAATAATTTGACGCGTGCTCAGAAGCATTAAACTTCCCTTTTTTATAGTGCCGTCGAACATGTTGTATGCCGCGGTATTATTGACCGTCGGAATTTGGTGTGACCGTGTGTAGGCAAGACAGTTTGAGGGAAATTCCGTCAGAATTTTTTTCTGACGAGAATTCCGACCGTGTGTACGGCATAAGAGTTTTTTGAAATTATCAATGCTTCCCACTGCCACCACCGATTGTGGAAAGGAGTTCTACATCCTTACCGCCCTGGCAGTAAAGAACCCCTTAGACAGTTTAAGGTTAAACCGCTTCTCCTCCAACTTCACTTAGTGGCCACGTGTCCTTTAGGCCCCTTTCACACGGACGGACCGTCTATCCGTTTTTCTTCCATCCGTCGACGGACGACAATGCATTCCTATAGGCAGACGGATGAACATCCGTCACCATCAGTTAACATCCGCTTCCGTTTTTATCCGTTTTTTTAAACGTACAAGGCTACGTTCAGATCCGTCAAAACGGATATTAACTGACGTTGACGGACATCGTCCGTTAACGTCCGTTTTGTTAAGATCCGTTAAGATCCGTTTTGTGTTTAACTGTGAACTTAACCTCTTAAAGGCAGAGGCACACATATAAACGGAACAAAACGTATACAAAAACGGATGAAAAAACGGACGTAAACGTGTGCATTTACGGATGTAAGCGGACAAAAAACGGATGAAAACGGACATTAACGGAACGGATGAAAACGGATGAGACAACGGATAAGAACTGATACGTTTTTGACGTGCCTAAACTGACTGCGTCCGTGTGAAAGGGGCCTAAGGCCCCTTTCACACATGCGGACTGTACATTAGATCAGTTCAGTCACGTTTTTTTATCATCAGTTGTTGTCAGTAAACATCAGTTTTCATCCATTTTCATTTCCGTTTTTTGTCCGTTTACGTCCGTTTTTCATCCGATTACGTCCGTTTTTCATCAGTTTTTATCCGTTTATGTCCGTTTTTTTATCCGTTTAGGTCCGTTTTTTATCCGTTTTTTTTTTTTTTTTTTTTAAAACAGTTTTTCATGAATTATGGGATTTTTTTTGATGAAAAACGGATGTCAGCGGATCGGATGTGAACGGATCGTCCGCTAATGTCCGTTTTTCGTCCGTTCCGTTTTTTTTACGGAAGACAAAATAGGGTCTTCTTCCGTTCAGAAAAACGGACCTTAACGGAGACGGATGTTAACGGACGTTAGCGGATGATCATCCGCTAACGTCCGCTATCCCATAGACAAGCATTAATGTCCGTTTTCATCCGTAAACGGATGTATGAAAAAACGGACGAACGGTCCGCATGTGTGAAAGGGGCCTAAGTTGTTTTCTCCCTATGCTAGAATCACCATTAAGATATTTCTAGATCTCTATCTTATCTCCTCTTAAGCCTCTCTTGTCCAGGAAGAATACATTTAATGCTTGTAGTTGTTCCTCGTAGCTGAGGTCCTCCAGCCCTCTTATTAGCTGTGTTGCCCTTCTCTAGACTCTCTCCAGTTCCAATCTTTGTTTTCCTTTAGTAAATCACATACATTTTATTGCACGAAAGTACAATTCAAGCAGAAGTCCCATTTATACGCATACATGAGTGTATAAAACACACACCGAAATGTGAATAAATACATGCATTAGCACGTCAAGAATGCACCTTTCTTTTTATTCTGCTCTCTATGGAAATAGGCTATTTGGCTTGTTCAAAGAGGAAGTGTCTAGATCCAATTTTTGATTATAGTGTATGCCTAGTCAAATGTGTTTCTTTTTAAATAGAGTAGAGAGAGGCTATCCCTGTCCAGGTGTATTGCTCAAGTCCTCCAATATTGCCCTTCAACCTTGCAGTCTTTCCACGAATCCAATAGATGTCTAGATTTTTTTTTTTTTTTAAATCCCGTCCTGTCTTTGGCACTGATTCAACTTGAACTGTTTCCTGCTCCAACTCCTGTCAATTCATCACCCCCCATGTAGTTCTGAGAAATTCATTGGTGATGTGCTTTCCATTAATGCAGATAGTGGGGGAGTGAGTCATTGGTGGTGTCAATTACCCTTCCCGTCCAGTAATGCCTCAGTGCAGCACCCACTGATCCCACTAAGTTCTGACAATAAATTTGGGCATTTTAACACACACAGTCCAAGTGTGATGAAAGAACTTGTATTGAAATAATGCAAAGACAGTTCACAATAAACCCGGTGGGAAGACAACCCAACTAGGAACACTCACAGTTCCAACAGCATGTAGAGAGCAGATTTCAGACAAACTGACAGCGCCTGTTAGGAGGGGCAGAATGTAGCCCTTGCCTTCTCTTGCCCAAGCGGGAAGATGTCCAAGGAACTTCCAAGCCCTATGCTTTCCCTCCTCGTCAGGAACCTCTCCTCACCACTAGTTCTGTTTCTACCAGGTGGGGTACTTGTCCCTACTCTACCCACTTGCAAAATGCTTGCCAAGCTTGGGAGCCAGAGCCTTAAATAGGCTCTGCCTTTACCCAAGATGGCTGCCAGAGTCACATGGGGCAGCAGCATCCAATTACTGTAGATAGCTTCCCCAGAGACCCAGGAAACCATAGAGGAACGATGTTCACCTTTTGACTTGCTCTCCAACTGTGATGCCGCTGCAGAATAGTGCCACCTACAGTAGACAAAGCAGACTACAGCTGCCTACAGGCAGCTCCAAATATACCAATCCACAGAAAGCGAGAAAAGTCAAACTAAAAAAGGAAATGGACAAAAGCACCTCTTAAAGTATCACTCAAATTAAAATAAGGCTGTAAGCAAACACTATAGGCTCACCTATAGTTGTGATCACATAATATGTGCACCATGACAAAATCACTTTCCCAGTGGGAAATGAGGGGTGTCAATTCTCCCTGGAATTATTATGGTGATATAGGTATGTTTGGTGGTGGCCGTGGTACACGTATTGTGGTGATCCAATAGTGTTTCCTTTATTCTAATTTGAGTGATTCTAGAGGTTCTTCTTTTTTTTCTTTTGTAGTTTAAAGGGGTTGTATACCCTCAATTACAACTTGCACCTACAGGTAAGCCTAGATTAAGGCTTACCTGTAGGTACAAGAAATATCTCCTAAACCTACACGGTTTAGGAGATATTTGCATTCACAGGGTTGATCCCCATTCACAACTTCGGCTCGCCGAAGTTGAAGTCTCCCACGCGCATGCACGGAGCGACGTCTTCACTGCTCTGGCCAATCACAGAGCCGCATCGGCGCTGTGATTGGCCGGAGCGGCGATACCCAGAAGAGAGATGGCTGCGGCTGGAGGGGGAGATGAGGACGGCGTCGGGGGCCCCGATCTAAGGTAAGTGATGCATAATGAGCTAGTATGCTAGTCATACTAGCTCATTATGGCTTTGTCTTGCAGGTGGTTTTAAAAAAAATAAAAACGGGTATACAACCACTTTAAGCCAAAAAGCATGGTCTGGACATCCCTGTTACTGCCAGGAGCACAATACTTTATGGGACATGTAGCCTCTTGTAATATGCGTCGATCTTTGCCGTGCAATAGTTCTGAGCTGCTCCCTGCTCAACATCTCCTATGAAAATGGAAAAAGGAGACAGGAGTGGTCCCATGACCATGATTTTAGTTGACTTCTGCTGTATTTATATGGCTAAGTGGTTAACACTTCTGTCTAGCAGCAATAGGGATGATTACTGATGAATTATTTTGCTGCTGTAGAATGTTGCTGAGCGTTTGCCCACATAGGTCACTTTGGCACACAATGAGGTTCGGTGACTCAGTTGGCAAACGAACTGTGCAAGCCCATGGACCATCCTGGTGCCGTCACTCTC
This sequence comes from Lithobates sylvaticus, assembly GCA_028564925.1. Taxonomy (NCBI): domain Eukaryota; kingdom Metazoa; phylum Chordata; class Amphibia; order Anura; family Ranidae; genus Lithobates; species Lithobates sylvaticus. The sequence goes on along the minus strand of CM053034.1, from coordinate 215,024,903 downwards.
TGGGCATGCTTAATGTCAAAGCAAAGAAGGGAGTAGATGACAAAAGACTTTCTAATGCGGCGTACACACGGTCGGAATTTCCGATGGAAACAGTCCGATGGGAGCTTTTCATCGGATTTTCCGACCGTGTGTATGCCCAACGGTCTTTTTCTGTCGGAATTTCCGACGGACTTTGAATTGAGAACCTGTTCTCAATTTTTCCGAAGGAAAACCTTTCTATCGGATTTTCCGATCGTGTATATGCAATTCCGACGCGCAAAATTCCGACGCATGCTCGGAAACAATTCGCCGCATGCTCGGAAGCATTAAACTTCGTTTTTATAGTGCTGTCGAACGTGTTTTATGCCGCGGTGTTATTGACCGTCGGAATTTGGTGTGACCGTGTGTAGGCAAGACAGCTTGAGCGAAATTCCGTCGGAATTCCGTCGGAAAAACCGTCATTTTTTTCAGACGAGAATTCCGATCGTGTGTACGCGGCATAAGTGATGAGCCCAAGAGATTAGATGACTCTGATGTCTACCTCTACATAGAAAGGCAACTACTCTCTGGAGCTTTGAGAGGTTTGTGGGGTCAGTGAATTCCTAATTATAAAGGTTTTCCCGGCCCCTTGGGGACCCCAGGGTCACAGAACCTCCCTACCCCCTTTCTGATTAGTATTAACGCCCCAAAACGATCCTTCAGACTTTAACTTTTACTATTATTTAAGAAGATGCTGAAAACCGTACCCTCATGTAATTTTTGGCTATATATAATACTTTGCCAGAGGATTCTTTTAGCCCCAAGTGCACTATTTTACATTCACATTACCCAACTACAGTTTCTGCTGCAAGCTGTTTTGCATGTCACCAGGTATCAAGGGGCCTGCTGATGTTGGAATAAACATGAACTCCAGGCATGACCTAGATGTCTGTGTGCTGGAGAAAATAATACATTAATGGGGAGAGCAATCCTATGAGAGATGTAATCCCAATGCTTCCTGTTATATCATGTTGTTATGTACACGTTGCTATTGATTTTCCCCAAGAGCAGCTGGATAATGGACTTGTGTTCTTTCTACAGGGATGAAGAGTCTGGACCCCAGGCAGCCGCAGAGGGAGCCTCCAAATCGCGGTTCCAGAGCCCTCCGCCAGGCAATGGTCCATGGTGAAGGAAAACGGCAATCATACAGAACCTATAGGTGCAGTATGGGGATATTGTACATAATCTGGGCAACTTTTTTCAGGGGGGGGCATCATTTTAAGGACACCCATGCCATATTAAAAGATCTTCATTCTCTAGGCTATATTTAGATGGGCATGGTATGCCTGGCCTGAGTAATTTCCAATGCAAAGGGCATGGTATGCCCGGCCGGATCTACACAACACGTAGACAGGCAGGCAGCAGGGGCTGACTGACCATTCAGCCACTCGGGCACTTCCCGAGGGCCCCGGGCCACTAGGGGGCCCCATCAGGGTTGCCAGCCTCAGTAAAACCAGGGACAGTATGTAAAAATCTGTGTTTTTTTTTTTTTTACATCTGTTTCTGAAATGTCCCTTACCGACATCCTTCTGGTCTAAAAATCCTGAGATTATAGCTGCCCCACCTCTCCAGTACCTTCTCAGCCAATAGAAACATGTCTGTGTATACTGTGTGTACATGTATGTGTATACTGTGGGATTGTATACTGTGTGTGTGTATACTGTCAGGCCCCATAATCTATGATTGCCTGGGGGCCCCATAATCTCCTATTGCCCAGGGGCCCCATGAGTTGTCAGTCCGCCCCTGGCAGGCAGCCAATCACTATAGAGAAGCAGCGGAATGGCTGAGCTGCCAAGCAGCCAAGCCATCTCATCCAATGATCGGGCCAAGGGTGAGGGAGGGACATCGGATGTGTCAGAACAGAGAGCGGCCGGCTGACTCAGAAAAAGTCAGTGGCGGCCATGGTAGACACTGCAGCTGGCAACTGCAACACCTTCTTGACGATTCCAGGGGGGGCAGTCGCCCCCCCTTGCCCCTACCTGCGGACGCACATGAATCTGGGCATCCTTCTCTCCCCTGTCAGTATACACTTACCTTACATGGAAAGGACCAGTGACAGTTCTGTTTAAAGGCAAGCCTACATTCTTTGGGACTGATTTTTTTTTTTTTATAGTTTTTTTTTTTTTTTTGCTGCAGTTCTTACCTTCTCTCCTGTGCTGGCCTCTGCAGACACTTCACGCAGTCCTCTTTCTGTCACTGACAGGAAGTCTGTTGTTATCCCCCCTATGTCCTGTGAGCCTAGGCTGTCATAGATGCACCCCCTGGAGGAGCATCATCGTGCTGGCCTGGGCTCACCGTACTGTTGCACAGAAAAGCTCTCATAAGTCACTATGTAGTCAGTATTTCTTCAGCCGTAAGAACCACCCTCAAATGGACAGGAAGAAGCAAAGCAGATTGGACAGAAGTATGTATACATAAAAATTTGCATGCAATTTAAGGGGTCTCCAGTAGAGATGCAGGATTCTGGCTAAAATGAGAATCACAATTTTTTTCCTTAGAGTAAAGATCACGTAACATCTTTCACATTATACAAAAAAATTGGGCTAACTTTACTTTTTTTTTTTTTTTTAATTAATTGAAGTGTATTTTTTCCCAAAGAATTGCATTTGAAAGACCGCAGTGCAAATACAGTGTGACATAAAATATTGCAATGACTGTCATTTAATTCTCTAGGGTCTCTGATAAAATATATATGTTTGAGTTTTCTAAGTAATTTTTTAGCAAAACTCGTAAGCAACAAGTGTCAAAAAAGGTTTAGTCTTTCAGTTGTTAGACTGACCTCATTTACAGACTGAAGTTCATCCCTTTAAATAGCTAAAAGAACTAAAAGATACTTTGTATCTCTATCTCTTCTCTATGGCCCCTTTCACACGAGGCGGACTCCGCTTCCACGGAGTCCGCCTCTGTCCGCCGGCTCAGCAGGAGAGCTCTCCGTTGATCTCCGATGAGCCGGCGGAAGACAGGTCCCTCTCTGCTCACTGAGCGGGGAGGGGCTTGTCCAGCGCCGCTGGTCTCTATGGAGAGATCGGATGAAAACGAACAGCGTGTCCGTTTTCATCCGATCTCACCCGATCCGATCCGACAGCGAGGGATCTGGACGTGGGGCCATACGTCTGCTTTTGGCGGATTGGACCGGGTCAGATGTCAGTGGACATGTCTCCGCTGACATCCGTCACTCCATAGACCAGCATGGAGCGCCCGTTCAGGTCCGCCGTCAAAACTGACAGGCGGACCTGAACTGTCCGTCAGTGTGAAAGGGGCCTAACTATCAGCGCTGAGGAATGTTGATAAATGTTGGCTTTTTTTTTTTTTGACAGCTCGGCTCTACACAGTTTACATAGAATCAAGGAAGTGGCTGATTAGGTTCGTGAGAGGGGTTGAATCGAGATTGCAATTTTTTTAATGATTAATCGTGCAGCTCTAGTCTCCAGGAGGGGTGGGGTGGTGCAATGGCCCACTTGGGGTTGGGTTTTAAGTTTGATGTTTTAAAGCTTCCCAACCGCCCTGTAGCAGATTTACTGCTACAGGGTGGCCGCTCTGCACAGGATTACGTGTATATATATATATCTGTGATCCTGCACTTCCGGGTATCGGGCGCAAGTGCCCGGGGCTCGCACACCCACCCACTGTGATTTTACACAGCGGGAGCTGATCAGCGACCCGATGTCCACCGCCACCCGCTGATCGTTCTGTACACAGGCAGAACGGCGATCTGCCTATGTAAACAAGGCATATTGCCATTCTGTTAGTACAGATGGCATGGATCCAGTGTTCCTGTAAAGCAGGGACACCGATCCATGCCTTCCACTGGAAAAAGCACCTCCCCCACTACACTAAATCACCAGCTAGGCAAACAGTTAACCCTTTGAATGCCCCTGATGTTAACCCCTTTCCAGCCAGTGTCATTAGTACAGTGACAGTGCATATGTTTTGCACTGATGACTGTATTAGTGTCAGTGGTTCCCAAAAAGTGTCAGTTAGGTGTCCGATTTCTCCACCGCAATATTGTTGATTGCTGCCATTACTAGGAAAAAATAAATAAAAATTTCATAAATATATCCCATAGTTTGTAGATGCTATAACTTTTGTGCAAACCAATCAATATACACGTATTGGGATTTTGTTTACCAAAAATATGTAGCAGATTTTTTACATTTTTTTTTTTTTTATTGGATATGTTTTATAGCAGAAAGTAGATGTAGCACCCTGGTCTTAGGCAGGGTTGCTGACAAATTTAGTTTGCTAGGTGGTAACTAGCCTAGCTGATTGTTAGGAAGATCCACTGACCTTTTCCTAAATCTGTGTTTGATGCACCTCTCTCTTCTGTCACTAGGTGGCATTGTTGCCTGTGGCATTCGATGGACAATAGCATAGTAAATCTGGACTAAGAGTGTATAGGTTGTCTCAGCCAATTGGCAGGGGTTTCTTCGCCTTTGGCCTGCTGTGAGAGCCTACCTATTCAGGAGGAGTCAGTTGATGGGGGTTCTGTGCCACCTGGAGGGCTTTCTGGGTGGACGTGTGTTGAAAAGCTCCCAGCTGCTAGGCCAGAAGCCTGAGGCCTATCCGGGAGTACCTGGCTGCTAGACGGTCTGAGGCCTATCCAGGTTGGAAGCAAACAGTGCAGGGTTGGGGCTTCAGGCTTGGAGCCCAACCAAGTTGTAGGGGTTCTTCCGGCCTGAGAGCCAAGTAGTTGCAACAGGTGAAGGAAAGCAGTTGCCGTCAGAGACGATCACTTCTGTCACCAGAGGCAAGTGAGAACCAGAGTAGGTAAAGGGGACACAGTCACCAGCAAGTGGCAATCTCTCCTGTTATCAGAGGCCAGGTTCTGTGGAGACTGAAGTACCAAAGCAGCCTTGTTCACTAGCCGGGGACGGTGAAGAAGTTGGGAAAGCTTCAGCAGAGTCAAGCTAGGGACCCAGCGGAACAGTGTGGGTGACACTTGGAAGCCACAGCGGGTTCGTTGTGGAGGAGCTTAAGGGATCCAGTGGCGGCTGGGATCTGAAGAGTCTAGTGGGAGACTAGAATCTCAGTGAGAGGATCTACAACGGGACACTGTGATGCCCTGTAACACGATCGGAAATTCGGCCAGCAAAAGAGCGATGAGAGCTTTTGGTCGGAAAATGCGACCGTGTGTACGCTCCATCGGACTTTTGCTGGCCAAATTCCCGCCAGCAAAAGATTGAGAGCAGATTCTCTATTTTTCGGTCGTAAAAAGTTCCGATCGGAAATTCGTCTGTACAAATTCCGATGCGCAAAATTCCTACGCATGCTCAGAAACAATTAGACGCATGCTCGGAAGCATTGAACTTAATTTTCTCGGCTCGTCGTAGTGTTATACGTCACTGCATTCTTGACTGTCGAAAGTTCAGAGAACTTTTGTGTGACCGTGTGTATGCAAGACAAGCTTGAGCGGAATTCCGTCGGAAAAACCATCCAAGTTTTTTCTGACGGAATTTCTGATCGTGTGTACGGGGCATGAGTTGTGATCTGCATTGAAGTAGAAGTTACAAGTTCAGTTGCTATAGGAGACAGCGGTCTACAGATACAGCTTATAAAGGCCCTTGAACTGTATAGCTGTTCTTCGATTCCTATTTCCGTCTCGGAGTCTGCTGCCAAGCATATTTGCATCTGCATAAGGGTGGTCAGGCCCTAAACCTCTCTCCCCAGTTCTGTTGAGCGACAATAAATCTCTTTTTTGCATTCTCAAAGTGTCTGGCACCCTACTTATGCTGTCTATACCACACCCACTATGCCTAGTAACCCACACTGTGAAGATGGATGTCAGCTCTCCGTTACTCTGGAGGTCGCCATTAGGCTTTTGGAGGTCGGGCTGCCGCTACATAAAAATATATATTTTTTTTTTTTTCAAAAGAAACACCATTGAGGCTTTACATTCAAGGCAGAAAGAGACGCACACTGCTATAAATAGCTGGGTAATGGCTGTAAGTAAAGCTATATGCATTTCTTTCACACCAGCTAATTTGCATAGTTCTGTGCCGCATCAGTGGCTGAGCCACATGGGATTGACACAGCTCAATGGTGTATAATAATTGACAAACTGTTACCATACACATGTGGTTCCCCATTTCATGCCAGGCAGTTTTAAAACCCATAATCCGCTTTCAAAATGTTTTTTTGTCTACGGATAAATGTATTTCGTTTGATTTGCTGTGACCTCTCCAACTAGTTCAAAGAGATAACTTCATCGCACACCAGACTGGCATACACCCCGGTGTAGGGTGCTGGTACAACTGCTGGATGGCAAGCAAATGAAAATATATTGCCAGTACATCTTCTGAAACACAAACCACAGTCATTGATGTACAGCGCCTTGAAAAAGTATTCATACCGCTTGAAATGTTACACATTTTGTCAACCAAAAACGTAAATGGATTTTATTGGGATTTTATGTGATGGACCAACACAAAGGGCTTCCAAATTGTGAAGTTGAAGGAATTTTATAAATGGTTTTCCAAATTTTTTACAAATAAATAAATATGTGAAAGTGTGGCGTGCATTTGTAGTCAGCCCCCTTTACTCTGATACCCCTAACTAAAATCTAGTGGAACCAATTGCCTTCAGAAGTCACCTAATTAGTAAATAGAGTCCACCTGTGTGTAATTTAATCTCAGTATAAATGCAGCTGTTCTGTGAAGCTTTCAGAGGTTTGTTAGTGAACAAACAGCATCCTGAAGGCCAAGGAACACACCAGACAGGTCAGGGATAAACTTGTGGAGAAGTTTAAAGCAGGGTTAGGTTATAAAAAAATATCCCCAGCTTTGAACATCTCACGGAGCTCTGTTCAATCCATCATCCAAAAATAGAGTATGGCACAACTGCAAACCTACCAAGACATGGCCGTCCACCTACACTGACAGGCCGGGCAAGGAGAGCATTAATCAGAGAAGAGCCAAGAGGCCCATGGTAACTCTGGAGGAGCTGCAGAGATCCACAGCTCAGGTGGGAGAATCTGTCCACAGGACAACTATTAGTCGTGGTCTCCACAAATCTGACCTTTATGGAAGAGTGACAAGAAGAAAGACCTTGTTGAAAGAAAACCATAAGAAGTCTGTTTGCAGTTTGCGAGAAGTCATGTGGGGGGCACAGCAAACATGTGGAAGAAGGTGCTCTGGTCAGATGAGACCAAAATTGAACGTTTTGGCCTAAAACCAAAACGCTATGTGTGACGGAAAACTAACACTGCACATCACCCTAAACACACCATCCCTACCGTGAAACATGGTGGTGGCTATGGTTGCACGGATACCATTTTTTTAAGACTGAGTACAAGTATTGATACTTTTTTCAAGTACTCGCCAATACTGATTACCGATACATTTTATTAATGTCATGTGACAGTGGATTGAGTCAGTAGTTTATTTTTTTTATAATTTTATTTTTTACAATGCTTTCTTTTGTTTGGGGGGGGGGGGGGGAGGAGAGGACAGTGGGCGATGTCAGTGTTTTTTTCTTTTTACAATTTTACCTTCTAAATATTTATCACAATTTTTTTTTTTTTTTATTATTATTATTTTTTATTAGCCCTGTTGGGGGGGGGGGGGTGCTTTGGTGAGATATCAGGGGTCTAAACAGACCCCTGACATCTCCCCTTTGAGACAGAGAAAGGGACTAAGGACACAGATTCCCCAGTCCTTTTCTCTGCAGCCTCAGCTGCACTAAATATGAATGGACAGGAGACAGAGGCTAATCATTTTTTTTCAACTATTTCTGTTTATAATCTGTTAACTCCAGAGCTAAGGGCCTATTCACACTTAGTGCATTGAGTTGTAAGGACACAGCAGATACTATAGCTGTCTAGTAGTAAACACCAAAGCATTGTGTTGGTGGACGCCTTCAAAAAATATAGACATACTATACCTTTCACTCTCTGAAAAGAAACCCCAATGTGAATGATAATTGATTAAAATAATTAAATTAGTGAGACCAGCCATAACCAGTTCTCTTTCGGGGGTTGGGGAAAGAGAAGTAGGTCCGTTCACCTGGTGGCTCAGGCAATGTTCCCACCATTCGCCACAAATCTGCAAAGCAAATCTCTTTCGAGGTGAAGCCGTTCATTTATCTCAAGGGGGGTTCATTCATACCAGCGGCTGTGCTGAACACATGGTTGCTGGTGTGCGTTGGATAGGTGTGATGTGGTGGTTTGCGCTAAAATTTTTTACTGCAAGCCATACTTCAGTGCACACTGCTGCAGCACAGTGGTGATATGGATGAAGCTTTTTTTAAGATGCTTAAATGAAATAAAATGGTAAAAGCACCAATGTCACATAGCCGTTCTGCACACCTCTGCCGTACACCAGGGCCGTCTTAATAGCATCATGGGCCCCTGGGCAAAGTAATGCACTGGGGCCCATATCAGCCTGTCCCAATTTACGCACCTACTCTCAAGAATTAAAGTATAAATAGTTGATAGAATTAAACATAATAAAATGTATTTTAAACAATAAGAAAACATGCCATAAAGCAAAGACTAATCAACACAAAGGGCACAGTACAGGGGGAGTCAGGAGGGCAGAATACTGGGATCAGGACGGCACAGTACAGTTTATGGGACGCTGGCTGAGACATAGCCATCCCGGGACAGCTTAGTAGAAAGCAGGACTGTCCCGGCAAATCCGGGAAAGTTTGCAAGTATGATGTAATGCAAGATCATGGGGCCCCCATGCACTTGGGGCCCCTGGGCAGTGCCCAGAGGTGCCCATGCATTAAGACAGCCCTGCCGAACACCTTATTGCATAATTACGCTCTGTACAACCACGCCCACCACATTCGTTGTTATCAGTCAGTGTTGAAATTTCGAGCTTGTAATCAGCACAGCGCTTCCCACGCACCAATGGGCAATGCCATTTATATCCCACTAAGCGTGAAGAATGTTTTTAGCGATGTTTTGTTCAATATTAACAATGTTGTAGACTGTTTTGTGGTGGCATTATGGCTTTTCTGGTGGGTTCTCTGTTATTTTCTCGTCTGTTGCCTCAGTCTTGCACATTGATGGGCTTTTATATGGAGTGTTTGTGCAGATTATTGATTTTTTTGTTGCTCCCTGTGGGGATTGTTTGATACAATAACTTTTACTACTTGTTTCACATTGTGTTACAGATTCTTTTGTTGTACCATAATTATTACGCTTTAGAAAATCCTTCATTCAAATTTCATATCCCTCCTGGTGCCCTCCTTTCTTTCTTTCTTTCTTTCTTTCTTTCTTTCTTTCTTTCTTTCTTTCTTTCTTTCTTTCTTTCTTTCTTTCTTTTCTCTTTCTCTCTTGCTCTCTTTCTCGTTCACTTGCTTTCACTCTCTCTCCTTTCTTTCTTTCTTTCTTTCTTTTTCTTTCTTTCTTTCTTTCACTCTCTCTTTCACTCACACTCTCTCTTTAACTCACACTCTCTCTTTCACTCACACTCTCTCTCTCTCTCTCTCTCGCCCTCTCTCTCTCGCCCTCTCTCTCTCGCCCTCTCTCACGCCCTCTCTCTCTCGCCCTCTCTCACGCCCTCTCGCTCTCTCTCTCGCTCTCTCTCGCTCTCGCCCTCGCCCTCTCTCTCGCCCTCTCTCTCGCCCTCTCTCTCTCTCTCTCTCTCTCTCTCTCTCTCTCTCTCTCTCTTTCTCGCTTTCTTTTTTCACTTTCTCTCTATCTTTCTCTTGCGCTCTCTCTCTCTCTCTCGCCCCCTCTCTCTCTCTCTCTCGCCCTCTCTCTCTCTCTCGCCCTCTCTCTCTCTCCCTCTCTCTCGCCCTCTCTCACGCCCTCTCTCGCCCTCTCTCTCTCGCCCTCTCTCGCTCTCTCTCTCTCTCGCCCTCTCTCGCTCTCTCTCTCTCTCTCTCTCTCTCTCTCTCTCTCTCTCTCTCTTTCTTTCCTTCGCTCGCTCTCTCTCTTTCTTTCATTTTCTTTCTTTCTTCCTTTCTTTCTTCCTTGATCATCGAATTTCCCTCTTTTTTCTTTCTTTCTCTCGTGCTCTCTCGTTCATTTGCTGTTTTGCTTCTTTCTCCCTCCCGCTCTTTTTCTCTCTCTCTCTCTCTTCTTTCTTTTTCTTTCTCTTGCTTTCGCTCGCACTCTCTCTCTTGCGCGCTCTCTCTATCTCGTTCCTTCTCTCTTGCTTTCCTTCTCTCTCCCCCCCATCTCTCTCATTCTCTCTCTCTCTCTCTCTCTGCTATTGTAGTAGCATGCTATTGTAGTGCAACACAACTGATTGGCTTCTTGTGCTGTTTCTCTGTTGCCTAATCTGAGTTCTGCTGTAAAGGGCAGAAAGGGACTGATACTAACCAAACTCAACTACTTTATCTGCTTGCATTAAAAAAAGTGTTATTGATGTGAAGTTTTCCAAAAATGTAAATTCAAGTACCACATTACGGCTAAAAGGTGCAGATATGACTTTATTCCAGTAAAAGTCAGAGGGGATGTCTAAAGAGTACCCAATGCGTTTCGGCCTTTCATCAGGGCTTGGGATTGAAAACAATGTAAATGGGCTTGAAGTGAACTGGACATTTTAATGGTATTTCTTCCAGTGCGATTATAAGCACAGTTCTTGTCGGCACCAGGTTTGGCAGGACACATAGACACAAGGAGCTGAATTCCAATTAGTGGTTGGTCAAGACTCGGTGATGGCAGAAATAATGTGATTATTAATTTGCTGTAGAACAATTTTACGTATATACAGGATTAGTGGGTCAGCAGAAACCTGTACCGTATACACTCGACTTATACTTGAGTCAAGTACTTTTCTGCAGCAGAGAATTACATTTCTCGAACCGACTTTGGGGCCCCGTATCTCAGGGCCACTTGGTGCTAGGAACCCCATCTTTGGATATGTTCCACTGGGTTTGCACACCAAATTGCTAGTTCCTAGCACCAAGTGGCCCCGAGATATCTCGGGGCCCCAAAGTCAGTCAACTTTGTCCATCTGCAGCAATGTCATTTCGGGACCCTTTGGGTCCAGAGACCCCAATTGTGGCTGCAGCTAGGGGGGCATCTAGAAACCCTTAACTACCAAGTTTGAAGTTCGGGGGACCTTTGGCTGCAAATGGGCACAGTGAGGCATGCAAAGGGGCACAGTGCCGCAGCAAATGGGCATTGTTGACCCTCTTTTCCACTTACAGTAGCTGCGCAGTTCTCACCCTAGGCTTATACTCGAGTCAAGTTTTCCCATTTTTTTGTGGTAAAATTAGGTGCCTCGGCTTATATTCGTGTTGGCTTATACTCGAGTATATAAAGTTACTTTTTTTTTTTTACAGAAAACTATTAATTCTGGCAGTTTTGTCATCCTTGAGCCCTCTTTATTACTTTTCAAGCTTAAGCCCTAGGAAATGCATTTATTAATCTATGTTGTCTTGTTATGAACCTTTACTTATATTATAACTGGACTTTTCATGCAGCACTCTTGCCAGACTGCACACACAGACAGTTGATTTACTAAAACTGGAGAGTGCAAAATCTGGTGCAGCTCTGTATAAAAATCAATCAGCTTCCATTTTTTTTTGTCAAAGCTTAATTGAACAACTTGAAGTTAGAAGCTGGGGCGGACTGACAACTCATGGGGCCCCCGGGCAATAGGAGATTGTGGGGCCCCCTAGGCAATAGATTATGGGGGCCACATAGTATACACACACACACACATACAGTATACACAAACAGACACACAATATACACACACACAGTATACACACACAGAATACACATACACACACTGAAAAGGTACTGGAGAGGCGGGGCAGCTATAATCTTGGGATTTTTAAAAAAAACACAGATTTTTACATACTGTCCCTGGTTTTATTGAGGCTGGCAACCCTGATGGGGCCCCTTAGTGGCATGGGGCCCTCGGGCAGTGCCCGAATGGTCAGTCCGCCCCTGGCTAGAAGCCAATTGGCTACCATGCACAGCTGCACCAGATTTTGCGCTCTCTTAAATAAACCCCATATACAGTCTTTCGGGCAGATAAAAGCAATGCCTGATTGGTAAAAAATTTTTAAACCTCCTATATTTGACTTATAACGTCACGGGGGGGTGACAGTTTCTCTTTAAATAGTTTTGTCTCCTAGATGTCTCCTGATGTAATATGCTGCTTTTAGGACAGCACAGGGTACGGCTTGTTCTCCAAGGTGATCTTACTGGAAGTTCCAGCTGCGCTAAAAGCTCAGCTATATCATATTATTACCGTCTCAAAGTGTCATTGTAATGTCCTGTGCTGTGAGTGGCTTCACATTCTCCTTTAATACACTGTGCCCTGCTTACTAGGCAGGGGAACAATCATCGTCTCAGTTCCTTCCACCTGCCACTGTTTAACCATTGGTTACAGACATCGGCAAAAAGCCAAAAAATCCTTTATGCGTGAAAGCAGTATGTGTGCAAGTCCAAAAAAAAAGTAAAATAGCCAGCAGCATCCCTCCCCTCCTCTTTCCAGCGCTACCAGCTCAGAGTTACAGCAAGCTGGTCTTGAGGTAGCAGTAGGGTTGACGAGCCTTTCAGCACTATGAGGACCAAACCCAAGTTCCTAAATCACCAAAAACAATCTGCTGAACGGACAGCTGACTCTTTGAAGCAGGGGGCCTGTAGGTTTGATGCACTACTTCTTTTTTCTTTTTTTTTTTTTTTAACTACTATTCACTTTAAATTGGTCCCTAAATTATCTAAAACATAAACTTTTTGCTTTCCATTTTAGTTAGCATAGAGAATGGTTAAGGGCCATGTAACAGAGGAGATCTTGACACTGGCCCCAGATTGACAGCATCAAGATAACTGAGCTACTTTTTGTCAGTCTCAATGGAATTGATCCCATGGAAGTGATCCCCATGAGTCTCTATGGCATTGACCCCTTGGGTCTCTATGGCATTGATCCCATGGGTCTCTATGGCATTGATCCCATGGGTCTCTAGGGAATTGATCCCATGGGTCTCCAGGGAATTGATCCTATTGGTCTCTAGGGAATTGATCCCATTGGTCTCTAGGGAATTGATCCCATGGGTCTCTATGGAAGTGATCCCCATGAGTCTCTATGGCAATGATCCCATGGGTCTCTATGGAATTGATCCCATGGGTCTCTATGGAATTGATCCCATGGGTCTCTATGGAAGTGATCCCATGGGTCTCTATGGAAGTGATCCCATTGGTCCCTTGCTGACCATCGCTAGAGAACAAGATTCAAAAGCTTTTGGTTCCAGTAAGGGAGCTGTTCCACACCGGTAAATGGAAGACACTACTGTGTAGCTCTGCCACTATTTACTATGAAGACCAAACCCAAGTTCCCAAACCACCAAAAAATAATCTGCTGAATGAACAGCTGACTCTCTATGAAGTAGGGGGCTTGTATGTTTGATGTACTCCTTTTCTCTTTTTTCTTAACTATTATTCAATTAAATTGGTCCCTAAAATATATATATATATATCTAAAGCACAAACTTTTTGCTTTCCATTTTAGTTAGCCTAGAAAATGGTTAAGGGACATGTAACAGAGGAGAGGCAACTTTTTGCCAGTCTCTATGGAATTAATCCAATTGGTCTCTGTGGAATTGATCCTATTGGTCTCTGTGGAATTGATCCCTTGGGTCTCTATGGAACTGATCCCATGGGTCTCTATGGAACTGATCCCATGGGTCTCTATGGAACTGATCCCATGGGTCTCTATGGAACTGATCCCATGGGTCTCTATGGAACTGATCCCATGGGTCTTTATGGAATTGATCCAATGGGTCTCTATGGAAGTGATCCCATGGGTCTCTATGGAAGTGATCTTATTGGTCTCTATGGAACTGATCCCATGGGTCTCTATGGAACTGATCCCATGGGTCTCTATGGAACTGATTCCATGGGTCTCTATGGAACTGATTCCATGGGTCTCTATGGAACTGATTCCATGGGTCTCTATGGAACTGATTCCATGGGTCTCTATGGAAGTGATTCCATGGGTCTCTATGGAAGTGATTCCATGGGTCTCTATGGAAGTGATTCCATGGGTCTCTATGGAAGTGATTCCATGGGTCTCTATGGAAGTGATCCCATGGGTCTCTATGGAAGTGATCCCATTGGTCCCTTTCTTCACTATTAAGACCAAACCCAAGTTCCCAAACCACCGAAAATAATCTGCTAAACGGACAGCTGACTCTATGAAGTAGGGGGCTTGTATGTTTCATGTACTCCTTTTCTCCTTTTTTTTCTGAACTATTATTCACTTTAAATTGGTCCCTAAAATATATCTAAAGCACAAACGTTTTGCTTTCCATTTTATAGCCTAGAAAACTTTTTGCCAGTCTCTATGGAATTGTTCCTATTGGTCTCTGTGGAATTGATCCCATAGGTCTCTATGGAACTGATCCCTTTTCTCTATATGGAATTGGTCCCATTGTTCCATTGCTGACCATTGCTAGAGAACAAGATTCAGAAGTGTTTGGGTCCAACAAGGGAGCTGTTCCACACAGGTAAATGGAAGACACTACTGTATAGCTCTGAGACTATGCACTATGAAGACCAAACCCAAGTTCAACAATATATTAAAACAAAACAAAATACCAAGAGGTATAAATTATCAAAAAGTTGTTTTAAGCGGACTATCACACTGAATGTGAAAAGATATAGTACAAATAATGGTTTATAATGCATATTCTATATGTTCCCTTACTATTAGTCCCAGTGACAGTGACCACCAGAGCAAATAGAGAGAGTGAATATTGCAACAATATACCCTTCAGAGAACCTATAGTCTATAGTCTGTCTCAAGTAGAAAAAGTAGGCTGTTTCCTTTAAAATGCAGAGGTGTCATAAAGTTTAACATATATACAGTGTGTGTGTGTGTATGTATATGTGTATATAGAGAAAATAAATATTTGATCCCCTGCAGACTTTGTAAGTTTGCCGACTTACAAAGAAATGAAGGGTCTATAATTTTTATCATAGATGTATTTTAAGTGATAGAGACAGAATATCAACCAGAAATCCAGAAAAAAACACATAAAACAAATGCTATAAATTAAGTTGCAGTTCAGTGAGTAAAATAAGTATTTGATCCCCAAGCAAAACTTGACTTAGTACTTAGTGGAGAAACCCTTGTTGGCAAGCACAGAGGTAAAACGTTTCTTGTAGTTGGTGACCAGGTTTGCACACATCTCAGGAGGGATTTTGGTCCACTCTTCTTTACAGATCTTCTCTAAATCCTTAAGGTTTTTTGGCTGTCCCTTGGAAACCCAAAGTTTCAACTCCCTCCATAAATTTTCTATAGGATTAAGGTCTGGAGACTGACTAGGCCCCTCCATGACCTTAATGTGCTTCTTCTTCAGTCACTCCTTTGTTGGCTTGGAGGTATGTTTTGGGTCATTGTCATTCTGGAAGACCCATCCACGACCCATTTTCAGTGAGATACTGGTACTGGAAGCCATGGGAGTTTATTAACAGACCAGGGGAGAAGGTGTTAATGGAGAAGAGAAGGGGTCTGAGGACAGAACCTTGAGGAATCCCTACAGAAAGAAGAAGTGGAGAGGAGGAAACATAGTTATAGGTCACACTGAAGGAGCACTGTGATAGGTAGGAGGAGGATATGGTCATGATCTTACCTGAGCCTGGACCAGCTCTGTGACGTCAGCCGACAGCGGGCTTCAGCCCCCTGTCTGCAGAAAACAGGTCACAGGAATGCAGAATGAACTGCACTTCTGTGATCCACAGGAGAAGTACAGACAAACAAGCTTTGGCTGTACTTTTCCTTTAACCGTTTGCCGACCAGCCGCCGTCATACTGCAGCAGGTCAGCGCGATCCCACGAGCCATCATAGCTATAAGTCGGCAGTCGGTCGCGGTGACCGCCGGCCACGAGCGATCGCAGGCTCGAGAGACAGAACAGGGATGTGTGTGTGTGTGTGTGTAAGCACACACATCCCTGTTCTGTTCTGTGAGGAGTGACAGATCGTGAGTTCCTAATAGCTAGGAACCATCTGTCATTTCCTCTAGGTCAGTCCCCTCCCCCTACAGTTAGAAACACACACAGGGAACACAGTTAACCCCTTGATCGCCCCCTAGTGTTAACCCCTTTCCTGCAAGAGACATTTTTACAGTAATCGGTGCATTTGTCTAGCTCTGATCGCTGTATAAATGACAATGGTCCCAAAAATGTGTCAAAAGTGTCCGATGTGTCCACCATAATGTCGCAGTCCCAATAAAAATCGCAGATAGTAAAATAAAATAATAAAAATGCTTCAGATCTATCCCCTATTTTGTAGATGCTATAACTTTTGCGCAAACCAATAAATATATGCTTTTTTTTTAATCAAAAATATGTAGAAGAATACATATCGGCCTAAACTGACAAAAAAATGTTTTTGTTTTTTTATGTAAATATAGATGTAGAAAGCTCTATTTGTGGGGAAAAAAGGATATCAATTTTGTGTGGGTCCAACGTCGCACGACTGCGCAATTGTCATTTAAAGCGACGCAGTGCTGAATCGCAAAAAAATGGCCCAGTCATTCAGCAGCCAAATCTTCCGTGCCTGAAGTGATTAAAGCATATTTACAGACAGTTTTATTTTTTTCATTTTGGATAGAGAGGGGAAGGGATAGACCCCTGGTAGGTTTATCTTGCGGTCTGTGTCCCTGCTGGGGAGATCCATGCTTACCACGAGTATTTCTCCTAGTTGCCATAGCTACGGGAACAAAAAGTATTGGGAAGTCCAAAATGTTATCGTTGTCGGGAAAAGAGAAATAGAGAAATCTTTGTATGTAGGCACATGTTTCGTGAAAACAAATTAAGGGACTTTCTCTATTGGGTAAATTTCCTGTTGTGTCTATTGAAAAGGAAATTCTTTTAAAATACAGGCATACAGTACTACAATACTGAGACCCTGTCACTAACGGGCAAAAAAAAATCTGGTAAAAACACAACAAAATCAATTATTTTAAATGCTTCCTTTCAGTGATTTTCCTTTCCATAAATTACTTTTATTAGATATGTGCAGAATGGAAAATTTTAGTTTTTGTTTCATTTCGGATAGATTCATTAGGTTACTAATTTTGTTTCTTTGATTAGTTTCAGAATTTGTTTAGTTTCGTTTAGACATGTGCAATTCATTTAGTTCCGAATACATTTTTTTAACGAATTCATTTTTTTAACGAATTCATTTTTTAACTAATTCGTTTTTTAATGAATTTTGACAAATTCGTTAATTACGAATTTCCGAATTTTTCAATTTCCGAATTTCCAAATTTCCGAATTTGCGAAATTATGAATTTCGACTTTCGGATTTGCGAATTTTAGAATTTCCGAATTTCGAATTTCGGATTTTTGGAATTCCGAATTTTCGGAATTCGGAAATTCAAAAATGTGAAATTCGAAAATCAGAAAAAACGAAAGAGAATCTGTTTAATTCTAAATAATAACTAACTATTAAATTATAGGTATTGGAATTGCCTTTCAAATTTGTCGGTTAGTGAACGTAATGAGTACGAATTTATCCAAAGTTACGAATTATCTGAAATAACGAATGCCGCATCTGAACAAATGGAACGCAACAAATTAATAATAAATAATTAATGATAAATAATTAATAATAAAAAGGTTTTTTATTATTATTATTATTTATTATTAGATCGTTACGTTCCATTTGGTTAGATGCGGCATTCGTTATTTCAGATAATTCGTAACTTCAGATAAATTCGTACTCGTTACGTTCACTAACCGACAAATTTGAAAGGAAATTCCAATACCTATAATTTAATGGTTAGTTATTATTTAGAATTAAACAGATTTTCTTTCGTTTTTTTCGGATTTTTGAATTTTCACATTTTTGAATTTCCGAATTCCGAAATTTCGGAATTCCAAAAATTCGAAATTTCAGTATTCCGAAAATCCGAAATTCGAAAATTCAGTATTCCGAAAATCCGAAATTCGAAATTCGAAAATTCAGTATTCCGAAAATTTCGGATTTTCGGAATACTGAATTTTCGAATTTCGGATTTTCGGAATACTGAATTTTCGAATTTCGGATTTTCGGAATACTGAAATTTCGAATTTTTGGAATTCCGAAATTTCGGAATTCGGAAATCCGAAAATTTGGAAATTTGTAAATTCGTAATTTCGCAAATTCGTAATTTCGCAAATTTTAAAAATTTGGAAATTCAGAATTAACGAATTTGTCAAAATTCGTTAAAAAAAGAATTCGGAACTAAACGAATTGCACATGTCTAGTCTGAATTAAATGCTAATCTAGCTAAAAATACAACTTCATGATTTTCCATTCTAACCATTGATTGTCTCATTTTTTGTGTTTTCAGGAAAGAATAAAGTCTATTACGTGAGACCTTCAATCACATCTCTCCAAACCTCCTTCAAACCTTCATGAATACTGTGATACAGATTACACAACGCAACCTCTTTATAGAGACCTTTACCGATGTTGTATCATCTCACCTTCAAGATCCAGTCCAGTGGGCTTCCGGAGAAAAAATCCAAGTCCACAGAAGCTAAGGGCTGTCTTATCCTTCCAGCACATGGACATTTATGAACTGCTTTTCCTTTATAATGAATTACTATGAGCACTTATGTATATTGAGGGGAAATGAGGGCACGGGGATTGTGAAGAATGCATTCGATGGATAGTAGTAGTTCCATTTATCTGGACTTGTTCTGCAATGTTGAAGACATTTTGGGGTTGATGTGCAAAATCTGGTGCAAGTCTGCATAGAAACCTATCGGCTTCCAGGTTTTATTGTCAATGCTTAATTGAAGAAGCTGATGTTGGAAGATGATTGGCTGCCATTCACAGTTGCACCAGATTTAGCACTCTCCAGTTTTAGTAAATCGACCCCACTGTAGCTTTTCCAAGCCACTTCTTAGTTACAGTGAGTTTTAGGCCATACAATAACCAATTGTCTTTCCTTTTAACCATGGGTTGAAGGAAAGAAAATTGCATGATATTTCCATCAACACATTCAGTGGGGGAATCCCTCTCGGGGAGCTATTGTATCCTGACAGCAGGAGGTTTCTTAGCCGTCAGAATACAATGGTGGCTATAGCCGCCAGCAGTGATCGCATAAAAAAAAAAAAATCCAACAGGCTGGTTGTACTAGGGTCAATGGACAACCTGCATGGATCACAATTTGGCCAGTTTTAAGAAGACATCCCAGCATTCGTATCTATGCATGATCACCAAGGAATGTCTAGATCAGTGATTCTCAAGCAGGGTTCAGTGGAGCCCTAGGGTTCCTCCAAAGGTTCCTAGGGGTTCCTTCAGCATTGGGCGATTTCAGATAAGTTCCCACTGACACCATTGATCTTTTTAGCTATGTGTAAGGAGGTAATTCTTCTCAATGACCACAAGTGTAAGGACCATTCTTCCCACTGACCATCACACTAATGTATCATGAGTTGTAGATTTCAAATTTTTAGCAGGGCTTCCCCGAGACCGTAGCACTATTTCAAGGGTTCCTCTGTGTTGAAAAGGTTGAGAAAGGCTGGGCTAGATATTGATTGTCCAAGAAGAGCATTGGACTTGTTGTGGAACCACCCGGTTCTAGTTACAAAATCCCATCGGGAAGTCTGCATAGGTGTTAATCCTTCACTTTACATGGCTGAAGGTGTAGAGATGTAAAAAATCGCATTGTATATGGTGTTGAAGGCCCCCACCTTGGTTCAGGGATGGTTGTTCCAGTTTGATATAGTTGGCCTTTTTCACACCACCCGTGAACCTGTTCCCCACCCAGTGGTTTGACAACTATTCACATATGTAGACCCCTTGACATCAAGGATGGGATGGTGGAACTAGAAACAGGGTGGTTCCACAACTTCCACCCTATTCTTGGACAATCCACTTCTAAATATTCAATGGTGATTGGATTAAGGTGTCTCTGCTACCTGTGTACATATAAATGCTGGAGTATTTTTCTGACACTCATTGGGTCTAAAGAAGTATCTTGGAGAAGCTACAAGAAGGTCTTCAACATTACAGAACAAGTCCAGTTGAATTTGAATACCTTTTGACTAACTATATCATGACCTGGATACATGAGAACCTTCACAGACCATGCACATAATGTACCCTCTGCTGTAAATGATAGGAATACTAGTATGCTCTGAGGAGTTCACTGACCAAATAACTGCACAAGCCCTACAGGCAGGGCCAGGAAAAGGGGTAGGCAAAAGGGGAAGCTGCCCTGGGCGTAGCAGAACAAGGGCACAGAGAATGAATAAAGGGCAGTAAATCCATTCTAAGGCACGCATTAACAATGGGGGAGGGGGCACAGTTCTGTATTCTTGCCCTGGGCACTAGATGAACCTCCCCCGGGACTGCTTGAAGGGTAAGGACAGTTGTAATGGTGGCTTAACTTTAGGCATATCTTTATAAGAACAGCAGTTAGTATTTTCTATACTGATGGAAAAATGCATACTGGCATAAGCTGGTCGGCACATGCTAGGACAAAGAGACACAAAGCACACAGAAATAGCCCAAATGTGGGTGGGGTTTCTTTAAAGTTGGAGGGGGAGGTTCAAAGTGGGCTTTTCGTAGTACTGTCCGTGGCCTAAATGTTACATTTAAGCAGCTATAATATCATGTTCAACTATATAAGCAGCATATTGTGAATGTGCTGTTTATACATATATAATACCATACGGTATATTTTATATAAGATCCTTTCTATGCTGACCCAATCATGGTCTATAAAAAGATCCAAAAATATTAGATGATTTTCTCCGCTGGGATTCTTGTACTCTAGGCAACATACACTATATTACCAAAAGTATTGGGACGCCTGCCTTTACACTCGCATGAACTTTTAATGGCATCCCAGTCTAAGTCCGTAGGGTTCAATATTGAGTTGGCCCACCCTTTGCAGCTATAACAGCTTCAACTCTTCTGGGAAGGCCGTCCACAAGGTTTAGGAGTGTGTCTATGGGAATATTTGACCATTCTTCCAGAAGAGCATTTGTCAGGTCAGGCACTGATGTTGGACGATGTTGGCTTGCCTCCCAGTCTCCGCTCAAATTCATATCCTGCAATGACCATAGAGATTTCAGCTTTTTAATTTTTGTTTTATAATTTTGCGACTTTTACTGTGATAGTACAATTATTTATGCCTTTATAGTATACTTTTCTGGGGAAAGGTTTTTTTTTTGAGGTGACTAAGTGATTTAAGATTTTGGATATGACGAGTGTGCACCAATAACCTGCGATGAAAACGTCGGCGGCAATCCTATATCGGCGATATATGGTGAAAGCACAATTTTGTACATCGGCGCTGCAGAACTTCTTCCCAAAATGACTGCGTTTAAAAGACTGCAACAGTTATAAGGAGAAGTCTGTGTGCTGTAATGAGCAGTGGCAGCACTTGAAACGCATCGCCGCCATTTGTGTCATCAAGCCCCTCCCTTTGCTTCTAAGCCCCACCTCCCCCACAAAATTCTGCATCCCTGCGCTGCTTCCAGTGAGTAGCAACAAGGGTGACAAGGCCTGGGAAGAGGCCCTTCTCTATGCCACCCTTAGGGCAAAATTCTCTGGGGTTTGTTCCCGAAACAACATGCATCATTAGGCGCATTATAACACGAGCAATCACAGAGCAATGCGCTTTATACAGTATGTGTGTTGTGCGTTGCCATTCGTTGTCAATTGCAATCCCGGAGCACATCTATAATACATTACAGCAGGGATATGCAATTAGCGGACCTCCAGCTGTTGCAGAACTACAAGTCCCATGAGGCATTGCAAGACTCTGACAGCCACAAGCATGACACAGAGAGGCAGAGGCATGATGGGACTTGTAGTTTTGCAACAGCTGTCTAATTGCATATCCCTGCACTACAGTGTACCACAACTCACAGCTACGATTCTTCTGTGCGTTGCAGTGCCCTGCGTCTTAAAAATAGATCAGGACCTATTTATTTGTGCATTGAGTTGCACTGACGGCCTTACCAAAGTGAATGTCTAATGTAATGTACCTCCATGCCCTAAAACCGCACTGATTTGTGGTGCAAATGGGCCCTTAAAGAGCAGTAAATGGTAGTAATCGTTACTGCCCTTTGAAAAGCAATGCATGGGGATCGCTTTTCTGAGTGCTGTATTTCAGCGGTTGGCAGGCATTCAAGATGAGATACTGCCGCCTCGTGACGCCAGTTTTTATTTTTTTTCCTGAACAGCAACTTTACATTGCGGGCCTGTGCCGCAACCGCAAGCCAAGCGTTTGGCTCACGGCTGTGGTGCAGCCCCATCGATCTTAATGGGCGAGTTAGAGGGGGCGGTGCTGCCTGGCAAACCACGCAGCCCAGGTTAAAATTGCTGCAGCTTGTGTACAGTCCTATCAGGCTGTAATGTTATGCCCGCGTACACACGATCGGAAATTCCGCCAGCAAAAGTCCGATGAGAGCTTTTGGTCGGAAAATGCGACCGTGTGTATGCTCCATCGGACTTTTGCTGGCCGAATTCCAGCCAGCAAATGATTGAGAGCAGGTTCTCAATTTTTCGGTCGGAAAAAGTTTTCGATCTGAAATTCCGATCGTCTGTAGCAATCCCGACGCGCAAAATTCCTACGCATGCTTGGAAACAACTTGACGCATGCTCGGAAGCATTGAACTTCATTTTCTCGGCTCGTCGTAGTGTTGTACGTCACCGCGTTCTTGACGGTCGAAAGTTCGGAGAACTTTTGTGCGACCGTGTGTATGCAAGCCAAGCTTGAGTGGAATTCCGGTGGGTGGCCAGGTGGGCGGCATAAGAATTCCGGTGGGTGGCCAGGTGGGCAGCAAAAATGTGGCTCAGCCGCCTGCCGATGGCCAAAAGTGAAAAACCATGAATGTGTGACCCTTAGCAACTAGTCAGGTTCTTATGTGCATATAGTAGTGGAAAAATTACAGAATCTGCTTGTGGCTTGTTACAACTATTGTAAATGACTCATGACTCAAAATGTGTCTAAAATAAAAAGTGTCTGTGTTGCCTATAGCAACCAAATAGATTTTTCTTTTAATTTTCTAACCGGTGGTAAAAATGACAGCTTGACTCTTATTTAATTCTAAGTTTGCAGATTACACGCTTGTCATAAGGGATGTATTTTATGAAATAAGCTTGTATGTTTATTTTAAGGCACAGAAATAAAATGATGTCAGTGAATGAGAATTACTTTGCTATAAAATATTCACCATACATTATAAAATATTGTATTTGTCTCTTTACTGGGTGATACAGCTTACATGGTATATGAGTATACTGTATGGGGGGAGAATTAACCACTTCAATACCGGGCCTATTCTGGTACTTCTCTCCTTCATGTAAAAGTCATAATTTTTTTTGCTAGAAAATTACTCGGAACCCCCAAACATTATATATGTTTTTTTTAGCAGACACCCTAGGGAATAAAATGGCGTCATTGTAACTTTTTATCTCAATCCGTATTTGCGCAATCATTTTTCAAACGCCTTTTTTTTATTTTATTTTTTTAAACTGTTTTGTGAATTAAAAAAATAACAAAACAGTAAAGTTAGCCCAATTTTTTTATATAATGTGAAAGATGATGTTACGCCGAGTAAATAGATACCTAACATGTCACGCTTTAAAATTGCGCATAATCATGGAATGACGCCAAACTTTGGTACTTAAAAATCTCCATAGGTGGCGATTTAAATTTTTTTACAGGTTACCAGTTTAGAGTTACAGAGGGGGTCTAGTGCTAGAATTGTTGCACGCGCTCTAACGCACGCGGCGATACCTCACATGTGTGGTTTGAGCGGCGTTTACATATGTGGGAGCGACTTAGGTGTGTGTTCGCTTCTGAGTGCGAGCTACCGGGGACAGGGGCGTTTTAAATTTTTTTTTTCTTATTTTTATTTTACTTAATTTTTTTTTTTTTTTTACATTATTTTTTTTTGATCACTTTTATTCCTATTACATCCCTTGTAATAGTAATCTATGTGACAGGTCCTCTTTATGGAGAGATGTGGGGTCAATAAGACCTCACATCTCTCCTCCAGGCTGGAAAGCATGAGATCGGTAAAAAAAAATTCACTGATCTCATGCTGACCGCCGCGATCGCGGCTTTGTTTACCTCCGGGTACCGGGTGTGACGTCATAATGTTGCGCCCGGGCCTCCGACGGTCATAGAGATGACTGGTGACCATCTGGTCACCGGAAATCTCTATGCTCGTCATCCGGCGGCAGGCGATTCTTTCTCCGGGCCCCCGATGGCACGGGAGAGCCTGGAGAAGCACCGGATGGTGGCGGGAGGGGGGGCGTCCCCTCCCGTTGCCTATAAGAACGATCAAGCGGTGGAATTGCTGCTATGATCATTCTTATGGTGCACAGAATCGCCGGCTGAAAGCAAGAATATCTGAATAATGTCTGTAGCTGCAGGCATCGTTCAGATATTCCCATTGAAAATCAAGGACGTCAAGGGCGGGAAGTGGTTAAACTGGTGCGCACAGAATCTAGTACAGCTGTACGTGATAGCCAATCAGCTTCTATTTTCAGCTTGTTCAATTTAAGTTTTGACAATAAAACCTGGAAGCTGATTGGTTTCTATGCAGAGCTGCACCAGATTTTGAGAAATCTTTCCCTGTATGTACAGTTGGAAAAAAAATTATCTGATCCTCTGCAGATTTTGCGAGCTTGCCCACTTACAAAGAAATGAACACTCTATAACTGTTATCATAGGTGTATTTTGAATGATAGAGACAGAATATTAACCAAAAATCCAGAAAAAACACAATACAAATATTATAAATTGAGTTGCAGTTCAGTGAGTAAAATAAGTATTTGATCCCCTACCAACCAACAATAATCCTGGCTCCCACAGACTGGCTACAGTAGGTGCTCATGTGGTGCACAAATTAGTCCTGTGAATTTAAAGTGGTTGTAAACCTTTACAAACCACTTTTGGCCTACAGGTAAGCCTAGATTAATGCCTCGTACACACGTACGGACTTTTGCCGGCGGACCTAAGTCCAGCGGACAATCCGCTGGACTTTCCGGCTAGGTCCGCTGGACTTTCCGAGGGTGTGGACTTGCCCACACACGCACGGACTTGTCCAGCGGATAATCCGCCGGCCAAAAGTCCGCGGGACTTTTGAAAATGAACGGACTTGCCCACACACGGAGCAGTCCGTTCATTTCGAACGTAACTTCAGGTTACGTAGCTAGCGTAGGCAGTAAATGCCGCCGCGCTAGCTCCGCAAGCTGGCATGGATTTAAAGGGAATCCCCACGCCGAAAAAACGGCGTGGGGGTTCCCCCCAAATCCATGTCAGACCCTCATCCGAGCACGCAGCCTGGCAGGCCAGGAAAGGGGTGGGGACGAACGAGCGCCCCCCCCCTCCTGAGCCGTACCAGGCCGCGTGCCCTCAACATGGGGGGTGCCCTGGGGAAAGGGGGGCCGTGCGGCCCCCCCACCCCAAAGCACCTTGTCCCCATGTTGATGAGGACAAGGGCCTCTTCCCGACAACCCTGGCCGTTGGTTGTCGGGGTCTGCGGGCGGGGGCTTATCGGAATCTGGGGAACCCCCTTTAATAAGGGGGCCCCCAGATACCGGCCCCCCACCCTATGTGAATGAGTATGGGGTACGATGTACCCCTACCCATTCACCTAAGGTGTAAAATGTAAAGTAAAAAAAAACACCCACACTTTTGAAAAAATAGTTTATTGCACTGCTCCGGGGGTCTTCTTCCGTCTTGGGGGTCTTCTCGCCGGACTCCCCCGCCATTTACCAAGCTCTTTTACCGAGCGAGGGGAGTCCGGCTACCTTCTTCGTCGTCGCCGCCGTCTGGGGGTCTCGATCCGCCTTCGGGGGTCTTCTTCCGTCTTGGGGGTCTTCTCGCCGGACTCCTCCCCTCTCTTCTGCTCTTTTACCTAGCTCTTTCACGAGGGGAGGTGTCCGGCTACCTTCTTCGTCGTCGCCGCCGTCGTCTGGGGGTCTCGATCCGCCTTCGGGGGTCTTCCGGGGGTCTCTTCTGTTCTTGCGGCGGTCGTCGTCTTCCGCGCCGCCGGCGCCTTCTTCTTCTTCTTGTCCTCCTTCTTGTCCTTCTTGTTCTTCTTCTTCTTCCGATGTTGACCCGACGCTCTCTCTGCCCGGAATGCCTGTGCCGCTCTGAGCTCGGACTTATATAGGGACATGGGCGACAGGGTCACATGTTCATGTCACATGGTGACCCCGCCCCCTTGCGATGTCACAGTCCCAGCATCCTCCGGGACTGTGACAACACAAGGGGGCGGGGTCACCATGTGACATGTGCATGTGACCCTGTCGCCCATGTCCCTATATAAGTCCGAGCTCAGAGCGGCACAGGCATTCCGGGCAGAGAGAGCGTCGGGTCAACATCGGAAGAAGAAGAAGAACAAGAAGGACAAGAAGGAGGACAAGAAGAAGAAGAAGGCGCCGGCGGCGCGGAAGACGACGACCGCCGCAAGAACAGAAGAGACCCCCGGAAGACCCCCGAAGGCGGATCGAGACCCCCAGACGACGGCGGCGACGACGAAGAAGGTAGCCGGACACCTCCCCTCGTGAAAGAGCTAGGTAAAAGAGCAGAAGAGAGGGGAGGAGTCCGGCGAGAAGACCCCCAAGACGGAAGAAGACCCCCGAAGGCGGATCGAGACCCCCAGACGGCGGCGACGACGAAGAAGGTAGCCGGACTCCCCTCGCTCGGTAAAAGAGCTTGGTAAATGGCGGGGGAGTCCGGCGAGAAGACCCCCAAGACGGAAGAAGACCCCCGGAGCAGTGCAATAAACTATTTTTTCAAAAGTGTGGGTGTTTTTTTTTTACTTTACATTTTACACCTTAGGTGAATGGGTAGGGGTACATCGTACCCCATACTCATTCACATAGGGTGGGGGGCCGGTATCTGGGGGCCCCCTTATTAAAGGGGGTTCCCAGATTCCGATAAGCCCCCGCCCGCAGACCCCGACAACCAACGGCCAGGGTTGTCGGGAAGAGGCCCTTGTCCTCATCAACATGGGGACAAGGTGCTTTGGGGTGGGGGGGGCCGCACGGCCCCCCTTTCCCCAGGGCACCCCCCATGTTGAGGGCACGCGGCCTGGTACGGCTCAGGAGGGGGGGGGCGCTCGTTCGTCCCCACCCCTTTCCTGGCCTGCCAGGCTGCGTGCTCGGATGAGGGTCTGACATGGATTTGGGGGAACCCCCACGCCGTTTTTTCGGCGTGGGGATTCCCTTTAAATCCATGCCAGGTCACGGAGCTAGCGCGGCGGCAGTAACTGCCTACGCTAGCTACGTAACCTGAAGTCACGTGCTAAATGAACGGACTTGCCGATGAGCGGCAAGTCCGTTCATTTCAAAAGTCCCGCGGACTTGCCCACTAACGGCGGGATTGTCCGCTGGACTTCCAAGTCCAGCGGATAATTTGAAAACAAAACCTGAAACTTTAGTCCGCCGTACTTTGGCGCCAAAAAGTCCGCCGGCGCCCACACACGAGGGGATTATCCGCTGGACTTCAGTCCAGAGGATAATCCCGCGGGATTGTCCCTTCGTGTGTACGCGGCCTAAGGCTTACCTGTAGGTCCAATAAATTTCTCCTAAACCTACACGGTTTAGGAGATATTTACAAAAAGACAGGCACCGCTGTCTGCAGCGCATGCGCCGTAGACAGGCGCACTGAGCAAGCCGAAGATCACGGCGATATGCCGCTCTTGGCGGCTCCCGTGCGCATGCGCGGGAGTAACGTCATCGCGACTCCGGCGTATCACAGCGCCGGAGCAGCAAGACCCGGAAGTCACTCCGGGATTGATGTCGGAGGAGGAGGACGTGGACGAGGGTCGTTTCGGGGACTTCGTTCTCAGGTAAGTTATTCATAATGAGCTAGTATGCTATGTATACTAGCTCAATATGCCTTTGCCTTGCAGGTTCCATTTAAAAAAAATAAAATCTGAGGCTTTACTTCCTCTTTAAGAAAGTGCTCCTAACGACAACTCGTTATGTGTATAAAAGACACCTGTCCACAGAATCTCTTTCTTTCATGCAAACCTCTCCAACATGGGCAAGACCAAAGAGCTGTCAAAGGAGGTCAGGAACAAGATTGTAGACCTGCACAAGGCTGGAATGGGCTACAAGACCATCAGCAAGAAGATTGGTGAGAAGGAGACTGTTGAAGCAATTATTTGCAAATGGAAGAAATACAAAATAACCATCAATCGCCCTCAGTCTGGAGCTCCATGCAAGATTTCTCCTCATGGGGTAAGGATGATCATGAGAAAAGTGAGGGATCAGACCAGACCTACACCAGGAGGAGCTTGTGAATGATCTCAAGGCAGTTGGGACCACAGTCACCGAACAAACTATCGGTAATACGCCGTCATGGATTGAAATCCTGCAGCACCTGCAAGGTCCCCCTCCTCATGAAGGCCCATCTGAAGTTTGCCAATGAACATCTAAACGTTTCAGAGAAGGATTGTGAGAAAGTGCTGTGGTCAGATGAGACCAAAATTTAGCTCTTTGATATTAACTCGACTCGCCGTGTTTGGAGGAAGAAAAATGCTGACTATGACCCTAAGAACACCATCCTTACAGTCAAGCACGGAGGTGGAAACCTTATGCTTTGGGGCTGTTTCTCTGCTAATGGTACAGTCCGACTTTGCCGCATTGAGGGGGCAATAGACGGGACCATGTATTGTAAAATCTTGGATGAGAACCTTCTTACCTCAGCCAGAACACTGAAGATGGGTCATGGATGGGTCTTCTAACATGACAATGACCCAAAACATACCGCCAAGGCAACAAAGGAGTGGCTCAAGAAGAAACACATTAAGGTCATGGAGTGGCCTAGCCAGTCTCCAGACCTTAGCCCCCGTTCACACCTATGCGAATTAGATGTGGCTTACACCGCATCCAATTCGCAGGACATTTCAAAATACATTAATATTAATGAGGCTGGTTCACATATCTGCGGTGCATTCGTGCGTTTTCTAGGCAGTCCGGTCCGGCTCAGGTGCGAATTCAGGCCCATTATCTTCTATGGGCACGCATCTGATTCGCAGATGTGTGAACAGGATAAAATACTGATGCAATCCTGAGCTGATACTGAGCAAAAACTGACGTGAAACGCTGAACAACTGAGTTTTCTCTTCGCAGGGAAACCTGAGCTTCAATTCGCACCGCACATGTGTGAACCCAGGCTTAATCTTATAGAAAATGTATGGAGGGAGCTGAAACTTCGAGTTGCCAAGAGAACAGCCAAGAAACCTGGCAAGGATGTAGAGAAGATCTGTAGAGTGGACCAAAATCCCTCCTGAGATGTGTGTAAACCCGGTCACCAACTACAACTGTGCTTGCCAACAAGGGTTTCTTCACCAAGTACTAAGTCATGTTTTGCTTGAGGATCAATTCCTTTTTTTATTTATAGCATTCGTATCATGTTTTTTCTGGATTTTTGGTTGATATTCTGTCTCTATCATTTAAAATACACCTATGATAAAAATTATAGACCCTTCATTTTTTTGCAAGTGGGCAAACTTACAAAATCTATAGGGGATCCAATACATTTCCCCACTGTATGTATGGGCACATACATACATACATACATACATACATACATTAGACATGGGAGCTGTCAAAAAATTTGTTTTGTTTCGTTTCGTAAAAAAAAAATCATAATTCGTGTACGAAATTTAATTCGGATTCGTACGAATTTCGTACGAATCGTTAATATCGTTACGAATATCGACAGTCTACGAATAATAACAAATTATCCTAAAACGTATTAATGTTATATAAGTGACAAGTCTATTGTTCACCAATCACTCAGAGGAAGTACGAAATCCGAAATTTTGTTTACGAATACGAAATTTCGTATTTTGTACTTCCTCTGAGTGATTGGTGAACAATAGACAATAGACTTATGTGTTATGTAACGTTAATACATTTTTGGATAATTCGTTATTTATCGTTACGAATCGTTACGAATATCGACACTCTACGAATAATAACGAATAATCCGAAAACTATTAACGTTACATAAGTAACACAAGTCTATTGTCTATTGTTCACCAATCACTCTGAGGAAGTACGAAATCCGAAATTTCGTTTACGAATACGAAATTTCGTATTTTGTACTTCCTCTGAGTGATTGGTGAACAATAGACTTGTGTTATGTAACGTTAATACGTTTTTGGATAATTCGTTATTATTCGTAGAGTGTCGATATTCGTTATATTGAATCTCGAATTCATTCGAATCATTCGTTATATCCGCTATAATTTCTTTCATATTAGTTGAAATTCATCATTTGGTAGTTTGGATTCGGATAATTTGGATCCGAAATTCGTAAACGAAATTTCGTATTTCGTACAGTATTCGTATTCGTAAAAATTCATAATTCGTACGAATTTCGAAAAATTCGTAAGAATTTCGAAAAATTCGTACGAAATTTCGAAAAATTCGTACGAAATTTCGAAAAATTCGTACGAAATTTCGAAAAATTCGTACGAATTTTCGATTCGTACGAAACTAATCACACATGTCTAACATACATACATACATACACTATATGTACTGTATATACATGTAAGTATACATATAAATCTATATATACAAAAATGTATGAACATTCCTCACAATTATTGAATTGGGCATTTCCATTGATTGGTGCCATTGATGCTACAGCATACAAAGACACCCGATTGTGCACCTCCAACCTTGTGGCAACAATTTGGGAAAAGGCCTTTTGTACAAAGGCTGCTCCAAATAGACATTGTGGTTGATTTACAGGAGAGAAAACTGGAGAGTTCAAAATCTGGTGCAGCTGTGCATAGAAACCAATCAGTTTCCAGGTATTTTTGTTAAAGCTTAATTGAACAAGCTGAAGTTAGAATCTGATTGGCTACCATGCACAGCTGCACCAGATTTTGCACTCTCCAGCTTTAGTAAATTAACCCCATGGTTTGATGAGTTATGGGTGATGGAACTCCTATGTCCTGCACAGAACTCTGACCTCAGCCCTACTAATCATCTTTGGAATGAATTAAAATGCTGGTCGCAAAACAGGTCTCCATGTCTAATTTCACACATCCTCTTTCGCCCACATCTTGCATCGATTCTGGCTGATTACATCACGTCCGCCCATCATGCGTTCCACTGCTCCCAGGAAGTAGTAGTACACACCGATGCTCTGCATCTACTGGCCCGATCGGTTCCCGGTGTCGAGAATTGTAGTTTTTCGGTTCACTAGCTGTCCGTATTCCTCGGAATAGATAACCTCGTACCAGAAATACAATTTTTTGGAGAATTTCTCATTAAAGCCTTTTTCCGTGGCCACCAAGTCCTCCATTGCGTGTATGTCTGCTACTCTTTTCAGCCATGCAGCCACCGTCGGAGCCTGGGTCTGTTACCAATACAGTGGAATGCAGCCTTTTGCTGCCATGAGCAAGAATGGCAATATAGATTTCCTGTAGCTCTTGGTTGGGATCTTGTGATGATGCAGAAGGTTGCCTATCCTGTCTATATTACCGTCATGATAGCCGTGTTGATTCTGGAAACTCTCCTCAGCAACAGGAACGAGTCATACCCTGTAAAATAAAAAAAGGAGCCCAGACAAGACCTTAACCTCTAATAATAACCTCTAATAAGAGAACCTCACACATAGGATAAAGGGAAGAAGGGTGGCTGTGGAGGTGACAATGCCATGGGGACACGTCATTGGCCTCGTGTCCCTAATGAGAACAAAGAAGTGTTATTTTCCCTGTTAACTCCACTCTATTTTTATAACCAGGTTTCTCTATTTATGCTGATATATGTAATTAGAACGCTGCATTTTTTTTATTTGCACGTGGTGTTTCCGAGGCTATTAGTGGCTTCTCACTCCTAAACGTCTGTGTTACCTTCTTGGGATGAAGACATTAATGTATTTATGAATAATTCTCACACGTGGTGAATGTGCTCTCCCAGTGCCTTCGTAATATCGCACCTTTAATCAATGCGTTCGCTCAGTGATTCGGCCAGATGGTGTACGTCAAGCAATAATATCATGACGGATCGGGGCCTCCCTGTACTCATCCTCAATAATCAAATGAATGGGGGTAAAATCTCAGGAGCCAGACTTGCTTACCGAACAATTCGCCGCAACGTTTTCATTCTGAGGACACATCTCTTCTCAAGGAAAAAAGATCTTTTCCCAATTTTTCAATATCATTAGCACGGATATTAAAGCGGAGTTCCACCCAAAAATGGAACTTCCGCTTTTCGGAATCGCCCCCTCCCCTCCGGTGTCACATTTGGCACCTTTCAGGGGGAGGGGGAGCAGATACCTGTCTAATACAGGTATTGTGCTCCCACTTTCGGGCATAGATAGCCGAGCCACCCACGGGTATCTACGCCACTTCCAGTGCCTTCCCTGCCTCCCCCGTTGTCTTCTAGGAGACACACAAATCCCAGAAGACAGCAGAGACCAGTGGGATTGGGCTGCGCGAGTCACGCATGCGCAGTAAGGAACCAGGAAGTGAAGCCGCAAGGCTTCACTTCCTGATTCCCTTACCGAAGATGGCGGCGCCTCCACCCGAGAGCCGAGGGACGGGTCGGCTTCGGGTGCCAAAATCGCGGAGCGCCCTGGACAGGTAAGTGTCCATATTTTAAAAAACAGCAGCTGCAGTATTTGTAGCTGCTGACTTTAAAAAATTTAGCCGGATCTCCGCTTTAACCCAACTAGTTTGTTACATCCCTTTGGGGGAGAGATTCTAAAATGGATTCACACTGAATCAGGTGCGGCTGTTCATAGTAACCAATCAGCTTCAAGGTTTTCATGTCAAAGCTTAAAGTGATTGTAAAGGCTCATTTTTTTTTTTGCTTTAAAAATAACAAACACGTTTTACTTACCTGCTCTGTTGCAGTTGGTTTTGCACAGAGCAGCCTGGATCCTTCTCTTCTTGGGTCCCTTTTTGGTATTCCTGTCCCCTCCATCCTGCCGAGTGCCCCCACAGCAAGCAGCTTGAGTCACAGCTCTGTGTGTCCATTCAGACACGGATCTGCAGTCTGGCCCCGCCCCCTTTCTCTCCTTATTGGTTGACAGATTTTGATTGACAGCAGCAGGATCCAATGGTGCCACGCTGCTGTCTCAGCCAATGAGGAGGGGTGTCCCGAACAGACGAGACACTTGTGCAACATCGGTGGGCAGAGGGGGGGCTCAGGTAAGTATTAGGGGTGGCTGCTGCACACAGAAGTTTTTTAGCTTAGTCCATTCTATGTATTAAGATAAAGAAACAAAAAAAAACCCTGGTGGTGGCCTTTTTAGGCACGTAAAGAGTAGAGTTGTATTTTGGTACAAAATCGTTTTATTAAATATATGGTATAAAAAAAGTATGTATCATATAACATGTAGCATAAGAATTATATGGCATTTACATCAGTATACATACAACAGTACAAAATACTCCAGCACCCGACACGTTTTGGAGTACACTTATCTCCTTCCTTCCAGAAAAAAATGAGCATATATATATATATATATAACATACAGTAATCCACAAACAATTTTAACATTTATCACATTGTACACTTACATATTTGTAATAAGTTGCTGAATTAGCCAGATAAATCCTCGGCTCCAAAAGCTCTCAATGTAATTGTTGTAAATAACGTTATATATCCATGCCCAATCAAAGAAAGATGTTCAAAAATATAGTAATGATGGGAAAGAGAGACGGAAAGCTCTCTTAATCTCTTTCCCATCATTACTATATTTTTGAACATCTTTCTTTGATTGGGCATGGATATATAACGTTTTTTACAACAATTACATTGAGAGCTTTTGGAGCCGAGAATTTATCGGATGGTAACGGGTACGGTTTGTCAATTTACATCCACTTTTCATCCAATCGTCTGATTTAACGGAAGAAAAATAGAGCTTTGATCTGTTTAAAAAAACGGATGCAGGGATGTAAACTGCTGTACATGAATGATCATCCATTTACATCTGTTTTTCCATAGAGATGCACTGATGTCCGTTTTTCATCCGCCAACGGATAGATGAAAAATGGACAGACGGCCCCGCATGTGTGAAGCATGTGTGAAAGGGGCCTATGTCCTCCTGTCTTCTGCTATGATTGGACGCCTAGCGTCCAATCACAGCACCTGTGACTTCAGCCAATCAGGTTACAGGTAACAGACCTGGCAACCTGATTGGCTGAGAGGCGGGTCTGTGTTAGGGAAGCGATGTATTCGCTTCTCTAACACAATACTGTGTAATCAGCGAACGCACAGCAGTGCGCCCGCTGTTTACACTTAGGGAAGCCTATTAGAGCACACCGCTCTAATAAGGTCCCCTATTAGAGCTTACAGCTCTAATAGGGGCGCTTCCCGCAACCCCCCCCCCCCCCCCACTGTAATTCAGATGCCCGGCGCCCGATCAGGGGCTGGACACCTGAATAGGGGGCGGCAGCGGTGACAATAGATAGATTCATGCAATGCATGAATCTATCTATTGGTGATAGAGCGGTGCATACTGCACTGTGCCCGGCGCCCGGCGCCAGGATACAGTGCACATAAAAACGAAAAAACAAGGGTTTCTTCACCAAGTACTAAGTCATGTTTTGCTTGAGGATCAATTCCTTATTTTACTCACTGAACTGCAACCTAATTTATAGCATTTGTATCATGTTTTTTTTCTGGATTTTTGGTTGATATTCTGTCTCTATCATTTAAAATACACCTATGATAAAAATTATAGACCCTTCATTTTTTTGCAAGTGGGCAAACTTACAAAATCTATAGGGGATCCAATAAATTCCCCCACTGTATGTATGGGCACATACATACATACATTAGACATGGGAGCCGTCAAAAAATTAGTTTTGTTTCGTTTCGTTCCGTTTCGTATAAAAAAAAAATCATAATTTGTGTACGAAATTTAATTCGGATTCGTACGAAATACGAATTTCGTACGAAACGTTAATATCGTTACGAATCGTTACGAATATCGACACTCTACGAATAATAACGAATTATCCTAAAACGTATTAATGTTATATAAGTGACAAGTCTATTGTTCACCAATCACTCAGAGGAAGTACGAAATCCGAAATTTCGTTTACGAATACGAAATTTCGTATTTCCTGACGCCTTCATGGCAGCACACACTGGGTTGTGACTCCGCCCCCACAACCTGACAGGATTGGTTTAACTATAAAGTTGAAGGGGAGACCCCCCGCTGCATTCTCCTTTTTTTCCTCACCTGACAGGTTGGACGGACAGGTTTCTCCTACTACAGATGAATAAGCCTCTTACCGCAATCGCCCCAGCAGGTTCAAGCCTCTCCTGTTTGGAAGTCCCTCCTGTACAGTCTCTAAAGGAGCTTCTATGGAGGGAACCCCCATTCTGGTGGTCTCAGGGGGCGAGGAGGATTCTGGCAAGTAATACAAGCTTTAAAGAAGCTTTTCATTTCGCAGTGGACTCCCTTATCCTTTTTTTTTTTTTCTCTGTCCCCCCTTTATGCATTAAATAGCTTGCACCTTTTTAAAAAAAAAAAAAAAGAAAAGAATATATGTATATAGCCAGTTTCTCACTGGGCCTGCTGGCCCTTGTTGTCCTCCGGTGGCAGCGCTGTACGTTTCCTCCATCGCGTCCCGCACCGCACATGCGCGCTACAGGGCCAGGTAAACACCGCTGTATTCTCGGTGTACTGTGCCCTGATCCAAGATGGCGCTGGGACACTCGGGACGTGTCCGCGCATGCGCGAGAGCGTCATTCGGGCGCCGCAATGGCGCCATTTTCAAATATGGAACTTTTTTTCTTCTGGCTCCCTGTGCAACTCTGCATGCTGGAAAGAAGGAACGGTTACTGCTCTGCACTAACCAAGCTCCCAGACACAAGGTAAGTCCCTGTAAGGGCTCCCATACATACTAACTGCATACAAGATTAAATAATTAAATAAATAAATTAACTTTAAATAAATTAAATAAAGTAATAAATTAATAAATAAATGTTTTAAAAAAAAAAAAAGAAAATTAAAATTAAAAAAAATATATATATATAAAAAAAAAAAAGAGGGGGTATATATATATATGGATGTATATAGGTTTATATATATATATATATATATATATATATATATATATATATAAATATATATATATATATATATAAAAAATATACGTCTATTTCTTTGTTCAATTTCCCAGACTGCCCTGTCTCCTTGTTTTTCCCTATGGAGTCCACTGCCCACGCAGACCACCATCAGCAAACTAGGTAAGAGGCCGGACCAGATAGGTAAGTATTGAAGGGGAGAAAAAAAGAGTGCCAGACCGCTAAATGCTGCATTTCTTTTGGCAGCCCGGCGAGATCAAGAACCACGAGTTCCCGGCATGGGAAAAGATCAAGCCATACCTCAAGCAAGAGGTCCCGCAGGAGCCGTTCAAGATCTCCTTCCCGTCATCGAAGACACAGCCGCTCACGGCGTAGCTACTCACATC
This sequence comes from Lithobates sylvaticus, assembly GCA_028564925.1. Lineage (NCBI taxonomy): Eukaryota > Metazoa > Chordata > Amphibia > Anura > Ranidae > Lithobates > Lithobates sylvaticus. The sequence goes on along the minus strand of CM053034.1, from coordinate 214,988,533 downwards.
ACAGTCGCTCCCGTCGAAGCAGGTCAAATCGCAGGAGGTCTCCCTCCTCGCACCATCGAAGCCGCCACACCCGTCCTGCAGCTAATGCCTGCTGGGTATGCGGCGCTCCAGCACTGCCAGACAAGCTTGCCTGCCGCTCTTGCTTCAATGAAGCCACTACAGAGAAGGAAGCGGACGCAAGGATGGCGACAGACCTCATAAGGGAGTCAGTGCGGGAGTCTTTACTAGAAACAACAGCACCACCATTGGATAGGGCTGCTCCCAGTACATCCTCAGCGGAACCTCCTCACACCCAGGCCTCGGACTCTTCCTCTGAGGGTGAGGTTCAAGATATGTCAGCAGGTTTTGACTTTTCTCTGGTGGAGCCCTTCGCAAAGTCAGTCAAGGAGGCGATCGGCTGGGAAGACGACAAGGCAGAACCCCAAAAGATTCGGAAATACTTTCCAAACTTAAAAAGGGATCCAGAATCCTTTCCATTTATAGAAGAACTTGAGGATCTCATAAAGGATGAATGGGAGAGGTCTGACAAACGATCTAGTCTGACCAATAGGCTGGCCAAGATGTATCCCTTGAAGGAATCAAAAATAAACCCCTTGATTAACGCTCCCGTCGTCGACGCTTCTTTGATGCGTCTCGCTCGCCATGTCACATTACCGATCGAGGATGCTGTCTCCTTTCGAGATGTGCTCGATGGAAAGATGGACCTGGAGTTGAAAAAGGCCTATTCCACAGCTGGGGGAGCCTGCAGACCCGCAATTGCTACAGCAGCAGTAGGCAGAGCCATCTCGGGATGGACATCTAAAATAGAAAAGGACCTGCAGGATGGCGTCGAGATGGAAAAAATAATTTCCTCTCTACAAGAAATCAGACTGGCAGGGGATTTCGTAGCGGAGGCGTCTGTAGATGTCATAAGGTCGTCAGCCAGAACTATGCTGGCGTCAGTAGCGGCAAGAAGAGCCCTATGGCTCAAACCATGGATGGCCGATACAGCATCCAAGATGAACTGGTGCAGGATCCCGTACGACGGCGCAAATCTGTTCGGTCCCAAATTAGACTCTGCCATCTCCAAGGTGACAGGAGGGAAGTCGGGTCTAATTCCCTCCGATAGGAGACCCAAGACGCAGAAAGGGCCAGTATATAGACGCAACCTCCCGAACAAATACAGAGAGGCCAGATCCTACCGCCCTGGTAAGGAATTTAGGAGGGACTGGAGGAACACAAAGCCTGCCTTTCTGAGAATGCAGAAAACCAAGACCACCCCGGCAGGGGAACAGCAGAAGTCATTTTGAAATTTTGCCTGTCCACCCGGCTCAGGTGGGCGCCAGGCTAAAAAGCTTCTCCCAAATCTGGACAAATCACATAAAAGATTTATGGACGTTATCTACAATAAAATTCGGACACAAATGGAGGTTTATAAGCAGACCTCCGGGGAATCACTTCCAGGCAACCAGACTACCATCCTCACTACCCAGGAGAAGTCTACTAATAAGATATGTAGCAGAACTGAAGCAGAAGGGGGCAATACTGGAAGTCCCATCATGTCAAAGGGGGAGAGGATTCTACTCCCCCCTGTTCCTGGTGAAGAAGAAAACAGGAGACCTACGTCCGGTTTTGGACCTCAAAAGGCTCAACAAAGGCATCAAGGTGGAGGCCTTCAAAATGGAAAGCCTCCAGTCCATACTTCTGGCAGTGAATCTGGGCGACTGGATGCTTTCAATAGACTTATCGGACGCTTATCTTCATATACCAATCCATCCAGCTTTTCAAAAATTCCTTCGGTTTGCCATAAACCAATGCCACTTTCAATTCCAGTGCCTCCCATTCGGCATCTCCTCGGCACCCAGAACTTTTACAAAAGTTCTGTTACCTTTGGTGGCACTCCTCAGAGAAAGAGGATTACGGATTCACCATTATCTGGACGACATCCTGCTTTTAGCGGAAGATCAAGGGACGCTGATCCATCACCGGAAAATCCTACTTACAACTCTCCAGAAACTCGGTTGGATAATCAACTGGAAGAAGAGCAGTCTGCAACCCACCCAAAATATGATATTTTTGGGAGCGGATCTAAACACCAGCACAAACAAAATACAACTCCCACAAGAGAAGATCCAGCCTCTAATTCAGAAGATGCAGAGACTACTGTCAACAAATCACCTACCAGCCAGAGCTTGTCTGAGTATACTGGGATCCATGTCCGCAACCATACCAATGGTGCCATGGTCGCAGTGGCACATGAGAACCCTGCAGAACTCATTTCTCAGGCAGTGGGATGGAGTATCGATGCATCAGACCATCTCTATCCCCAAAGCAGTGAAACGGTCAATATGGTGGTGGACGCGTCAGAGCAACCTCAAGAAATACAAACCCATAGTCCCTCCGGATCCCGAAGTTGTCACCTCGGATGCCTGCCAGAGCGGTTGGGGAGCCCATTTCCAAGATCGGGCAGCCCAAGGTCAATGGCATTTTCAGGCTCAAGGGCTAGTCTCGAACATTCTGGAACTCAGGGCAGCCTTCCATGCGTTAAAGGCATTCACACCACTCCTAGAGGGGAAAAATGTGCTGATCAGGATGGACAACAGGGTGGCAGTGTCCTATATTCAGAAACAAGGAGGTACCAGGAGTGCCACTCTGATGGAGGAAGTCCGACCCATCTTGGAATGGGCCCAAACACACCTAGCAAGTTTAAAGGCAGTTTACGTTCCAGCGGCTCAGAACATGCTAGCCGATTACCTAAGTCGGGAAACGTGTCCAACAACGAGTGGTCATTGAGCCCTCAGGCATTCTCTCTCCTTACAGAAACCTGGGGAATGCCATAAATAGACTTGGCAGCCACTCCGATGAATACCAAATGCCACAGGTTCCTGACGAGGGGCTCATTTCCATCAGCAGAGGGAATAGACTGCCTGATTCACCCATGGGACTTCAAGTTGGGGTACATATTCCCTCCAACCCCGTTATTTGCGAGGTTCCTATCCAGACTCCGGAGATCCTCAGTAACAGTAATAGCGGTAATCCCAATGTGGCCGAGAAGGCCGTGGTTCACGACCCTCTTACAACTCAGCCTTCAACCTCCAATTCCTCTTCCAATAACCCCGGACCTTCTATCTCAGGGGCAGTTCCTTCACCCAGCACCAGAGAAGTTACACCTGATGGCCTGGAGATTGAGAGGGTTAGACTAAGGGCACAAGGCTGTTCGCAAGAGGTTATATCGACCCTGATGCAAGCCAGGAAAGTATCTACCAATACCATTTACATGAGGGTTTGGGAGAGATTCTGCTCCTTGGCACAACAGAAAAGATGGAATCACCTTTCTCCAGAACCATTCCAAATCCTAGAGTTCCTCCAGTTAGGGGTGAACAAAGGGCTAAGCTCAAGTACCCTTAAAGTACAAGTGTCGGCCCTGTCAGCAAAGACAGGTACTAGGTGGGCATTCCACCCCCTAGTAATCCAGTTCCTAAAGGCCTGCCTAAAGATCAAACCTCCCAGGAAACCAGTTTTTCCATCATGGGACCTATCAATAGTCCTCCACGCTTTCTCCAACCCTCCGTTTACTCCATCCGAAACCATATCTCTATGGGACTTGACCTTGAAGCTATCATTCCTCATAGCAATAACATCAGCAAAGAGAGTGTCAGAGATCCAAGCACTAATGATCTCGGAACCCCACTTAGTCCTCTTACCCGACAGAGTAATTCTAAGACCGTCAGAGCACTTCATACCTAAAGTAGCAACTTCTTTCCACTACAACCAGGACATCATCCTTCCATCCTTCACTGACGATCAGGGTGAACCGCATAAGTTGGACATCAAAACAACCATTTCTAACTACTTAGCAGCTACCACCTCCTTTAGAAAGACGGATTCTCTTATGGTCATTCCCCATGGAACCAGACGCGGGCAAGCAGCCTCCTCACGTACTATCTCGTCCTGGCTAGTCAGAGCCATTAAAAAGGCATATTCCACTCAGCATCTGATGATCCCTGAAGATATCAAGGCTCATTCTACTAGGGCAGTGGCTACCTCCTGGGCAGCGTATTGCAGGGTCTCACCAGAGACAATATGCAGAGCAGCGACATGGTCCTCCAGACATACTTTTATTTCTCACTACAAAGTGGATTCTGCCCATTTGTCCATGTCAGACTTCGGAAGATCCGTTGTTAGAGCCAATTCTTCCGCACTATAGGAATAAACATTATTTTACTTGCACCCACCCGACTGGCGAGTTATTTCCCAGTGTGTGCTGCCATGAAGGCGTCAGGAAAACAAAAAAAATTGTATACTCACCTTTCCGTAATTTTCCTTTCCTGACGCATCTTCATGGCAGCACACAATTTCCCACCCCGTTTTTGTGATAATATATACAGAGAATGCAGCGGGGGGGTCTCCCCTTCAACTTTATAGTTAAACCAATCCTGTCAGGTTGTGGGGGCGGAGTCACAACCCAGTGTGTGCTGCCATGAAGATGCGTCAGGAAAGGAAAATTACGGAAAGGTGAGTATACAATTTTCCGTTTTTGTGCTTCCTCTGAGTGATTGGTGAACAATAGACAATAGACTTGTGTTATGTAACATTAGTACGTTTTCGGATAATTCGTTATTATTCGTAGAGTGTCGATATTCGTTATATTGAATCTCAAAATTATTTGAATCGTTCGTTATAGCCGCTATAATTTCTTTCATATTAGTTGAAACTCATCATTTGGTAGTTTGGATTCGGATAATTTGGATCCGAAATTCGTAAACGAAATTTCGTATTTCGTACAGAATTCGTATTTGTAAAAATTCATAATTCGTACGAATTTCGAAAAATTCTTACGAATTTTCGATTCGTACGAAACTAATCGCACATGTCTAACATACATACATACACACACTATATGTACTGTATATACATGTAAGTATACATATAAATCTATATATACAAAAATGTATGAACATTCCTCACAATTATTGAATTGGGCATTTCCATTGATTGGTGCCATTGATGCTACAGCATACAAAGACACCCGATTGTGCACCTCCAACCTTGTGGCAACAATTTTGGAAAAGGCCTTTTGTACAAAGGCTGCTCCAAATAGACATTGTGGTTGATTTACAGGAGAGAAAACTAGAGAGTGCAAAATCTTGTGCAGCTGTGCATAGAAACCAATCAGTTTCCAGGTATTTTTGTTAAAGCTTAATTGAACAAGCTGAAGTTAGAAGCTGATTGGCTACCATGCACAGCTGCACCAGATTTTGCACTCTCCAGCTTTAGTAAATTAACCCCATGGTTTGATGAGTTATGGGTGATGGAACTCCTATGTCCTGCACAGAACTCTGACCTCAGCCCTACTAATCATCTTTGGAATGAATTAAAATGCTGGTCGCAAAACAGGTCTCCATGTCTAATTTCACACATCCTCTTTCGCCCACATCTTGCATCGATTCTGGCTGATTACATCACGTCCGCCCATCATGCGTTCCACTGCTCCCAGGAAGTAGTAGTACACACCGATGCTCTGCATCTACTGGCCCGATCGGTTCCCGGTGTCGAGAATTGTAGTTTTTCGGTTCACTAGCTGTCCGTATTCCTCGGAATAGATAACCTCGTACCAGAAATACAATTTTTTGGAGAATTTCTCATTAAAGCCTTTTTCCATGGCCACCAAGTCCTCCATTGCGTGTATGTCTGCTACTCTTTTCAGCCATGCAGCCACCGTCGGAGGCTGGGTCTGTTACCAATACAGTGGAATGCAGCCTTTTGCTGCCATGAGCAAGAATGGCAATATAGATTTCCTGTAGCTCTTGGTTGGGGTCTTGTGATGATGCAGAAGGAAGAACTCGGGGGGAGTCTTGCAACACCCGATCCGTGAACTTTTGGACGATGCAATGCACCTCTGTCCAAAAGGGCCGTATCAACCTGCATGAGCAGAAAACATGGAGGAGTGTACCAACCTCCTCCCCCACATCTCCAACACAGGTCTGTGCTCTGGGGGAACATTTTGTAAATCTTTACTGGCGTGTAATACCAACGGGACATCACTTTGTATACCGTTTCTTGGTGTCTTACACATATGGAAGTCTTGTGAGAAAAAAAGGATGATCCGCTCGACCTGTTTATCCGTGGATTTTTAGACCCGATCTCCACCTCTTTAAGGTTGCCTATCCTGTCTATATTACTGTCATGATAGCCGTGTTGATTCTGGAAACTCTCCTCAGCAACAGGAACGAGTCATACCCTGTAAAATAAAAAAAGGAGCCCAGACAAGACCTTAACCTCTAATAACCTCTAATAAGAGAACCTCACACATAGGATAAAGGGAAGAAGGGTGGCTGTGGAGGTGACAATGCCATGGGGACACGTCATTGGCCTCGTGTCCCTAATGAGAACAAAGAAGTGTTATTTTCCCTGTTAACTCCACTCTATTTTTATAACCAGGTTTCTCTATTTATGCTGATATATGTAATTAGAACGCTGCATTTTTTTTATTTGCACGTGGTGTTTCCGAGGCTATTAGTGGCTTCTCACTCCTAAACGTCTGTGTTACCTTCTTGGGATGAAGACATTAATGCATTTATGAATAATTCTCACACGTGGTGAATGTGCTCTCCCAGTGCCTTCGTAATATCGCACCTTTAATCAATGCGTTCGCTCAGTGATTCGGCCAGATGGTGTACGTCAAGCAATAATATCATGACGGATCGGGGCCTCCCTGTACTCATCCTCCATAATCAAATGAATGGGGGTAAAATCTCAGGAGCCAGACTTGCTTACCGAACAATTAGCCGCAACGTTTTCATTCTGAGGACACATCTCTTCTCAAGGAAAAAATAACTTTTCCCAATTTTTCAATATCATTAGCACGGATATTAAAGCGGAGTTCCACCCAAAAATGGAACTTCCGCTTTTCGGAATCGCCCCCTCCCCTCCGGTGTCACATTTGGCACCTTTCAGGGGGAGGGGGAGCAGATACCTGTCTAATACAGGTATTGTGCTCCCACTTTCGGGCATAGATAGCCGAGCCACCCACGGGTATCTACGCCACTTCCAGTGCCTTCCCTGCCTCCCCCGTTGTCTTCTAGGAGACACACAAATCCCAGAAGACAGCAGAGACCAGTGGGATTGGGCTGCGCGAGTCACGCATGCGCAGTAAGGAACCAGGAAGTGAAGCCGCAAGGCTTCACTTCCTGATTCCCTTACCGAAGATGGCGGCGCCTCCACCCGAGAGCCGAGGGACGGGTCGGCTTCGGGTGCCAAAATCGCGGAGCGCCCTGGACAGGTAAGTGTCCATATTTTAAAAAACAGCAGCTGCAGTATTTGTAGCTGCTGACTTTAAAAAATTTAGCCGGATCTCCGCTTTAACCCAACTAGTTTGTTACATCCCTTTGGGGGAGAGATTCTAAAATGGATTCACACTGAATCAGGTGCGGCTGTTCATAGTAACCAATCAGCTTCAAGGTTTTCATGTCAAAGCTTAAAGTGATTGTAAAGGCTCATTTTTTTTTTTTGCTTTAAAAATAACAAACACGTTTTACTTACCTGCTCTGTTGCAGTTGGTTTTGCACAGAGCAGCCTGGATCCTTCTCTTCTTGGGTCCCTTTTTGGTATTCCTGTCCCCTCCATCCTGCCGAGTGCCCCCACAGCAAGCAGCTTGAGTCACAGCTCTGTGTGTCCATTCAGACACGGAGCTGCAGTCTGGCCCCGCCCCCTTTCTCTCCTTATTGGTTGACAGATTTTGATTGACAGCAGCAGGATCCAATGGTGCCACGCTGCTGTCTCAGCCAATGAGGAGGGGTGTCCCGAACAGACAAGACACTCGTGCAACATCGGTGGGCAGAGGGGGGGCTCAGGTAAGTATTAGGGATGGCTGCTGCACACAGAAGTTTTTTAGCTTAGTCCATTCTATGTATTAAGATAAATAAACAAAAAAAAACATGGTGGTGGCCTTTTTAGGCACGTAAAGAGTAGAGTTGTATTTTGGTACAAAATCGTTTTATTAAATATATGGTATAAAAAAAGTATGTATCATATAACATGTAGCATAAGAATTATATGGCATTTACATCAGTATACATACAACAGTACAAAATACTCCAGCACCCGACCCGTTTCGGAGTACACTTATCTCCTTCCTCAGGGGTGAGTATTTAACAAGAGAAAATTTCTATTCTAGAAAAAATATATTAGAGAGAAAAAAATTAGCATATATATATATATATATATATAACATACAGTAATCCACAAACAATTTTAACATTTATCACATTGTACACTTACATATTTGTAATAAGTTGCTGAATTAGCCAGATAAATCCTCGGCTCCAAAAGCACTCAATGTAATTGTTGTAAATAACGTTATATATCCATGCCCAATCAAAGAAAGATGTTCAAAAATATAGTAATGATGGGAAAGAGAGACGGAAAGCTCTCTTAATCTCTTTCCCATCATTACTATATTTTTGAACATCTTTCTTTGATTGGGCATGGATATATAACGTTTTTTACAACAATTACATTGAGAGCTTTTGGAGCCGAGAATTTATCGGATGGTAACGGGTACGGTTTGTCAATTTACATCCACTTTTCATCCAATTGTCTGATTTAACGGAAGACAAATAGAGCTTTGATCTGTTTAAAAAAAACGGATGCAGGGATGTAAACTGCTGTACATGAATGATCATCCATTTACATCTGTTTTTCCATAGAGATGCACTGATGTCCGTTTTTCATCCGCCAACGGATAGATGAAAAATGGACAGACGGCCCCGCATGTGTGAAGCATGTGTGAAAGAGACCTATGTCTGTACAATGTGTGTTGGCACGGCTGCTTTTAGTGACCACCGGGAATGTATGACACATGGTGGGCAGGTGCTCAGTTGGGAGAGTTACCACCTTATAATAGGAAGTAATAGGAAGTAATAGGAAGTGCCTATTATAGGGGGTTCATTAATCACATATAGACAAATGACAGCGGGCAGATTGCGCTTTAGTTCTGGGGCAACGTCATATGACGTCACCCCAGCCTCATCGCGGGCACACTGATGGGCGTTCACTGGCATTGCGGGTGCACTGATGGGCATTCACTGGCATTGCGGGTGCACTGATGGGCATTCACTGGCATCACTGGCATTGCGGGTGCACTGATGGGCATTCACTGGCATCACTGGCATTGTGGGCGCACTGATGGGTCTTCACTGGCATCACTGATAATCAGGGCTCTGTACAGGTCTCCCCTGTGAGGAAATGCCGCTGATTGGCTCTCCTCAGGCGCTGTCATTGTGTGGTGAGGAAAGGCGATAACCGGAATTTCCTCACATGGGAGACCTGTACAGATAATTATTGCCCTGATTATCAGTGATGCCAGTGAATGCCCATCAGTGATGCCAATCTGTGCCCATCAGTGATGCCAATTTGTGCTCATCTGTGATGCAAGTCGGTGCTGCCTTTCAGTGCCTATCCATGCTGCCTATCAGTGCCCCTCAGTGCCTATCAGTGCCACCTATCAGTGCCATCAGTGCTGCATATTAGTGCTTCCTAATCAGTGCCACCTATCAGTGCCCATCAGTGCTGCATATTAGTGCTTCCTAATCAGTGCCATCTATCAGTGCCCATCAGTGCTGCACATTGGTGCCTCCTAATTGGTGCCACCTATCAGTGCCCATTAGAGCAGACTCATCAGTGCCCATCAGTGAAGGTGAAAAATTACTTATTTACACATTTTTCTGACAGAAACTACCCTAACAGTGGAATTTGTTTTTTCTTTGTATTACCATTAGCTTGGATTACATACAGCCATAAAGCAGCAGCACCTCAATCTGATTTTTTTTTACTTTTTTTACTTAATTTTTTCTTTCTTCAGATAATTTTAACAGCGGCACATGATTTTTCATCATGCAGTAACAGACTGTCCTGCCACTGGCCAATTTCTATCAACCTCTCATTAAAAAATGAAGAGACTGCATAGGACATTTGGACATTTTTAACCCCTTCCTGCCGGCCGCCTCCCGGCCCTGTATGAGTTCTAAACGCCGGAAGGCAAAGGCGAGCATTTGGGAAGGGGTCATCTTCTTCAGCTGCAAATGCCACAGGGCTGTAATTACACCATATTGTCAAAAGTATTGGGACACCTTTACACGCACATGAACTTTAATGGCGTCCCAGTCTTAGTCTGTAGGGTTCAATACTGAGTCGGCCCAACCTTTGCAGCTATAACAGCTTCAACTCTTCTGGGAAGGCCGTCCACAAGGTTTAGGAGTGTGTCTATGGGAATGTTTGACCATTCTTCCAGAAGCGCATTGTGAGGTCAGGCACTGATATTGGATGAGAAGGCCTGGCTCGCAGTCTCCACTATAATTCATCCCAAAGGGGTTCTATTGGGTTGAGGTCAGGACTCTGTACAGGCCAGTCAAGTTCCTCCACCCCAAACTCGCTCATCCATGTCTTTATGGACCTTGCTTTGTGCACTGATCCAAATCATTTGGTGGAGGAGGGATGATGGTGCGGGGGCTGTTTTTCAGGGGTTGGGCTTGACCCCTTAGTTCCAGTGAAGGGAACTCTTAACCTCCCTGGCGGTATTCCCGAGTCTGGCTCGGGGTTAAATTTCAGTACCATTAGTGGGATTGCATTGCAGGATCCTGGTGATCCTGGTGCAGTATACTTACCTTGTCCCCAGGATCCTGTGATGTCCCCCCGCTGTGTCCGTGGGCTCTGTCTTCGGCCCAAAGCCTCTCTGTGTCGGGCTCCATTCCCTGCGAGCGTCGCAACGCATGGGGGCGGAGCCCTGGGGGCAAATTCAAAAAATTTAAAATCATAACACATACAGTACACTGTGATCTTACAGATTACATTACTGTATGAAATTATTTCACATCCCTTTTGTCCCTAGTGCTTTGCCCAGTGCCCTGCATGCAGTTTTATATTATAAATACTGTTCATTTTGCCTGGAAACTGGAGATTGTCCATAGCAACCAAAAAGTGACCCTTTACATCAAAAGTGGTTTTAGACCAGCTAGAAAACAACGATAGAAAATTAGAACACTTGCAGAATTGAGTGATAGTGAATTGTGGGGAAATTTATTTTATTATTATTTATTATTATTTTATATAATTATTTATATTTATTTATTATATTATAATTTATGATTTTGTGTTTCAAACTTCATCATACTCGGGATGTCTACTAGACTCTGGTTTGGACATATTTAAGTGTGTTATTTCTAAGAATTACAGGCCTACAATATAAAACGCCAAATTTCTATGCAAAATAATTGTACCGCTTTGAGACGCAAAAAACCGACATAATCATACCGCCAGGGAGGTTACGGCATTTGGACAATTTCATGCTCCCAACTTTATGGGAACAGTTTGGGGATGGCCCCTTCATGTTCCAACATGACTGCGCACCAGTGCACAAAGCAAGGTCCATAAAGATATGGATGAGCGAGTTTGGGGTGGAGGAACTTGACTGGCCTGCACCTTTGGGATGAATTAGAGCAGAGACCGCGGGCCTTCTTGTCCAACATCAGTGTATGACCTCACAAATTCACTTCTAGAAGAATGGTCAAACATTCCCATAGACACACTCCTAAACCTTGTGGACGGCCTTCCCAGAATAGTTGAATCTGTTATAACTGCAAAGCGTGGGCCCACTCAATATTGAACCCTACAGACTAAGACTGGGATGCTATTAACCGTTTCCTGACCGCCTCCTGCACATTTACGTCAGCAAAATGGCACGGCTAGGCAAAAGCACGTACAGGTACGCCCCCTTTAATTGCCTAGCCGCGGGGTTGCGCCTAGCCGTCGGGAGCTCTGTGACCACGGCCGCGGGACCAGCGGACCCGATCGCCGCTGGTGTCCCGCGATCGGGTCACAGAGCTAAAGAACGAGGAGAGGTCTGTGTAAACAAACCTCTCCCCGCGCTTCCTACACTGCCTGTCATTGATCGGCTGTTCCCTGTCATCGGGAAAGCCGAACAATGACGTCAGACATCAGACACGCCCCCTAATGTAAAAAAAAAAAAAACACACATCACAGACCATAACCCCTCCCCGCCCCCTAGTGGTTAACTCTTTGACTGCCAGTGTCATTTATACAGGAATCATGCATTTAAATAGCACTGATTGCTGTATAAATGACAATGGTCCCAAAAATGTGTCAAAAATGTCCGATGTGTCCGCCATAATGTCGCAGTCACAATAAAAATCGCTGATCGCCGCCATTACTAGTAAAAAAAAAATATTAATAAAAATTCTATAAAACTATCCCCTATTTTGTAAACGCTATAACTTTTGCACAAACCAATCAATAATCGCCTATTGTGATTTTTTTTACCAAAAATATGTAGAAGAATACGTATCGGCCTAAACTGAGGGAAAAAAATGTTTTTTTATATATTTTTTGGGGATATTTATTATAGCAAAAAGTAAAAAATATTGCATTTCTTTCAAAATTGTCGCTCTATTTTTGTTTATAGCGCAAAAAATTAAAACCGCAGGGGCCATCAAATACCACCAAAAGAAAGCTCTATTTGTGGGAAAAAAAGGACGTCAATTTTGTTTGGGAGCCACGTCGCACGGCCGCGCAATTGTCAGTTAAAGCGACGCAGTGCCGAATCGCAAAAAAGGGGCCTGGTCCTTTGGCTGCCAATTGGTCCGGGGCTGAAGTGGTTAAAGTTCATGTGCGTGTAAAGGCAGGTGTCTCAATACTTTTGACAATACTGTGTAATTACAGCCCTGTGACATTTGCCGCTGCAGAAGATTCAAAAGAATGTGGTGCACTTGGAGGACCCGTCTCGAGTTGTTTTGCCGGCTTTTCACCCACCACGCTCGTCTCCTTCCTGAAGATGCTCTCTTAGAACCTTAATCAAAGAGTTTTTCATCAGCCGCCTCAAAGACGTCAGCGGCTGTGATTTAGGAAAAAAAAAAAAAAAAATATCACCACTTTCAAATTAAAACATCTTTTTTTTTTTTTTTTTTTTTTGTAGACTCCCTTGTAGCAGACAGCTGCCTCTTTGTTGTGTCTCTTGATGAGAGCGCCCACAGGGTAGCTGAGTTTTACATTCCCACCAAAGAGTACAAGAAGCAGCTTGTCCTGAAGCTGTGCCTGAGCGGGGCCCCAGTCACTGCACATGTCTACCTTCATAGACATCGAATGACTCGGAGGGCCCCCCAGACATCATGTGGGGGCTGCATGCACTGCTGTCAGTCAATGTGCTGGTACTTGTGGTTCTTCAGCTCCTGTAGGGTCTTATGTTGGCGAATGCAAACACATGAGGCAGAGAGAAGATAATATTTAATATGCTGTATGGGTTTATTTAACCAGATTTACCCCCCTTCATGACCAGGCCATTTTTTTCCAATACGGCACTGCGTTACTTTAACTGACAATTGCGCGGTCGTGCGACGCTGTACCCAAATAAAATTTAAGTCCTTTTTTTTCTCCCCACAAATAGAGCTTTTTTTTTTTTGGTACTATTTGATCACCATGTGGTTTTTATTTTTTGCGCTTTAACAAAAAAAGTTTAAAAAAAAAAAAACAATATTTTTTTACTTTCTGCTATAACACATATCCAATAAAAATGTTTTAAAAAATTGAATTTCTTCATGAATTTAGGCCAATATGTACTCTTCTACATATTTTTGGTATTAAAAAAAATCCCAATAAGCATTTATTGATTGGTTCACGCAAAAGTTATAGCATCTACAAACTATGGGATATTTTTTTTTTTTTTTTTTTACTAGTAAAAGCGGTGATCAGCTGACTTATAGCGGGACTGCGATATTGCGGCGGACAGTCGAACACCTTTCTATATTAAGTTGCGATATGCGAGTGAATACTAGCAAAAAAACGTTAATAATGCTAAATTTATATAGTGTGTATATATATATATGCTATATATAATTATATATATATATATATATATATATATATATATATATATATATATATACACATAATATACACACACACACAGATATAATATATATAAATAAATATAATATAATATAATACACACACAATGTGTATATATATATATATAAAAAGGTGACTCCGTACATAAATAAAATTTGATTGATTAGATCGTGTTTTCCCCACTTCCCGACCAGCACACAGCGATATACATGGACAGAATGGCGCTGGTGGGGAAAAAAGGGCGTACAGGTATGTCCCCTGTAAAAAGTGGCCGTTGCGTTGTCCGTGACCATGGGTCCCGGGACTCAATGTCCGCCGGGTGCCCGCGATCGTGTCACGTAGAGGTTGAATGGGGAGATGCTTTTGTAAACAAAGCATTTCCCCGTTCTGCCTAGTGACAGGACTGAGATCACTGCTCACTGGGAGCAGTGATCGCTGTCATGTGTGGTGTAGCCCCTCCCCCCACAGTTAGAATCACTCCCTAGGACACACTTAACCCCTTGATCGTCCCCTAGCGATTAACCCCTTCCCTGCCAGTGTCATTTACACAGCAATCAATGCATTTTTATAGCACTGATAGCTGTATAAATGCCAATGGTTCCAAAATATTGTCAAAAGTGTCCGATGTGTCCGCCATAATGTCACATTCCCGATAAAAATCGCAGATCGCCGCAATTACTAATAAAAAATAAATGCCATAAATCTATCCTCTATTTTGTAGACGCTATAACTTTTGCGCAAACCAATCAATCAATATACGCTTATTGCGATTTTTTTTTTTTTACCAAAAATATGTAGAAGAATACAAACTGAGGAAAAAACGTTTTTTTTATATATTTTTGGGGGATATTTATTATAGCAAAAAGTTAAAAATTATGTTTATTTTTTTTCATAAGTGTCGCTTTTTTGGGGTATAGAGCAAAAAATAAAAACTGCAGAGGTGATCAAATACCACCAAAAGAAAGCTCTATTTGGGGGGAAAAAAGGACGTCAATTTTGTTTGGGTGCAACGTGGCGCGACCGCGCAATTGTCAGTTAAAGCGACGCAGTGCCAAATCGCAAAAAGTGCTCTGGTAAGGAAGGGGGGAAATCCTTCCGGGGCTGAAGTGGTTAAATAGTCCACTATTTTAAGGTGATTTTCAAATGTGAAATTAACACACGATACACCCGAGAGTCGTGGTTAAAAGAGAGAAAGACCTCCACCTCTGCACACACTGGCGCTTACCGACTCCAAATGATCTCCTATTACAGAGATCACACTCGCTTGTGGCTTAATACCCAGTCCGGGCATTTGGTGATCCCAGCGTCTTCACAGAATGTAATATTTCAGGGTCACGTGTTGCCTATTGATCCCCAAAAAGACGTACAAGTTTCCATAGTGTAAAATCCTAGGTTACTTTATTTAAATAAGAAAGTATTGCACTTACAGTTAAAACAATAAGAGATTGCAGTATAAACGAGTCGGTCACTCCAGGAGCTGCGCTAACGCAGTGACGTCAGCACGTCGCTCCTCCCTGCGTGTTTCGTCACACCTAACGTCGTCCTGGGGTCTGTTGAATGCCACTATATGTGTCTTATTCACACAAGAAAGGAAGCATAGCAGGTCCAGACCTGCCAGTCAAACACCTAACTGACACTTTTTGGGGGACCAGTGACACTAATACAGTGATCAGTGCTAAAAAAAATATGCACTGTCACTGTACTAATGACACTGGCTGGGAATGGGTTAAACAACTAGGGCAATCAAAGCGTTAAATGTGTGCCTGACCAGTGCTTTACTACTGTGGGGGAGGTGTTTGTACTAGGAGAAGGGATGGATTGGTGCCCCTGCTTAGCAGGAACACAGGATTCATGCCTTTTTGTAGTGACAGAACAGCGATCTGCCTTGTTTACATAGGAAGACCGCCATTCTCCCTCTGTACCGAAGCATTGGCGGGTCTCCAGTCTGCCATACCTGTATACCTCCAATCACAACAGGAGTGGGCTGTGGCGTGTGTGTGCCCCCCAGACCCTGTGTGCAGTATTACATACTAGGTACGTGATCCTGCGCAGGAGAGGCGTTTTGCCGCCGTGTATATACACTATACGTTCGGTAAGCGGTTAAAGGGAGCCTAACAGCAGACATTTTTTCATGCTAACTGTGTTCATGCTAAGTAATGTGTAACTCTATTCCCACCACAAAATCCTTCAGATTTTTTCCGACGGATTTTGTCCAAAACTGGTGTTGTATACACACGGTCGGACAAAGTTGTCGGAAAATCCGATCGTTTGGAACGTAGAGATGTTCGATGTGTACGACGGCACTACGTAGAGGCTAGCAGCCAATGCCCTGTTTCCCCGAAAATAAGACCTAGTGTGATTGTTGGTGATGGCTGCAATATAAGCCCTACCCCCAAATAAGCCCTAGTTAAAGTCTTATTTTCAGGGTAGGACTTATTTTCGGGGAAAACAGGGTAGCTTTGGTCTCGTAATTTGATCTGAGCGTGCGTGGCACTTTGTCCGTTGGAATTCTCTACACACAATAGGAAAAAGTCCAATGTTGTCGGAAAATTTTAGATCCTGCTCTCAAATTTTTTTCCCACGGAAAAAGTCCGCTAGAGCCCACACACGATCGGATTTTCCGACAACATAATCCGATCATACTACCTCCAACGGAATATCCAACCGTGTGTACGGGGCATAACAATTCTAGGTATTTATCACCTCTCACAGAGGTCACAGTCCTCCCCTGGCACTGCCTGCATCTGCTTTTCTCCCCAAAAGGACGGCGCTATCTTTGTTCAGCCATCATCCATGGTCATTCCCATCTCAAAAAGTTGGGAGGTATGTACACAACATGTGTCGGCATGGCTGCTTGTAGTCTACACAATAGGAACATGTGACAAGGTGATAACAAAAGGAGCACAATAAGGAGGTGTTTGTCACCCCAATACAGGAAGCACCGCACCCCCAGGGGCGGACTGACAGGTCGGTGACTCGGGCGCCGCCCGAGGGCCCGGGGCCATTAGGGGCCCGGACTCGGCCACATGAGGGGCCACTTGAAACGGCTGTATTACATGCCGCGATGCCGCTAACAATACTGCTAGCGGCGCGCGGCTCCCCGCCGGCCCCTTCTTCCCTCCCGTCCGTCCCAGGTGCTTCTACTGTATGCGTCGTGACGTCACCTGGGACGGACGGGAGGGAAGGAGGGGCCGGTGGGGAGCCGCGCGCTGTTAGCGGTATTCGCGGCATGTAATACAGCCTGCCGAGTCCGGGCCCCTAATGGAAGAAGAGTGGAGGGGCCGGTGTATCGAGGGGGGAACCGTTTTCGGCACAACACCGGCGGGGAGCATCAGAATCGGCATCGGTGAGTCACGGGCCCCGGGTCCCCGCACCCCACAGTGTCACCCCAGCCCGCAGTGTCACCCCTACCCCACAGTGTCACCCCAGCCCGCAGTGTCACCCCTACCCCACAGTGTCACCCCTACCCCGCAGTGTCACCCCAGCCCGCAGTGTCACCCCAGCCCGCAGTGTCACCCCTACCCCACAGTGTCCCCCCTACCGCACAGTGTCACCCCAGCCCGCAGTGTCACCCCAGCCCACAGTGTCACCCCTACCCCACAGTGTCACCCCTACCCCACAGTGTCACCCCAGCCCGCAGTGTCACCCCAGCCCACAGTGTCACCCCTACCCCACAGTGTCCCCCCTACCGCACAGTGTCACCCCAGCCCGCAGTGTCACCCCAGCCCGCAGTGTCACCCCTACCCCACAGTGTCACCCCCAGCCCACAGTGTCACCCCCAGCCCGCAGTGTCACCCCTACTCCACAGTGTCACCCCAGCCCGCAGTGTCACCCCAGCCCGCAGTGTCACCCCTACCCCACAGTGTCACCCCTATCCCGCAGTGTCACCCCTACCCCGCAGTGTCACCCCCCAGCCCGCAGTGTCACCCCCCAGCCCGCAGTGTCACCCCCCAGCCCGCAGTGTCACCCCCCAGCCCGCAGTGTCACCCCCCAGCCCGCAGTGTCACCCCCCAGCCCACAGTGTCACCCCCCAGCCCACAGTGTCACCCCCCAGCCCACAGTGTCACCCCCAGCCCGCAGTGTCCCCCCCCAGCCCACAGTGTCCCCTTGTGTGCATGTCCCCCCCTGTGTGTGCGCTCACCCTCCAGTGTCCCCCTGTGTGCGTTTCCCCCCCTGTGTGTGCGCTCACCCTCCAGTGTCCCCCTGTGTGCGTTTCCCCCCCCTGTGTGTGCGCTCACCCTCCAGTGTCCCCCTGTGTGCGTTTCCCCCCCTGTGTGTGCGCTCTCCCTCCAGTGTCCCCCTGTGTGTGCCCCCCTGTGTGTGCGCTCTCCCTCCAGTGTCCCCCTGTTTGCGTTTCCCCCCCCTGTGTGTGCGCTCTCCCTCCAGTGTCCCCCTGTGTGCGTGTCCCCCCCTGTGTGTGCGCTCTCCCTCCAGTGTCCCCCTGTGTGTGCGCTCTCCCTCCAGTGTCCCCCTGTGTGTGCGCTCTCCCTCCAGTGCCCCCCTGTGTGTGCGCTCTCCCTCCAGTGCCCCCCTGTGTGTGCGCTCTCCCTCCAGTGTCCCCCTGTGTGTGTGTGCCCCCCCCTGCGTGTGAGCTCTCCCTCCAGTGTCCCCCTGTGTGTGTGTGTGTCCCCCTGTGTGTGTGTTTGTGTGTGTGTGTCCCCCTGTGTGTGCGCTCTCCCTCCAGTGTCCCCCTGTGTGTGTGCCCCCCTGTGTGTGCGCTCTCCCTCCAGTGTCCCCCTGTGTGTGCGCTCTCCCTCCAGTGTCCCCCTGTGTGTGCGCTCTCCCTCCAGTGTCCCCCTGTGTGCGTGTGTGCCCCCCTGTGTGTGCGCTCTCCCTCCAGTGTCCCCCTGTGTGTGTGTGTGCCCTCTCCCTCCAGTGTCCCCCTGTGTGTGTGTGTGCCCCCCTGTGTGTGCGCTCTCCCTCCAGTGTCCCCCTGTGTGTGTGCCTCCCTGTGTGTGCGCTCTCCCTCCAGTGTCCCCCTGCGTGTGCGTTCTCCCTCCAGTGTCCCCCTGCGTGTGCGCTCTCCCTCCAGTGTCCCCCTGCGTGTGCGCTCTCCCTCCAGTGTCCCCCTGCGGGTGCGCTCTCCCTCCAGTGTCCCCCTGCGTGTGCACTCTCCCTCCAGTGTCCCCCTGCGTGTGCGCTCTCCCTCCAGTGTCCCCCTGCGTGTGCGCTCTCCCTCCAGTGTCCCCCTGCGTGTGCACTCTCCCTCCAGTGTCCCCCTGCGTGTGCGCTCTCCCTCCAGTGTCCCCCTGCGTGTGCGCTCTCCCTCCAGTGTCACCCTGCGTGTGCGCTCTCCCTCCAGTGTCCCCCTGCGTGTGCGCTCTCCCTCCAGTGTCCCCCTGCGTGTGCGCTCTCCCTCCAGTGTCCCCCTGCGTGTGCGCTCTCCCTCCAGTGTCCCCCTGCGTGTGCGTGTGTCCCCCCCCCCTGTGTGTGCGCTTGGTCCCCTTGAGTGTGGGGACTAAGGGGGCCCCATGATCTTCTATTGCCCGGGGGCCCCATGAGTTGTCAGTCCGCCCCTGCGCACCCCCATAGTAATATCACAAAGCTGCAGATTTAAAAAGAGTGAAAACAGCCGATATTAACATGTTAACACTCATATGAGATTTTATTGACTGGGTAATATTAGTTTACTAATACCAGACCAAACCAGACACCCAGATCAATGTGTTGTGTCTACCCACTGGGCTATAAGATTACTGGGATTTAGAAGATGTAAATATGATCTGGTAGAGACCCTAATGATCCCAGAGCCCCAGGGACCACCGGAGAATAGAAAAATGGTAACAAAAAACAACGTATAAACTTGTTTGATTTGCTTAGACCTATTGAAGTGCCTAAGGGGCTTTAAAAGTGCAATTATCCTTTCAGTTCATTAAAAAAAAAAAAATAAATCCAAAGAGGACACTAAAAAAAATAAAAATAAAAAATAAAACACATTCATTCTAGTGTTGCGATACATTTTTGGTCAGAGATTTGATCTTGTCACTTTGTCACTTTGAGGAGTCTGGGTGTTACAAAGTAATTATGTTCCATGCTCAGGGGAAGAGAGGGGAAGATGTCGATAGCAGAGATTCAAATTACATTCTGAAGGAATCCTCTAGGAGCACAGCAATCTCTAGACCTAATCCCTGTGTCAATATTATATTGTGTATCGAGAATTAATTCTTCTTACAGAAGAATTAACTCACTTACAGACGCAGCTCCATCATGCAGAAAAGGAAACAGTGACACCAAAACATGAAATTATTTACGGCCAATCAGGACTTCTATTTTATAGATGGTTTCTAAGGGGTTACTTTGCTTACTTTGGTTTCAATGCTTTACTGAAAAAATGTTATGTGTGTGTATTTATATATAAATATATATATATATATTTATATATATGTGTGTGCATATATACAGTATATATATATATATATATATATATATATATATATATATAAATAATTGTATTTATTTATTTTGTTTATTTTTTACAGGAAAAAAAAATTCTATACATTTTCTTGATATTTTAAAGGGGTGTTCCGGGAGCTGCCGCCGCCCTTGCGGGTAAAGTTACCCGGCAGTGTAGCCTTTCCGCTTCATGCCGGGAACCCTACTGCGCATGCGCAAGGCCCCGCTCCTCTCTCCTATTAGCCCGGCAGCCGAAAGGAGGAGGAGGAGGGAGCCCTTCGGTGACGTCACAGCGTGATCTCGCCACGGCGTACTTCCGGAAGTGGGAAAGGATACCTGTCAAGGACAGGTATCCTGTCCCCCCTCCCCTCCAGAAGGTGCCAATTGTGACACCGGAAGGGGGGAGGGATCCGATGAGCGGAAGTTCCACTTTAGGGTGGAGCTCCAAAAAAAAACAGCAAAATAATAGACAATGTATGAGCATATATAATCAGGGTTTAGACCAAAAATACATATACCTGACTCCTTCCCTCCGTACTCTCTCCCAACAGAATCACCCTCCTCCCGTGAGGGCTGCTGATTGACTCTATACCCCACTGGCTACCCCAACTTTGCAGATCCTCTCTTACCCCTGACACCTTGGGTTCCATTCTGTAATGGGATGTTATCAATGAGAAACTCACACAATGTCATTGAACCACTCAGAAAGTTTACTAGAGTGAATATTAAACACAATGAACAATGTGATTAAACACAAACAATAAATGACAGTTTAGCAATCAGTATAGATAGGAAAAACTGTGGATTTAACAATCACTGTAGAGAGTATATGTAGACATGTGTACAATAGGACAAGTGTTCAATATTCTCCAAGACCTATATCACCAATTTGCAATGTAATGTTTCTCACATTCAATAATTCAATGCAATATTTAACCTGTACTCTGTAGGCTTCCCCTAGATTGTAATTCAATGTTCAAACTACAAAATAGAACCGTGATGCTTTGAAAAAGATGATAAAAGTTCCTTGACTCCAGATATCTTCGGCTAGCCTGTAGTTTAAACTGCAGTATTTGTAATCCAACAGGGAAACAGAGAGAAAGCAAACTGTAGAATAAATGGTACGTTGATAACTGTTTAACTGAAGAAATATGGCACTTGTAACTTCCTCCTTATGTGTGAGTGTAATATAGTACTGAATTTACAGCACAGGGAATAACAAACCCCAGAGTTCAGCTGTATGTGGCCTGTAAATAAGTAGAATCACTTCTATGGAACTACAAGTCTCACCAGCAGTCTGTAAATAACTCACTCAGCAAACAGTGCACTTTACTGAAATGGGAAGGTGCCCTCTCACCACAATAGACTCAGCGGCTGTGAGGCTCCGTCTGGACTCCCCTCCTGGTGTCTCAGTCTAATGAAAAGATGGCGCCACCGTGCTGTACCGCTCCTTCGGATGGCTGAAATGCAGGAAACCTCCAGATGCCCTGGTTCTGCAAACCGATCCGCTTGCTAGGCCGGCAGGGCTGTACTCTGAAGCACCTCAGAGGATGGCAATCCTTCTCCGCGCTCTATAGGCCGCAGTCTCCTGGTCACACACACACAGACCTCCTGCTGGCAGGTATTGAATGGCATCCAGAGAGAGGCCGAAAGATGGCCGCGATGTTCCTTTTATTACTGCTCCCAGCATGCAGTGCTGCGCGCTTTGCATTGTCTGTATTGCAGTTCAGGGCTGATCCAGCTAACAGAGTCACTTCCTCCTCCTCCAAACTACATCTCAGGAATTCAAAGGATGTCCTAACAGCATTAAAAGGACACTAGAGGGAGCCATAATAACTGTAATGCCTTATATTAGCAAACCCTTGGCTACATATATATATATATATATATATATATATATATATATATGTTTTTTTATGCTTATATATATATATATATATATATATATATATATATATATATATATATATATATATATATAAATATAAAACTAAAAATATATTTTTTATGTAATTGTTCTGTATTTCTTGGTTCAAATGCATCAAAAAACGTATATGTAGTCACGAGACTAAAAATTGTAGCTCTTAGGAAAAGTTTAAAATGCAATTTAGGAGTAATGCAAGAATATTTTCATAGATTGTATGACCACTCATGCAGATAACATATCAATGCATATTAATATTCCATTTCACAGAAGCAGTGTAGTGGATTATATATTTTGCAGATTAAGCAGTGAAAGAGTTAAGCCCCATACACACGGTCGGATTATCGCATGGATTCTGTCCGATCGGACAATGTTGTTGAAAAATCCGACCGTGTGTATGCACCATCGGACAGTGTACGTCGGATTGTCCGACGGACAAAGTCCTATCTCCTGCTGGATAGATTTTTTGACAACACGGTCCGATCACACCAAATCCGATCGTGTGTAGCGTTGTCCGACGGACAAAGTGCCACGCATGCTCAGATCACATTACAAGACCAAAGCTATTGGCTACTAGACTCTACGTAGTCCCGTCGTAGGCAACAAACGTCACCACGTTCAGAATGATCGGATTTTCCGACAACTTTGTCCGACCGTGTGTATGCAAAACCAACATCGGACAAAGTACGACGGACAGGATCCGACGGACCTGGTCCTCGGATAATCCGCGCGTGTGTATGGGGCTTTAGAGTATTTCTTCAAGTATAATATGACATACATCTAAATATCCTGTAAACTGTTCACTGCTGGTCCTGGAAGAAGTAAATTTAATCTAGAAACATGTTGACGACAGTGAAACAGGATATTGTTATGCATTGATATATGATCTGCAAGTATACGTGGTCATACAATATGGGAGTATGCACCTACTGTTGTTATCATGATAGTTACATGTGTGTACAGATTCCATTTATTAATAAACTACCAATTGTATATTTATATTTGTGTTTGATTCTTTTCCTGAGTTCTATATATTTGTCAGGGAAGTACAAGCTATAGTGCAAGTGAACCCTGCGGGTGCCCATCTTGCGGTGCACAGGTGCGCGCATACTCATAGCACCAAGTGGCCTATATACAGTATTTCACAAAAGTGAGTACCCCCTCACATTTTTGTAAATATGTTATTATATCTTTTCATGTGACAACACTGAAGAAATGACACTTTGCTACAATGTAAAGTAGTGAGTGTACAGCTTGTATAACAGTGTAAATTTGCTGTCCTCTCAAAAAAACTCAACACTAGACATATGCACACTGAAATATTTCGTTTTGGAATTTCGTTTTCATCCGAAAAATACATTTATTTAATTACTCCCGAAATTCGTTTTTATTTATTTTGTTTCGTTAAAAAATGCATTTGTCCGAAAATCTGAAATAATTAAGGTTGAATCTGTCATTGAAGGCTTATGGTGTTTGACGAATGTTCTAAGAAGTTTCGACGGAGCAGCTAAACTGTACGACGCCGCAATCCTACATTTCCGGTCAAATGTTCCGCTTACAAGCTATAGTAGAATTCTAATGTTGTATGACACTAGTAATAATTATATTTATTAATTATTATTACTAGTCAACCAACATTAGAATTCTTCTATAGCCTATGGGCGGAGCATTTGACCATAAATGTCCGCTCGCCCCGACTGCTTCGTCGAATCTTCGTGTCGAATCTTTTCTCTCTATGTCGAATAATCTTGGACTAATAGAGCTAAGGTTAGGCACATTCGACCACAGGTTCGGTGGACATGGATCGCTATTGTCAGCGTCATGTCGAATCTCCTATCTATATACTGAACTGTTGCAACGAAAAGGAAAATAAAGCATTGGTTTATGTCGGATCTTTCGGTTTTCGGATTCTGCACGTTCGTTATTGTTTGTTAAAACGATAACGAAAATACCTGAAATTCGGACTAAAATGCATTAGGACGAAAACGAATGCACATGTCTACTCAACACACAGCCATTAATGTCTAAACCTCTGGCAGCAAAAGTCAGCACACCCCTAAGTGAAAATGCCCAAATTTGGCCCAAAGTGTCAATATTTTGTGTGGCCACCATAATTTTCCAGCACTGTCTTAACCCTGGAGGAGTGCAAGGTCTCCAACATCCACCAGCTTTGTGATGTCGTCATGGAGAAGTGGAAGAGGACTCCAGTGGCAACCTGTGAAGCTCTGGTGAACTCCATGCCCAAGAGGGTTAAGGCAGTTCTGGAAAATAATGGTGGCCACACAAAATATTGACACTTTGGGCTCAATTTGGACATTTTCACTTAGGGGTGTACTCACTTTTGTTGCCAGCGGTTTAGACATTAATGGCTGTGTGCTGAGTTATTTTGAGGGGACAGCAAATTGACACTGTTATACAAGCTGTACACTCACTACTTTACATTGTAACAAAGTGTCATTTCTTCAGTGTTGTCACATGAAAAGATAGAAAAAACGGAAAATTGTATACTTACCTTTCCGGAATTTTCCTTTCCTGTCGCATCCTCATGGCAGCATACACTCTGGGTTGTGACTCCGCCTCCACAACCTGATAGGACCACATAACTATAAGACGATTATACGGCCCCCGCCCCGGTATTCTCTGTATATATGAATCACCTTTATTTAAGAATGGGAGGGATGTTGTATGCTGCCATGAGGATGCGACAGGAAAGGAAAATTACGGAAAGGTAAGTATACAATTTTCCGTTCTCCTGTCGCATCATGGCAGCATACACTCTGGGGAGTAACTCGCAGACAGGGTGGGTAATGCATCAATAGTAGTTTTTTATTCACAAGGAATGGCAGAGTTGGCCTGAATAACAGATCTCCCAAAATTTACAGTAGACAAGCGGGCAGAATCGACTTTATAATGGGAAATAAAAGTATTCCTGGAGGACCAGGTGGCCGCCCTGCAGATGGTTTCAGCTGAGACCCTACAATAGGCTGCCCATGAGGTCGCCACTGCCCTGGTGGAATGCGCCTTCAACCCGTCCGGGATCTGCATAGTACTTAGCGAGTAGGCCTTCTTAATGGTCTTCACCAGCCATGAGGCGATGGTGCGGGCCAATGCTGACTGACCTCTCCTGAAACCGTGAGGGATGATTAGGAGGTTTTCTGACTTCCTAAAGGGTTCTGAGGCCGAGAGGTATTTGATGATGTTACCCCTAACATCCAGGGGGTGCGGATCGCCCTGGTCTGTAGTGAGCACTGGCAGGTCAATCTCTTGGTTGAAGTGAAAAGAGGACGACACTTTAGGGATGAATCGGTCTGAGGGTTTTAGGACTACCCTGTCCGGGTAGACGACCAGATATGGATCCCTGGCCAGTAAGGCTTGCATGTCAGAGACCCTTTTAGCCGATGTTATGGCGATAAGGAACGTCACCTTTAGCGTCAGGTCCCAGAGGGAGATGCCTTCTAGAGGAAAAAAGGGTTCTTTAGATAGGGCTTCCAGAACAACCGACAGGTCCCAGGTCGGGAATGAAGGCTTCCTGGGAGGCCTCAGCTTGAGACATGCCCTCTGGAACTGTACGACAAGAGGGTCGAGGGCCCATCTAGTCCCAGTCAGGGCGGACAGGGCTGACACCTGCACCTTAAGGGTGCTGGAGCCGAGGCCTTTGTCCAGACCTGCCTGCAGGAACTCTAGTATCTGAGGGGTTGAGATGGAGGATAGATCCCACTCTTGCTGATGGGCAAAGGAAGTGAACCTATCCCAGACCCGCCGGTAGGTGGTGTTTGTGGTGGATTTCCTGGCCTGAAGTAGTGTGTCCACCACCCTTGCGGAACAGCCCTGCTCTAGGTACCTAGACCTCTCAGTCTCCAGGCCATTAGGTGCATCCTCTCTGGACTCGGGTGTAGTAGATGGCCCTGGGAGAGCAGGTCGACTGACTGTGGAAGGGGGAGCGGGTCTGTTGTGCTCAACTGTAGGAGAGTGGTAAACCATGGCCTCCTGGGCCAGAAGGGGATCACGGCCACCACTAGAGCTGATGACCTCTTGAGCCTGAGCAGAAATCTCGCTATCAAGGGGGTCGGGGGGGAAGATATACCCGAGGTGGAAGTCCCAGGGGTGGTGGAGACAGTCTGTCCCCTCCGCTGAGGGAAAAGGGACTCGAGACAGGAATCTCTGACATTTCGCATTGTCCGGAGTCGCTGCCAGGTCTATATCCGGGGAGCCCCAGGTTCTGGAGATCAGGGCGAAGGCCTGCGGACTCAGGGACCACTCGTTGTTCGAGAGAAATCTCCTGCTGAGGGAATCGGCCAGGAGATTCTCGGTACCCGGGATGTAGACCGCCCTGAGGTCCAGGAGGTTCCGCTGTGCCCACTCCATAACGGGGAGAACTTCCCGCATCATGGAAGAGCTCTTGGTACCCCTCTGGCGGTTGACATAGGCGACAGCGACTCTGTTGTCTAACCTCAGGAGGACCTGCTTGCCCCTCAGGAGAGGGCCAAAGGCCAGGAGGGCCTGGAGAGCCGCCCTCATTTCCAGTATGTTGTAAACGGTGTCCCAGACTTCGAATGGCCAGCGGCCCTGTGCTGCATGGTGTAGGTAATAGGCCCCCCCAACCCTCCAAACTGGCATCCGAGGTAACCACCTCCTGAGGGGGGGGGGACAATGTGCCTGCACCTGCCCAAGTTGCTCGGCCGGGTCCACCATCTCAGGGACTGTTTGACCTCCTGTGAGATGTGGATGGGCTGAGACATGGACGAGCCGTTCCATTGGCACAGAAACGAGATCTGTAGAGGCCTCGAGTTCCAGTGTGCCCATTGTATCATCGGAATGGTGGCCGATAGGGAGCCCAGTAGGCTGAGGCACGCTCTGGCCGGTAGGGAAGTGGCTAGGATGACTCTCCTGATTTTCTGGGTCAGAGGGGGGATCTTCTCTGGGGGCAACTCTATCGTGTTTTACCGAGTATCTAACACAGCCCCCAGGAAGACCATTCTCTGCGAGGGCTGGGGGTTGCTTTTTCCCCAATTTATGAGCCACCCTAGACTCTGAAGAGTGGAAATTAGAATTTCCCGGTGCTGGATAAGGGATTCCCTGGTGCCTGAGAGTAGGAGAATGTCGTCCAGATAGTGGTGGACCCTCAGACCCCTTTCCCTCAGGGCCGCCACTACCGGGAGGAGGATCTTTGTAAAGGTTCTGGGAGCCGTAGAGATCCCGAACGGGAGACACTGGAACTGAAAGTGCCGCTGGTTTATAGAGAACCGGAGGAATCTTCGGAACAAGATATGGATTGGGACGTGCAGGTATGCGTCCTGAAGGTCCACGGACAGCATCCAGTCCCCTAGATTTACGGCCTGAAGGATGGATTGTAGACTTTCCATCTTGAAAGATTCCACCTGGATGGAGCGGTTGAGCCTTTTCAGGTCTAGGACAGGGCGCAGATCCCCTGACTTTTTCCTGACCAGAAAGAGGGGGGAGTAAAACCCCCTGCCTCTTTGAGATCCGGGCACCTCCACTATCGCCTCCTTTAGGAGCAACTCCTGGACGTAGTCCAACAGCAACGCCCTTTTTTTTTGTGAGGATGGGAGCTTGGTTGGACAGAAGTGGTCGCCCGGGGGTCGACCCTGGAAGGACCACCTGTGCCCGAAACGGACGGTAGCCACCGTCCACGGGTCTCTGATGGTATCCGCCCAAGCCAGCTGGAATTTTGAGAGCCTGGCCCCCACTACTGCTGGCTGGGCGGACGCACCTTCAAAAAGACTTCTGGTCATTAGACGCGGAGGTCTTAGGTTTTTGGAATTTGGAGAAGGTAGTCTGGGGGTTCCTCCAGTTTCTCCGGTATTCCCTGCCTGGTCTGTAGGCCTTAGCATCCCTGTACTTATCCGGCAGGTTGCGTCTGGAAGGAGGAGGCCTCTGTTGCCTGGGTTTTCTATCCGAGGGAATGAGCCCGGATTTTCCACCAGTCACTTTAGAGATAGCTGAATCCAGCTTTGCCCCAAAGAGGTTCTCACCATCGAAGGGGATACGGCACCAATTAGATTTGGATGCCGGGTCTGCTGCCCAGGGTTTGAGCCAGAGCGCCCGCCTGGCCATAACCGAGGCCAGCATGGCCCTAGAGGATGATCTTATGGCATCCACTGAGGCCTCTGCCACGAAATCCCCTGCGAGACTGAGTTCTTGCAGGGCCCTGACTATCTTGTCTTGGTCTGCACCCTCCGTAACGAGCTTCTCCGTGGAAGCTGACCAACTGGAGATAGCCTTGCCAACGGCGGCCAGTGCCACGGCTGGCCTACAAGCGCTGCTGTATAGGCCCTTTTGAGGTCGGTATCGATTTTCCTGTCCAGGACATCCCTGAAAGTTACCGCGTCCTCGATAGGGAGCGTCACATGCCTGGCCAGGCGCATGAGAGAAGCATCCACTACCGGCAGGGTAACCAGGGGCTTAGCCTTGGGTTCTTTGAGCGGGTAGAGTTTGGTGAGCCTGTTATTCAGGCTCAATTTCTTGTCTGGCTTCTGCCACTCCTCCCTGATAAGGTCATCCAACTCCTCAATGAAGGGGAATGCCTCTGAGTCCCTCTTGAGGTTAGGGAAGTACTTCTTCCGTTTTTGGGGGGCTTCCTGGGGTTCCTCCCAGTTAATCGCCTCCTTGACGGACTTCACGAATGGTTCAATCAGGGAGAAATCGAAGCCCGTGGCCGCCTCCAGCTCCTCATCCTCAGACTGGGAGTCCGGCTCTCTGGATGTACTGGGGGGGGGGAGGTGCCCCTCATGGACATCTCCATGTCTGGAGTGGACTGCGGAGCTGCAGTCGCAAGCTCTATTGGCTCCTGCTCCCTTTCCCTGGTGGCCTCCTCGAGGCACCTGCGACAGGCAAGCTTGTCCGGAAGGGCGATGGCTCCGCATATCCAGCAGGCGTTGGCAGCCGGTCGGGGAGGGGGGGCTGGTGAGTGGCGTCTGTGCGATGACCTCCTGCGGTGGTAGTGGCTATGGAAGCGGGACCTGGAGCGACTCCTGCGGCTTCTCCTGTGGCCTGAGCGGCTTCTCCTCCTGCTGCGGCTTGAGAGGCTCCTCCTGTGCCCTGAGCGGCTCCTTCCACGAGAGGCCTCCCTGCGTCCAGACTTGGATGACCTTGAGGACCTGGCGGGGCTAACCGTTTAGGCAGCGTTAGCGGATCCTGCACTCTTTTTCGTCTTCCTACTTACCCAATCCTTCCCTCTTACCTATCACGTTGGTGGTGATCTGCTGGGGCAGTGGTCTCCATAGGGATAGTAAAGGCAGCCTAGTAGTAATAAAAATAGGCAATTTAGAGAGGAAGGAAGGTAAGAGGGGAAAAGGAGCAAGAAGCAGTTTGCAGAATGCACAGGAGATAACAAAATAGGCACTTACCTATTGGGAAGTGTGCTGGGATAGTCCTGGGATCTGGTACAGGTGGTTTCTGCTGAAAAAGATCCAGGGAAAAGAAAGGGAATCTTTTCCCCTTTTGAATTTGGCGCCGGGAGCGCCGTGACGCTCGCGCATGCGCAGTAGCGCCGCGCGGCCGTCGGCGCCATCTTGGAAACTGGCAATAGCCTCAGTTTCCTCCACAGGACGCCCGTAGGGCCGTAGTGCGCATGCGCGGAGGCGCCGGAAACGCTCGGCGCTGCTGAGGAAAGACAGAGGACACACAGGGGGACTACAAGGACCAGGAGGGGACGCAAAAAAATAGTAGAAAACAGTGACATCAAAGGAGGGAAACCACTGCAAGGTACAAAGCCTATTTAAGGCTTTTTAAATGTATAGAGTGACCACATACCTTTAAGCCTGTTTAAGGCTCGCTTCCCAAGGCAGCGGTGGCAGTGCTTTTAAAACCTGTTTAAGGCTTATTACAGCAGGCAGGTGCAGTAGTAGTACCCCTGAGATCACCAGAGTGGGGTTCCTTCCATTTAGCTTCGTTTAGAGGCTGTACCGGCAAGGACTTCCAAACCAGGAGAGGCTAGAACCTGGCTGGGGCGAAGAGGTAAGAGGGTGATGCGTGCGGTCCCAACAGGTGTGGAAAAATTAGAGAATACCGGGGCGGGGGCCGTATCATCATCTTATAGTTATGTGGTCCTATCAGGTTGTGGAGGCGGAGTCACAACCCAGAGTGTATGCTGCCATGATGCGACAGGAAAAATATTTACAAAAATGTGAGGGGTGTACTCTCTTTTGTGAGATACTGTATCTGTTGTCCTGATACAGAAGGGTGAGTGAGCCTTAGGACAAGTAGTAAGTATTGGATTGGCAGAATTGGCTGAAAAGGAAAAAAATCCTGAAAAAATAAAACGAATACGGTGACCACATCTAAGCCCCCGTACACACGGTCGAAAATTCCGACCACAAAATCCGTCGGATTTTTTCAGACGGATTTTGTCCGACACTGGTGTTGCATACACACGGTCGGACAAAGTTGTCGGAAAATCTGATCATTCTGAACGTGGTGATGTTCGTTGCATACGACGGAACTACATAGAGGCTAGTAGCCAATAGCTCTGGTCTCGTAATTTGATCTGAGCATGCGTGGCACTTTGTACGTCGGAATTCTCTACACACGATCGGAAAAAGTAAGATCCAATTTTGTTGTCGGAAAATTTGAGAGCAGGATCTCAATTTTTTTCTGGAAAAAGTCCGATGGAGCCCACACACGGGCGGATTTTCCGACAACATGGTCCGATCGGACATTTTCCTTCGGAATTTCCGACCGTGTGCATAAGAGCTGCTACGTTGCTATATATATTTTTTGTTTTTAGGTTTAGCTACGCTTTAACCCAAGCTTTCCTTCTTCCCTGGTAGTGACATGCTAGAGCTGATTGCATTTATCTTACTGACACTCTTATCAGTCATATGGAACATTTGTTTCTCAGTTTTCTGATACTGTCTTGCCATGGTTCCTTGGCCTAGAGATTAACCCCTCTCAAGCGCGGTACTCCCTGCTGGAAACAAGTGTAACTCTACCCTTCCGATTGGAGAAAATAATAAATGTTATTTTTATTTTAGTAATTAGCCATATGCCTTAATGCAATCCTATCCCCAGTCATTTTCCTGGAATGCTTGAGGAGTGGCGGCTGTAGGACACGTAATTACTCACATCCCTTGTCCGCTGCTCTGCTTTTCACTCTGAGGCTGACAGCTGATGAGTCCTGAAGATTTATGAGGATTTATGCTCAGGGAAGGGGCCTTGGGGAGAGAGCAAGGTCAGGTTCTACACATGAAGGAAACTGGAGAGGGCTCATTTGTAACAACCGGAGCAAAGCAAGATGGAAGTATTGCCCACAGGGTTCACTTATATGGGCTATGAAGATACAAGGTTATAATGTTCACTGTCTTACGAGGACTTTGATAGCCCTTAGGATCTGTCTGTGGACTTCCGTTCAACTCTGTGATGAACGGGTACTGCAGGGCACAAAGCTGCGCTCATGCTCTGGTCGTCTTGGTTCCTGCGCCGGTTCTGTGCTCTGCATTAACCTCCTTTCATCATTGGGATCAATTAAAGTCCAAAGACTTCCATTTGGGTCCCATTGGGGAGATTTCCCTTCACTTCCTGTACAGTAGCCCAAACTGGAAGTGAGAGGAAAGTCCTCCAAGGTGAAGGAATCCTTGTTTGTCACCAGAACAATTGGGGCACGGATAGAAAAAAAACAGACACCGCGACAGTGTTAAAGTCAGAACAGGAGAGCAGGTGAGCATATCCTTCATGCCTGTCTAAGACACCCAAATGATGGTCAGCCATGACAGCCTCAAAGGCAGAACACGAAAGCAGGTGAGCAAATGCTTCATGCTTGTCCAAGGACACCCATAGGAGCCCATGGTCAGCCATGATGGCATCAAAGTCAGAACAGGAGAGCAGGTGAGCAAATCCTTCATGTCTGTCTAAGACACCCAAATGATGGTCAGCCATGACAGCCTCAAAGGCAGCACACGAAAGCAGGTGAAAAAATGCAGCGCTCTGAAAGAATGATCAAATAAATTCCAACGTAGTACTGTATGCAGGGCTGTCTTAATAGCATCGTGGGCCCCTGGGCAAAGTAATGCTCTGGGGCCCCTACAATGGAGACAGTGCAGGTAAACAGACAACAAGTAGGTAGGAGGCAGACAAGTGGAGCTTCCCCTTTTGGGTGGAGCTCCGCATTAACTACATAAAAATGATACATGAAAATAATACATACATAAAGGAAAAAAGCTGTCCTGTGCATATAATATATCTGCTAGAATGATGGCTCCCCAGCACTCTGACCCCTCTACACCCCAGATATCCCCCCAGCACTCTTACCCCTCTACACCCTAGATATTCCCCCCAGCACTGTTACCATATACCATAATATATTGTATAGTGACCCCACTACATCCCTGATACCTCTAGCACTATAGCCACCCAAGCTCCCCCAACCATTGCTACCCCCTATACACACCAGATCCCCCCTCAGCATTGTTTTCCCCCCATATACCCTTGATATCGCCCAGCATCATTATTCCATCCATGTAGTACCCCCTTTCCAGTGGAGATACAGTGCATGTAAACTTTTAACTATGTGCCCACCTCCAACACTGGAATCACCTATACCAATCAAGCAGGCAGAAGGAGGGGCGAAGGAGCCCAAACTGGGCAGAGGAGGGGCGGAGAAGGGAGCATCCCTCCGGGCATTCCAAGCCCTTCGGTGCTGGACAGCTGGGCTCACCATGACACCATCCACAATGTTACTTCCGCGGGCGGGCTCTTAGAGCTGCCGCCTCAGCAGCAGCTCCCACTCCAGCTCCTACCCCGCAGCCTTCGAGTCCTGAGCATTCCAGCTGCATGGGGCGGGGTCAGAGCATCACTGGCGCTTCCGGCCCTGCCCATCCCTGCCGGCTGTGAAATAATAGGTAACGTTCTGCAAAGGCACAGCGTACTGCTGCCAGCCTGCCTCCACTGTGTATCCATCACTCTCAGTGCCATCATGGGGTCCCCAATTTTGGGGCAGCGTGGGCTCAAGGACCAGCTGCATTAGGAAAATTGCAGGGGCCCTCCATGCAGCTGGGGCCCCTGGGCAGTGCCCAGGTGTGCCCACTCATTAAGACAGCCCTGACTGTATGCATAAACAGTGCTCTTTATTCCATAAAGTTAAAAAATGGTTGAACAGCCAAAGTTTAAAATAAATGGTAGTAAACGCTACCAGTGACCTCAGAGTGGATTAGGTGGAAACAATCATCCGGGAGGCTTGTCTGGAGATGGTTTGAACATCATTCACCATCCAAGGAAATGGAGGGGAGAAAATTCAGTTCCCAGAGGGGGAACCAAAGGGACTTTGACAAAGCGCATGCGTGCGAAACATGTAAGTCATGGCAACAGAACAGTGGACGCTTACACAACTGACTTCAGGACACCTTTCCTCTTCATCTCTGGCACAGCAGTGACGTCACAGAAGGCACATAGGCGCATTGAGAATATCGACCCTGCACGGCTTGGTTGTTCCCTCTGGGGCCGTTTACATCACACAGGTTGCCTTTTTATCCATCCTGCTGACCACCATCCAGCCGTGGCATCCACCTGACAGGCTTTGCCAGCAGCCAGTACGCTCCCCCTCTGGGAACTGAATTTTCTCCCCTCCATTTCCATGGATGGTGATTGATGTTCAAACCATCTCCAGGCAAGCCTCCCGGGTAATTGTTTACCCCCTTATCCACTCTGAGGTCACTGGTAACGTTCACTACCATTTATTTTAAACGTTGACTGTTCAACCATTTTTTAACTTTATGGAATAAATAGCACTGTTTATGCATACAGTACTAAGTTGGAATTTATTTGATCATTCTTTCAGAGCGCTGCATTTTGTGTTTATTTCTTTGACTGTCACATCTCTTTCCACGCTGTGCTGGCTGCACTGGGTCTCATCCACTCATCTGATTACTCCTCATCAGAGCACTTTACTTGGCCCCTAGAATCGCAGCGCTCCAGGTGTTCTGTGTTTTTTTGGAGCAAATCCTTCACGCCTGTCCAAAGACTCCCAAATGATGGTCAGCCATGACAGCCTCAAAGGCAGAACAAGAGAGCAGGTGAGCAAATCTTTTATGATGCCTGTCCAAAGACACCCATAGGAGTACATAGGCAGCCATGATAGCATCAAAATCATTACAGGGGAGCAGATGAGCAAATCTCTCACTCCTGTCCATGGACATCCATAAGAGTCCATGGTCAGCCATGATGGCATCAAAGTCAGAACATGAGAGCAGGTGAGCAAATCCTTCAAAGGACACCCCCTAGGAGTCCATTGTCTGCCATGATGGCATTAAAGTCAGAACAGGAAAGCAGGTGAGCAAATATTTTATGCCTGTCCAAGGACACCCATAGGAGTCTATAAGCAGCCATGATGGCATCAAAGTCAGAACATGAGAGCAGGTGATCAAATCCCTCACTCCTGACCAAGGACACCCATTGAAGTCCATGGTCAACCATGACGGCATTAAAGTCAGAACAGGAGAGCAGGTGAACAAATCCTTCACGCCCTGTCCAAGGACACCCATAGGAGTCCATGGTCACCCATGACAGCGTCAAAGTCAGAACAGAAGAGCAGGTGAGCAAATCCTTCAAAGAACACCCCCTAGGAGTCCATCATCTGCCATGATGGCATTAAAGTCAGAACAGGAAAGCAGGTGAGCAAATCTTTTATGCCTGTCCAAGGACACCCATAGGAGTCTATAAGCAGCCATGATGGCATCAAAATCAGAACAGGTGAGCAAATCTCTCACTCCTATTAGAACAGGAGAGCAGGTAAGGATATCCTTCTTGCCTGTCCAAGACACTCAAATGAGTCCATTGTCAGCCATGACAGCCTTCAAAGACAGAACAGGAAAACAAGCGAACAAATTCTTCATGCCTGTCTATAGACACCCATAGGAGTCCAAGGTCAGCCAAGACAGTGTAAAAGAACAGGAGAGCAGGTGAGTAATTACTTCATGTCTGTTCAAGGATGCCCACAGGAATTGATGTGGTTCCAGCTGTAAAGTTCTTGCGCTGATTAAAATGATTACTTATATTACTGATTGCTATGGTCATTAATTAATACATCAATCATTTGTTTCTGCTTTCTTATCAGTTCTGATGTTAGTGGGATTGCACGGATAAACCTGGAAAAGGGCAGGACCTACCTCAACGGAAGGCCTTTTTTAAAGGGTTAGAAATGGATGTATGCAGGGTACTAGAACTCATCTTCTGCAACTAAATGCCTCGCTTATTAAATTTCTGTGGTTCCGTATATATTTAGTCTCTGAATGAGTCAAAATAATCTTCTGTGTTCCCTGGTTCCAAGCACCGCCTTCTCTAGCTCTCAGGGAGGGAGATCAGATTATACAGCACAAAATCATGTCAAGAGGCTGGCATCTGGCCAAATGTGGCACCGGGGGGGGGGGGGGGGGGGTATACCTCCCAACTTTTTGAGATGTGAATGAGGGACACCTATCAGCAAAAGTATGCAGGCATAGGACATGCCCCTTGCTACGCCCCCTTAAAGGAGAATTGTACAAAGAAACAAGATTGGTTAAACCCACAAGTGCTTTCTTTACCATTAATAGTCCTTTATATTGGCTTTTGGAATTTACAAATGCAGCAATTTAGGAATAGGATGAAAGGTTTAGTGCTGGAAAACACATTTTGAAAGATAAAAAGTGCATTTTATATACATCTATATAGATCAGACCAAAATGAGGGACAAATGAGGGGGAATGAGGGACATTGCTCCAAATCAGGGACAGTTGGGAGCTATGGGGGGGGGGGGGGGGGGGGTACAACGAGCGGACTTTCCACTTTTGGGTGGAATGCCGCTTTAAAGGAAATTGTAATGGAAATTGTAAAGGAAAACAAAAAACAAAAAAAACATGTCTATACTTACCTTCTCTGTGCAATAGAAATACAGAGAGTGGCTCAGATTCTCCTCTTCTTAAGTACCCCGCTGGTGCTCCTGGCCCCTCCTCTGTTGCTGGTACCCCCAATAGGAAACCGATTCCCATGGAGGCACTGATGCTGGCTCGCTCCCCAGCCCCGCTGCTGCATCCATTGACACATACAGCAAGACTCGGCCCCGCCCCCTTCTCCCTTATCACTATAGTTGATTGACATGAGCCGGAGCCAATGGCTCCCACTGCTATTAATTTGCCCAATGGGGAGGGAGACCATGCCGAGAGCCGTTGGATCCGAACGGGCTCAGGTAAGAATAAGTGGGGGGGGGGGGTGGTCCCTGCAGCAGAAAAGGTATTTTAATGCATAGAATGCATTAAGGTAAAAAACCTTGAGGCTTCAGAACCACTTTAAAGTGGTTGTAAACCTTAGACATGAAATATGAACAAAGCATATTCCTATATAATGTACTTGTCTCAGTCCAGAGCACTAAGTGTCATTTCTGTCTGCTGCTTCATTCCTCTGCTATCAGAAAAGTTCTGACAAGTTTTCCTGACACCAAGAGAAAAATGGTGACAGGGGAAGGACCTCCAGCTTGACACAGACAGCAGGACTCGGCCCCCAACCCCCGGCTCTCGCCTCATTTGGATTTGATTGAAAGCCGTGTGAGCCAATGGCTGCGCTGCTATCAATCTATCCAATCAGGACCCGAGACACCGGCTGGAGCTGGTGTGCTCCTCCCTGTCAGCTCTGTTCCTGTGTGCTTTGTGAAGGAGGTGTGTCCGATCCCTCCAATCAGCTCTCACTGAGCTCTGCAGAGTATAACTTCAGCTCTCGGCCCCCTTTTTTCTGAACTCCCAGACAAGCTTTATACTTCAGCACTTTGAAGATTGTCAGGGGTCCAGTATCCTGATAGGACAGTCAGAGTAGAATGAAAACTCCAAGCTTTAACCAGACACTGATAGAAGTCATAAAACTGCTATATACTGCTGATAAGAAAAGCTATTTATCAGTTTATATTTAAAGATTATGTAAAGCTTCGGGTTTTAAAAAATTAAAATAAAAAACACTTCCTCTTCTTGAGTGCCCCGTTGGAGAGCCGCTCTCCCTCGGGGCACTCGCGTGGGCACGCTCCTGTGTCCTGCTGCTTCGTCCATTGACACAGACAGCAGGACTCGGCCCCACCCCCCAGCTCCCACGTCATTGGATTTGATTGACAGCCGCTGGAGCCAATGGCTGCACTGATATCAATCAATCCAATCAGGACCCGAGACACCGGCTGGAGCTGGTGTGCTCCTCCCCGTCGTTGGAAGGACCGGCCTCAGGTAATTAAAAGGGGGACTCTGGGGGCTGCTGCATTACAGGCGTTTTTTTCACCTTAATGGATAGAACCCATTAAGGTGAAAAACCTTGAGGGTTTACAACACCTTTAATAAAATGATTGCATTTCCATGTTCTGTGTACTGTGGGAGACCAGATATACTGAAGAATCCGGGGTTTAGTAACACTTTAGGTAAAGATCTATTTTATAACTTGCCAATTTAGCAACAGTGTCCCTTTAAGCTGGCGGTGACTGTAAAGGAACTCAGAGCTCCCTCTAGTGTCTAATCTCCAAATCTCCACATTTAATACTTTAACAAAAATATGGAAGGGCAAGTATACATAAATGTGAAAGCCATAAAATGACTCCAAGGTTGAGCAATGCGATAAACAGCACAAAAATATGCGCTCACTGACAATAGACTTTTAAGAAGTTTCCCCATGTAAACCAGCCTTGGGATCCAATAGAAGTGCGACCTCTAATATATAACAAATCTGGGCAGTTTTAAAATCCTCCAGGAACTAAAAAAAATACGACAAATCTCAACTCCCAGACGGCAGCTGATAGCCATATTTTCGGTGGTAGAGAAAAGCACACAGTTGTCACGTATAAAGCTGAACATGCAGGTGTTGAGGGGGGAGAGGAATTTGAGTTACTATAGTAAAACCTAATTAATGGACTGAGGCTGAGCTCATGCGGAATGTGTTCTGACATGTCTGAGGAATGACAGCCGAGGTTCATTTGGTTACTGTATGTAGCATTTGTATTGCCTCCAGGCATTGTAAATTAAAAGAGATGTCCAAAGTGTTCAAATTATGTTCTGCAACTGATAAATCTTATGGAGGATTAAGGCAGAGGAGATAAAAGTGAAAATGTGATGGAAAAAGCCTTGATATATCTGTAAAGGAAGAATATAGTGTATCCCTCTGATGAGTACAAAGGTGGTGTTATTATATTATACTGCAGTTTTTTTTTATACCCAAAGCTGTATTTTCCATAATGTCACATGGGTGGTCAGTGTCTCGTGCAACAGGACCCAGCCTCAAAATATACCAAAAGTAATGAAAGGGGTTGATTTATGAATAATTTGCAGAGTGAAAGTGTATGTACAATCCTTCTGTTGCGAATTGGGCAAAAAAGTAATGTAACTTGGCTATGTCCTGTGCCGCTTCAATGTAAATCATCGGTATAAAATGTGAAATACCACAATTGGCCACTAGATGGAGCAAAGCATTCTAGGAAATCCCTATGATCCTTAGTTCCATCTAGTGGACAAATGCGCATTCTTTATAAATCAAACCTGAAAATCTATTTTTCAGTATGTTTGTCATTATGCTTCACCGTGTACACTTTCCATAAGTAAATACTTTATGTAAATCTATTGCAAAGAGTCTTACCTGGAGATTCTGCCAGGAACAGCACTTCCTGTTTTAAGCTTACAGCACCACCACTTTTCAATTAGCGGCAATGTTGTCAGCCTGCACCTTCAGGTGGGCTGCCTATATGATAGACCTGTTACACAGCCTACTGAAGGTGCACACTGTCAGGGCTGGACTCAGCCCTTCTCTCTCAGAGCTGGCCGCTCAGCTGTCGGCTAATTGCCAGCTCCTATCTCTCCACAGTGACTGGGGTCTGCAAACTTTATAAACAAAGGGGCAATTTGCTGTCCTTCAAACTTTAAGGGGGTTGGACTGTGGCTTGTGGAATGCCTTTCAGGCATCAGTGGGAGTAAATAATGCCCCATCATTGGTATTAGGGGGAGTATATGTGCTCCATCGTTGGCATCAGTAGGAGGAATAGTGCCCCATCATTGGTGTCAGTGGGAGGAATAGTGCCATATCATTGGTGTCAGTGGCAGGAATAGTTTCCCATCATTGGTGTCAGTGGCAGGAATAGTTTCCCATCATTGGTGTTAGTGGGAGTAACAATGCCCCATCATTGGTGTCAGTGGGAGGAATAGTGCCCCATTATTGGTGTCATTGGGGGAAATAGTGCCCCATCAATGGTGTCAGTGGGAGGAACAATGCCCCATCATTGGCGTCAGTGGGAGGAATAGAGCCCCATCATTGGTGTCAGTGGGAGGAATAGTGCCCCATCATTGGTGTCAGTGGGAGGAATAGAGCCCCATCATTGGTGTCAGTGGGAGGAATAGTGCCCCATCATTGGTGTCAGTGGGAGGAATAGAGCCCCATCATTGGTGTCAGTGGGAGTAATAGTGCCCCATCATTGGTTTCAGTGGGAGGAATAGTGCCCCATCATTGGTGTCAATTGGAAGAATAGTGTCCCATCATTGGTATCAATAAGAGGAATAGTTGGTGTAAGGACTAGTGCCCCATTATCAGTGTCAGTGGCAGGAACTATGCTCCACTGTTGCTGAAAGTGGAGGGATTAATGCCCCAAGGGCAGGATACAAGCAAGCACATCCGGCCCCCGGGCCACAGTTTGGAGACCACTGGAAACGATTAACAAAAAACGGTTTCCAAATCTTAAAGATAAAATACTTCTCAAGCAATAATAAACAGGAATTGGCTGCAGTGTATCGGACACAACCTACCGAAATAAACATACAGTATACTGTGCGTGTTTTAATATGGCGTTTATATAAAGGGGCAGACTGTGCCGTGTTCACTGCATCAATTCTTGGTCTTGTATTTTTTTTGTGCTTGAAAAGTGTATATATATATATATATATATATATATATATATATATATATAATTTTTTTTTTAAATCTGTTGCAAAGATGTAGTTTAGGGGTCTATGTATAAATATCACTCATTCCCACAGGTGCAATGAATCTTCAACCATAATTTGCCTAATACATTTATTTTCTGGGATTGTCAGTGCCATTTAGTGGCAATAATGCTGTATTTTTCCTGAAATACCTCAATTAGAAAAAAATACCACATTATGGCCACTAGATGGCACTGACAAACCTAGGAAATAAATGTATTAAGCAAATTACAGTGACGATTAATTGTACTATGCATATAATTGACCAATTCACACAGCAACATTTTTATACATAGACTCTTAACCGCTTCCCGACAGCCTCACGCAGATATACTGCGGCAGAAGGGCACGTACAGGCAGAATCACGTACCTGTACGTCGCCCTTTAAGAGGCGGCCGGTGGGCGCGCACCCGCGGCAAGCTCCGTGAGTCAGGTCGCGGGTCCCGCGGACTCTGTCGCTGCGGGGATACCCACGATCATCTCACGGAGAGGAAGAACGAGGAGATGCTAATGTAAACAAGCATCTCCCCGTTCTGCCTAGTGACAGTGTCACTGATCAAGCTCCCTGAAGAGATGAGTGACGTGTCACACACAGCCACGCCCCCCCCCCCCCACAGTTAGAAATACGCCTCTAGGACACACTTAACCCCTACACTGCCACCTAGTGGTTAACCCCTTCACTGCCAGTGTAATTTACACAGGAATCAGTGCATTTGTATAGCACTGATTGCTGTATAAATGACAATGGTCCCAAAAATGTGTCAAAAATGTCCGATGTGTCCGCCATAATGTTGCAGTTACGATAAAAATCGCTGATCGCCACCATTACTAGTAAAAAAAAAATATCAATAAAAATGCCATAAAACTACCCCCTATTTTGTAAACGCTATAACTTTTGCGCAAACCAACCAATAATTGCTTATTGCAATTTTTTTTACCAAAAATATGTAGAAGAATACGTATCGGCCTAAACTGAGGGAAAAATATGTTTTTTTATATATTTTTGGGGGATATTTATTATAGCGAAAAGTAAAAAATATATATATTTTTTTTCAAAATTGTCGCTATTTTTTTTGTTTATATCGCAAAAAATAAAACCCACAGAGGTGATCAAATACCACCAAAAGAAAGCTCTATTTGTGGGGAAAAAAGGACGTAAATTGTGTTTGGGAGCCACGTCGCACGACCGCGCAATTGTCAGTTAAAGCGACGCAGTGCCGAATCGCAAAAAGTGCTCTGGTCGGGAAGGGGGTAAATTCTTACGGGGCTGAAGTGGTTAAAGGAGTTGTAAAGGTTTGTGTTTTTTCACGTTAGTGCATCCTATGCATTAAGGTGAAAAAAACCTGTCAGTGACCCCCCCCCCCCCCCCCCTTCGTTTTACTTACCTGTGCCCTGGAATTTCCCACCGTCAGAGACATGCTCTTCCTCTCTGCCCGGGATTCTGGGCTCTTGGATAGATTGATAGCAGCGCAGTTATTGGCTTCCGCTGCTGTCAATCAAATCTAATGATGCCGCGGGGGGCGGAGCCGAGTCCTGCTTTCTGTGTCAATAGACGGTGAAGCAGGACTCGCGCCCGCACGGGTGTCCCGAAGGAGATTGCTTGTCCGACGGGGCACTCTAGAGGAGGAGGAGGAGCTACCAGCGCCACTGGGGGACTCCAGAAGAAGAGGATCGGGGGCAAATCTGTGCAAAACCAACTGCACAGAGGAGGTAAGTATGATATGTTTGTTATTAAAAAAAAAAAAAAAAACTGAAGCTTTACAACCCCTTTAACATAAACTACCTCTTCTATTGATGGTAGTGCAGGTTTGATCTTTTTTTTTTTAGTCTCTTTAAATAGGTCCCCAAGCCGACAATTTACAAATGATTTCAGTACAGCCTTGGATTCATTTGTAGTTGCTGATATGGGATTGCATTGTGTGCAATGGCTATAAGTGTCATCCAGGGAAACAGATAGCATTGGGCAACGCAGGTTATATTGACAGCTACAGGCCATCATTATGTAAGGCTATTTTTACCCCTCGTTGGGGTTGCAGAAGCTATATGGAGACAGAGGAAAGTTCTTTCTAGGTTTGTACAGACAATCCTGAAAGAATGCTGGGAATGCTGCCAGCATGGAGTATCAGCTGCTGCTTCTATGTTCTGTTTAGTCTGCAGGACTCTCAGCTGACACCTGCAGCCTCCCTGCACTGCAGCCTCACCCCACTAGAGGTCCCAGCACGACCTCTTTGTAAGAGATCCTGATAGAAAAACGTTCACCACCATCCCAAATAAAACACAACTTTATCAAATGTATATAAAGGGAACTATGGTCTTTTTCATTTATACATATGCCAAAATGATAAACTTAATGTGTGTAATGTTGTCTTTAGGGCTGCGGAAATTAACAATTAATTGTTCGATTCATCATTAATATCTTTGATCGATCAAAATAATTTTGATCGAGGACGATCTGCGGATTGAGCTCCGCGGTCTCGCCCATAGAAAAGGCCGCGGCTTCGGCCTAGCTCCGGAGCAGCGGCCATCTTGGTCCACCCATCGGCGGATTAGTAGCGGCGCGCT
This sequence comes from Lithobates sylvaticus, assembly GCA_028564925.1. Taxonomy (NCBI): domain Eukaryota; kingdom Metazoa; phylum Chordata; class Amphibia; order Anura; family Ranidae; genus Lithobates; species Lithobates sylvaticus. Next base: position 214,945,843 of record CM053034.1, on the reverse strand, counting down.
GACGTCATCATCACCCGCCTGCTTGTGCCGTCTACTCTGCGGACGGACAGGTCTGCCTGCTGTCTATTCCGGACAGAGCAGACAATCATATATGTGAATATTACGGTATGGGGGGCAGATGTGGACATTACAGTATGGGGGGCAGATGTGGACATTACAGTATGGGGGGCAGATGTGGACATTACAGTACAAAAATTTTAAAAACTATGTGCGTTATAATTAAATCGAAATTAGTTGATTAATCGATTAAAAAAAATCGATTAATCGAACACAAAAATTTTAATCAGTAACAGCCCTAGTTGTCTTTAATTAACCACTTCAATACTGGGCCATTTCACCCCCTTCCTGCCCAGGCCAATTTTCAGCGCTGTCGCATTTTGAATGACAATTGCGCGGTCATGCTACACTGTACTCACATAAAATTTTTATCTTTTTTCCCACAAATAGAACTCTATTTTGGTGGTATTTGATCACCTCTGCGTTTTTTTATTTTTTGCGCTATAAACAAAAGAAGAGCGACAAGTTTGAAAAAAAACACAAATATTTTTAACTTTTTGCTATAATAAATATCACAATTTTTATTTTATTTTTTAAAACAAATGGTTTCCTCAGTTTAGGCCGATATGTATTCTTCTACATACCCTGACCTGAGAGAGCTGACCACGGTGTTCTCTCTTGCTTAGTGTGGTAATTTTTTAAATAGGAAAGCAGAGAGACTGGCAGGAACACCAGGGATTTCACGCAAAGGAAGCAATACAAAGAGAACAGGAGACTCTCATACAAGTACATGGTGCAGCAGACACATATCAGGAATATGAAGTTTTGGGGTAACAAACGCTTTAACATATAGGGGCAATCAAGGGGTTAACTGTGTGCCAAAGCCCCCGCACACATGGTCGGACATTCCGACCACAAAATCCGTTGACGGATTTTGTCCAAAACTATTGTTGCCCACACACGGTTGGACAAAGTTGTCGGAAAATCCGATCGTTCTGAACGCAATGACGTAAAAAACGTACGACGGGACTACGTAGAGGCCAGTAGCCAATAGCTTTCATCTCCAAATTTCTTCTGAGCATGTGTGGCACTTCTCTACACACGATCAGACAAAGTCCGTTCGGATTTTGTTGTCGGAAAATTTAAGGTCCTGCTCTCCAATTATTTCCGTCGGAAATTCCGAGGGAAAAAGCCCACTAGAGCCCACACACGATCGGATTTTCCGACAACATAATCCGATCTGACTTTTTCCATCAGAATATCCGCCGTGTGTACGGGGCATAAGGGTCCTTTCACAGTGCTCTGTAGCAAAATCGTGGTAAAAATGCTTATGCGTCTTTACCGCAATTTTGCTGTGTTTCATATGCATTTCCTGTACAGTTCTGGTGCGTTTTTGGGTTGCCTGCACCTGTAAAAAATGGACATGTGACTCAAAAACGCAAACCACAATTTTGCAGCGATTTCCATTTATTTCAATGGGAAGCTGCATTTTTTGGTGCGGTTTTCAACACAAAGATGCAGCATGCATGAATTTTCAAAAACGCACTGCACCCACAGCGCAGTGGTGTGAAAAGTCCCATAGGATTTAAAGAGAAACATGTTTCTTGCAGAATAAAAATGTATCAGTGTGAAAGGAGCCTAACAAGTGTGACTTGGCAGTTTTTTCTCCCTGCATTCCAGGGAGAAGAAACAGCTAGATTGCTCTTCACTGCATTAAGAGCTCTGTGTGTTTGTAAACACAGAACTCTGTGTGTGATTGGACACAGCTGATCAGCAGGTTTCAGCTGCCTAACTTAGGCTGTGTCCAATCACAGCACGGGCCAGCAGGGGAGGCGCGCAAACTCGGAAGACAGACTGTGATGTACGGGTACGTTTTCCGTCCTGCCTGTGCCGCCCATACGCAGGAAATCCACTGTGGGCGGGTAGCAAGTAGTTAAAGCAGTAATCAGAAGTAAGATGTATAAGGATGCATGAGGATGAGGATGCAGGAAGAGCAGCTAACTGTCCATCTCACTGTGAAGAATGAGCAGAAATCTCCCTCAACTTGTATATTTCTGGTTGTTTTATGTTGTTCTGAACGGAAACTTATGATAATACAGATAATAATAACTTATATAACCATTTGATGAAGCATATTGCAGCACAGATTTTTATGAATGACACATTGCTAAATTGTTGCTAAAATGATACTGCAAATGCGTGAACTGATTATTATCTTCTGCCACTTTCAGTACATTTTCACATGTGTCAGTGGTAAATTATTTCATACTGAGGACTGATTTACAGAAGAAAAACAATAAGGGAGTAGTGCAGGGAAAAGATGAGAGGAGTGAAAAGGGATAGGAGAGAAGTGAAAGAAAAGAAAATGGAAGAAAGGAGAGGAAAGGAATAGGACGCGAGGAGAGGAAAGTAAAAGGAAGAGATGTAAGGAGAGGAAAAAAAATAGGAAACAGGGAAGGAAATGTAAAAAGAAGAGAGGAGAGGGAAGAAAAAAAAAATAGGAAAAAGGAAGTGAGGAGAAGAATAAAAAGAGAGCAGAGGAAAAGGAAGAAAAGAAAAAAAGGAGAGGAAAGGAAGAGGAGAGAGGCAAGGAATAGGAGGTGAGGAGAGGATAGGAGACTTAAAGGGAAAATATGAAAAGGAATAGGGGAAAAGAGGAGAGGAAAGAAAGGAAAGGGCAAAAGAGGTGAGGAGAAAAAAAAAGAAAGAAAGAAAAGGAAAAATTAAAAAAGAAGAAAAAAAAAAGGAACAGAGTACAGAAAAAAAAAAAGGTATGGAAAAGAAAGAAAAGAAAGGGAAAAGGGGAGAAAAAGGGAAAAAAAAAAAAAAAGAAAGGGGAAAAGAGGAGAGGAAAGTAGGAGATTAAAAGAGGAAATAAGAGGAGAAGGAAGCAAGGAGAAGAAAAAGGAGAGGAAAAGGAAAAAAATAAGGGAAAAGAGGAGAGAAAAGAGTAGAGAAAAGGAAGAAAAGGAATGGGAAAAAGAGGAGAGGAAAGGAGAAAAGAAGAGAGGGAAGGGAATAAAGAAGAGGAAAAAGGAAGTGAGAAGAGGAATAGAAAGTGCAGAGGAAAAGGATGAAAAGAAAAAAAAAAGGAGAGGAAAGGAAGGAGAGAAGAGGCAAGGAATAGGAAGTGTGGAGAGGAAAGAAAAGTAAAAGGAAAAGACATAGGGAAAGAATAGGAAGAGGAATAGAAGAAAGGATAGGGAGAAAGAGGAAAGGAATGGAAGAAAAGGGCAAAAGAGAAGAGGAGATGAAAAAGGAAGAAAGAAGATGAAAATGAACAAAGGAAAAAAAAAAAGGAAGAGAAGAAGAGAGGAAAAAAAGGAAAAGAGAAAGGGAAATGAGGAGATAAAAGGAATAAAATGAAAGGGCAAAAAAAGGAGAGAAAAGATGGAAATAATAGGAAAGGGAAATGAGGAGAGGAAAAGGGAAGAAAGAAAGAAAGAAAGAGAAAATAGGAGAGAAAAGGAATGGGGGGGAAAGGAGAGGAAAGGAGAAGGAAGAAAGAAGAGGAAAACGAAGAAAGAAGAAAAGGAAGGGAAGAGAGGAAAAAGGAAAAGAAAGAAAATAAATAAAAGGAAAGGGAAAAATGTGAGAGGAAAAGAGGAGAGTAAAGCAGGAAAAGGAAGAAAAGAAAGGAAAAGAGGAGAGAAAGGGAAGAGAGTAAATGCAAGGTATAAGAAGGGAGGAGAGGAAAGTAAAAGGAAAAGAAAGAGAGGCAATGAAAAGGAAGAAGGGAGAGTAAATGGATATGACAAAATGAGAGGAAAGAAAAGTAAAATGAAGAGAAGAGAGTAAAGGGAAGAATGGGAAGGAGTAGGAGGAGAGAATATTAAAAAATAGGAGAGGGAGGCAAAGTAGCAAAAAGGATGAGAGGTGAGAAGAGGGGGAGGAGAGTAGAAGGAAAAGAAGAAAATGAGAGGAGGAAAGAAGATGAAAGGAAAAAGAGAATAGTAGAGGAGAGAAATCGAAAGGGAAAAAATAAGAATAGAATAGAGGAGAAGAGTAGGGAGGAAAAGGAAGAGATAAGAGGAGATAAAAGTAACAGGATGAGAGGATTTTATTTTACTTACTACAGCCACATTACTCTATAAAACAACAATCTCGTACATCTGGAAGGACATGAGATGTTTTAGCCATAATCCCATCTACTTGAGATCATCACATGACATGAAGAATAGATCCAGTTCTTTTATTCTGATGAGGCTCCTCAGTTATGTCGGATTCTTCATGATCATTTTCTATTACATATATAGAGGTAAAGCCTGATACCTGAAACAGCTTCATACTTCTGTTAAAGTACAACTTTAAATCAGACCTATCATTAAACCTCACACTTCACACGCACCAGAAGGGTACATGTTCCCATTACCAAATCACAGTACTATTCCGTGTAAAATAAATAAATGTAAAATAAATTAATGGTGACACTTTCAAGTTCAACACACTTTCACATGTCAGTGGGAAATGATTTCATACCGAGGGCCTAATTTACAGATTAAACAATAAGGAATTAGTAGAAGAGGATAAGAGCAGAGAGTTGCAAAAAAAGAGCAGAGGAAAAGGAGAGGAAGGAAGAGGAGGATGGAGAGAAGCAGAAAAAGGAATAGGGGAGAGAGGAAAGGAGGGAAAGAGGAGAGAAAAGGAGGAGCAAGACGGGAAAAAGGGAGAAGAAAAAGTGGAGAGAAGGAGAGGAGTGGAAAAAGAATGGAGAAAAGGGGGAGATAAAGAGGGGAGAGAAAAAGAAGGAGAGAAGGAGATAAGGAGAAGGAGAGAAATAGAAGGTGAGAATGAGAGAAGGAGAAGGAGAAGGAGAGAAGGAAAAGGTTAGAAAACGAAGAGGAAAAGAAGGCGAATAGGAGAAGGAGACAACGAGACGGAGAGAAAGAAAAGGAGAGAAAGAGAAGGAGAGAAATAGAAGGAGAGAAGGAGAAGGTTAGAAAACTAAGGGGAGAATTAGGAGAATAGGAGAAGGAGAGAAGGAGAGAAAGAGGAGGTGAGAATGAGAGAAGGATAAGGAGAGAAGAAGAAGGAGAAGAAGGAAAAGGTTAGAAAACAAAAGGGGCGAAGAAGGAGAATAGGAGAAGGAGAGAAGTAGAAGGATCTGTGGGACCATTTCTGTGACCTCAGTTTTCACTGCTGCAGTTAAATCAATATTGCTCTGTCAAGGATCTCCACAAACTATGATTTCCAAGTGAATGAGCAGCAGTTCACTGGTGAGGTCATCCCTGTGCCCTCATGGCGCGTCACCGATCTTCTTTGTTAGACTGACACCACTATGGGGGAGATGAAGGCCCCTTTCACACTGGGGCGTTTTTTAGGCGGTACAGCGCTAAAAATAGCGCCTGTACACCGCCTGAAAAAAAACGGCCCCATTCACTCCATGTGAAAGCCGGCGGGCTTTGACACTGGAGCGGTGCGCTAGCAGGACGGTAAAAAAAATCCTGCTAGCAGCATCTTTGGAGCGGTATAGGAGCGGTGTATTCACCGCTCCTAAACCGCTCCTACCCATTGATTTCAATGGGACACTGCGGTAATACCGCGGCAAAGCGCCGCTACGGCGGCACTTTGCGGGGGATTTTAACCCTTTTTCGGCCGCTCGCGGGGGGTAAAACCGCACCGCGTGCGACCAAATACCGCGGCTAAAACGACGGTAAAGCAGCGCTAAATATAGCGCTGCTTTACCGTCGCCGCGGCTCCCCCCCCCCAGTGTGAAAGGGGCCTTAGTAAAACTGGTGCACACAGAATATGATGCAGCTGTGCATGATAGCCAATCAGCTTCAAGGTTATATTGTCAAAGCTTAATTGAACAAGCTGATTGGTTACTATGTACAGCTGCACCAATTTTAGTAAATATTCCCCCTATGTAATGAAGCATACTCTGATTGTCTTACAGCCTTGTCCTGCCATCTAATGTTGTTCCAGTGACGGGATCATGTACTACTTCACATACATTTAAGGTTATTTTGAATATATTAAAATATAGTATTTTAATTTAATAAATATAAAAGTTGATTAAATGGTGGTCTTTTATATATGTAGTACCCACAGTGCTATTTTAATATGTTGGGATTTTAAATTGTTATCTTTCTGTCTGTTTTTACCTACCTATCTAAATATTTTATATTTTCTTTTCATCTAACTCCAAAGGGTCCAGCAAATACCGTAGTTGTTTTTTTTTTTTTTTTACCATTGTTTTCTGAACCAGAAACATACCATGATGCAACTCCATCTTCTTCAGGCTACTTTCACACTAGGGCGTTGAGCGCGCTGGCGGTAAAGCGGCACTATATTAAGCGGCGCTTTACCGTCGTTTTAGCGGCGCTATTTGGCCGCTAGCGGAGCAGTTTTAACACCCGCTAGCAGACGAAAAACGGTTAAAACCGCCCGTTTGCAGCGCTGCCCCATTGTTTTCTATGGAAAGAGGGGGGCTTTAGGATCGGTAAATACACCGCTCCTACAGCGCTCCAAAGATGCGGCTTGCAGGACTTTTTTGACCGTCCTGCAATCGCACCGCTCCAATGTGAAAGCCCTCAGGGCTATCACATTGGAATGCATTGAGCGGCTCTTTCAGGGCGCTTTGCAGGCGCTATTTTTAGCACTTTAGCGCCTGCAAAGCACCACACTTTTTAGAAAGTGTACATTTCACAAGTACTTTTGGCTCATCTTTAGTGTTACCTGGTATACAGCCACTACCACCGGTTGTATTTACTGTATATACCAAACATATTGCTTCAGAATCATGACTATTAAATTAATTAATTAAAGCTTTGCTATATATATATATATATATATATATATATATATATATATATATATATAAATATAAATATATAAAAACGCTAAATGTTTGGGCAAATAAATAAATAATAAAAAAGCATTGCTACATAGCTGGGCAAATAAATAATAAAAAACATTATTACATATCTGGGCAAATAAATAATAAGAAAAAACATTGCTATATACCCGGACAAATAAATTAATTCTATAAAAAAAAAAAAAAGCATTGCTATACAACTATGAAAATAAATAAATAATAAAAAAAAGTATTGCTATATACCCGGGAACATAAATAAATAATAAAAATATTGCTATATATAGTACTTGGGCAAAAAGATACATGATACAAATGTTATATACCAGGTCAAATAAATAATAATAATAATAATAAAAACCTTGCTATATACCTGGGCAAAAACATGGCGGCTTGCTTTTAGTAGGGGAGATATCCTATTTTCCACATACATATTCCGCAATATTGTGTTAGCCACAGATAGAGCCAGGAAAGTGTTATTATTGTTGATGCTTTTTGTTTGAATATATTTTGAAGTGGAAGCTTTTGATGTTTCTCAGTTCTTTTTATCATTTGCAGTTATACAAAATACTTGAACTAGAACCTACTTGCATACACGAGTATAGAGGACATCAAAGAACACAAGTAAACTAAACCAACAACAAACAATGAGATCCAGATGAGGATATGCAGATATTGATCAAAAAAAAAACAAATAAGTCATTTACAAACGAGTCCAGGCAATAACACCAAGGTGTAAATTAAGCACTATTTGATTACTTCATTTGTCACTTTATCTATTATCTGTCAAGGTGCAGAACTGTGAACTTGACAAAGATTATGGACTACGAAATATATTCTTCATACAGCACTTCTGGAGGTCATCCAATGCAATGTATCTGATTATGGACGTACAATGTCCCACTGCAGAACTTTGCGAGGGCTAGACAGGGCAAACACTTGATCAATGGATAACCTCCATGCACTATTTCCTGCCTTATAGTATGTTAAAATTTACATTGAACGTTTTTAGTTCTAACTGTTTGGATTTGAGAAGTGTTCTGTAGTTCTAATACAATTCCTGTCCTAGGGTGACAGTGTTGCTCCTGCAATGTCACCCAAGGAGAGGATATTGGTATGGCAGGACCAACAGTTGAAAAGAGACATAATAACACCTGAAATAAAACTATTGCAGCTCCTGGTATAGGGACTGGTAAGCTGGAGTATGTTACAACTTTGTTCTTGGGTTTTGATACACTTTAATGTGGTTGTACTCTCCCACACAACTTTGTCCCATGTAAATCAGCATAAAAAACCCTAATGAACACTGCTTGTAGATATCTCCTTACTTGCTTAGTATTGTTGTAATCCTTTTTGTTCTTTAGAATGATGTCACTGAGCATGCCCAGATCTCCCCTGATTTACGGCACACTCTGTGTGCTTGTCTATCTATTATCAGGACTTCCTACGGCACACCACTGAAATCCCAGGAGACTTCATAATCACTCAGAGCTTCCTCCTACACCCCATGTGACATCACATGCAGTGTAAACCTGGCCATCGGACAGCATTACTGCAGTCTTATCAGCTGAAGCTGATAAGACTGAAATAGGCAAACACTAGATAATTGGCACACGTAAATACTATGAAATAAAACAAGTCAGCTATGAACAGGGAAGCAGGGTTGCCATAGAAACATTGGACTGAAAAGGAGGCTTGGTTAACAGTACAGGAAGTGCTCAATGTAAGGGCGGAAATACAATACTTAAGATGGTGCTGCCTTACCCCTGGAAACAAGTTTTTTAAAGTTTCTGTAAACAGTAAGTAATATGCGATTTGGGCTGGATTACAGTGGCTATAGTTTGATAATTAATTACTTATTATAATGGACTAAATAAAAATAAGCATCAGAGTGGGAGAGTTTACTTCCTCTTTAGGAACAGGAACATGGACCTTCTGGTGGTACAACACTTTGGCAGGACTGGCAACAGTATTAAACATCTGAGGGTCACTGTTTGGGAGGTTTTAGGGTTTAGAAGGAAAGGAAAGAATGTAAATGCAAATTCAGGTGGAAATTTCATCAGGACAAAAGTCCCATGTACCACTGTGATCCCATATTTTGCCTATGCAGGCCAAGGTGAAAAGTTCTTTTTATCAGCAGTCCCACCACCAGCATATACTCACCAATTAATCACTCTATCAATTAATCACTCTACAGCTGCTCTGTTTGAAGACAAAGAAAAATTCTCTCAACCTCGAAATTTCAAATTAGAGCTAACAAGGGACTCATTTTCTTTGCACCTAGAGGCCAAATTAATTAAGAGGAAGGTAAGTACATATAGACTGCTGGAGTTCCATTAGAGTGAACCTGGAAGCACAAAGCACAAGTTGAGTTTATCTTTGTTTAGCTCACCATTTTTATCCTTGACATATAATAGATAAAGCTGACAAAATGCCATCATCAAATGGTGTTCATTCCATACCTCTGTGTCATTGCCGAGGCTCAACTGTAGATAATTCCACTGATCTGTATTCGAGTCTCCTCTGCTAAATCTCTTTGTTTGTTGTTGGTTTAATTAACTTGTGTTCTTTGATGCTCAATGTAATTGTGTATCTAATCTCAGAGTTTAGCAAAATGTATAATGTTAAAAAACAAAATACTGAAATCTAGTATACAAAAATATTAAAAGCTAAAAGAATGTTGTAGCCATAATAAGCCTTAAAGTGATACTAAAGTCTCGTTTTTTTGTTCACTAAAAATAACAAACATGTTATACTTACCTGCCCTGTGCAGTGGATTTGCACAGAGAACCCCTTCTCTTTTCAGATCTCTCTTCGGTGCTATGGGGGCATCCGAGCCGAGTCACAGCGCCCTGTGTCCATTCAGACAAAGCCCCAGCCCAGCCCCTCCCCCTTTTTCTCCCTATTAGCTCACTGATTTTGATTGACAATAGCGGGAGCAAATGGCTCAGCCAATGAGGAGGGTAGTCTCGTGCAACATCGCTGGATCTAGATGGAACTCAGGTAAGTATGAGGGGGGCATAGAGTGCATTAAGATAAAAAATGTTCTGCCTTTACACCCCCTTTAATTGGGTTATGTTAAATTTGGACCACATTTAATTAATTTATATGCCTTGTGCCAAATTGGAATTTCTATGTTTTTGTTTGCTGTTCAGATTACCAAATGGCTACTGGAAGAAAGCAACCAAAGACTCTTTTTGCCCAAGACCCCTTTCACACTGAGGGCATTTTGCAGGTGCTATAGTGTTAAAAGTAGCGCCAGCAAACCGCCCTATAACAGCTGCTCCATTCACTGGAGCGGTGCACTGCCAGCAGCTTCATTGGAGCGGTGAACTCACCGCTCCTCCACCGCTCCTCCCCATTGAAGTCAATGGGGCAGCGCTGCTATACTGCTGACAAAACGCAGGCGGACTTAACCCCTTTTCGGCCACTAGCGGGGAGTTAAAACCGCCCCGCTATCGGCTGAATATCTCTACTAAAACGACGGGTAAGCGGCGCTAAAATAGCGCCGCTTTACCGTTGACGCCGGTGGCGGCACAGTGTGAAAGGGGTCTTATATCCGTTTCTGCTGTTGTCTGAGCACCCATAGCTTGACTGCCAGTGCCACTAGGTACCCCTCTTCTATCTTAGTATCTCTAGTAGTGTAGCTCCTTTAGACTGCTTTCACACTGAGGCACTTTACAGGCGCTACAGCGCTAACAATAGAGCACGCATAGCACCTGTAAAGAGCCTCTCCTGTGTCTTCGGTGTGAAAGCCTGAGTGCTTTCTCACTGGAGCGCTGAGCTTGCAGGACGGTAAAAAAGTCCTGCAAGCATCATCTTTGCAGCACTGTAGGAGCGGTGTATACACTGCTCCTAAAGCGCCCCTGCTCATTGAAATCAATGGGGCAGACCCGCCGAACCGGCAGGAAAGCACAGCTGCAACACCGCTGCTCTTCCTACTAATCCCTCTCACTGTGTTGTCCACTTCTCATTTTTCACTTGGCTCGCTTAGTCTTTAGTCTCAGCGCCCTTCTGCGTGGCCCACTCCTGGCTTCTGGATAGGAACCCACCTGGCTCCCGGGACGAGACCTCCTGTCTCCTGGCTGATGGCTGGGGCACCTGTGACCCCTGCTTGAGACCTCCTGTCTCCAATATGGGAGCTGTATTCAAATTGGGAGCCCTAAGCTATCCTCAGGCTTCAGTATTTAACAACCGGCACACCTCTGTACTACAGGCATCCAGTGAAATCCGAACAGAGGATTGAAGGTTCTGTCCCACCCAAGGCATTTTGGAAACTTCAAGCTCCAGGCCAAAATCCAGGTTTACAGAATCCAGAGAAAGTAAAAAAATACAGCTTTCTCTCCTCAGGAATGATAGTCTGGAACCTCACATTAGGCCTTAAAGTGATATTAAAGTCTTGCTTTTTCTGGTTAAAAATAACAAACATGTCATACTTACCTGCTCTGTGTAATGTCGCGTACACACGAGCGGACTTCCTGTCGGACTGAACTCCGAAGAACTTTTTCGACAGAGTTCCAAAGGAGTTCTGACTGAGTTCTGCCGAAACGGACTTGCCTACACACGATCACACCAAAGTCTGATCATTTAGAACGTGATGACGTACGACGGGACTAGAAAAAGGAAGTTCAATAGCCAGTAGCCAATAGCTGCCCTTGTCGTTTTTGGTCCATCGGAACAGCACACAGACGAGCGGTTTTCTCCATAGAAACTGGATCCGGCGGAAAGATTTGAAACATGTTCTATTTCTAGGTCCGTCAGAATTTTAGCAAGAAAAAGACCGATGAAGCCCACACACGATCTGAATGTCTGACAGAATGATTTTGTCGGACCTTTTCTGCCGGAAAGTCTGGTCGTGTGTACAGGGCATAATGGTTTTGCGCAGAGCAGCCCAGATCCTCCTCTTCTCAGGTCCCTCGACGGTGCCCCTGGCTCCTCCCTCCTGTCGAGTGCTCCCACAGCAAGCTACGGGGGGCACCTGAGCCAAGCCGCTGCTCTGTGTGTCCATTCAGACACAGAGCCATGGCCCTGTCCCCTCTCTCTCCTCATTGGCTCACTGACTTGATTGACAGCAGCTGGAACCAATGGCGCCCGCTGCTGTCTCAAACAATGGGAGAGAGTTCCCCAGACAGTTGATGCTTTTGTGCACAACGCTGGATCGAGATGGGGCTCAGGTAAGTATTAGGGGTGGGTGCTGCAGGTTTTTTGTTATCTTAATGCATAGAATGCATTAAGATTAAAAAAAAAAAAAAAAACTTCTGCTTTTAGAACCACTTTAATGTGAATTATGTATGCTTTTCTCCTACATTTTCACAGTGGCAGGGCCTCACACTGTCACAATGCATCTAAATTAAGAATTTGCTAAAAAAATAAAAATAAAATCGAAATCTGAAGAAAATGTAAATTTTATTGAAAGTGATCATTTTTTTGCTGGGTTCAATCAAGGCAATTTTGATCCCATCTCCTTGCAGTCCATTGAAACAATTTTATGTCTTAAGATTGGGATTACAATAAAAAAAAAGTAATTGGAAGTACAATTGCACCATCGTACTACTGCCTTTCTCTCATAGTTTTTATATCAGTCAGTGCCCCTCCCTACACATACCTCCTATTTGGTCACAGAGACCCGAAACTGATTCTAAAATTCCTTCCTATATGCTAATAAAAGCAAAAAAAAAACATAATTGAGTTTTTTTAAACAATTTAACACAACAACAGTACATTTTGCTGTTTTTCAAGAGTGATAATGATTTTTTCACATTATACTTTGATAGAAAATGTGGGAAGTGTTAAGTTCTATGCGTAGGAGTTCTCATACTGCAAGTAATTGATTTTCTTGGCTTTCATTTATACTTCCCAAAAGGTAGAGTCTAAAGAGTTAGGGGGACATGATTGTCTTTTGTTTGATTATGGATGGAAGTACGAACGTGGCATAGAGTGGGAACAACCCCCTTTGATATGAATCATTATTAGGACCCTTTACACAACTTTACAAGTTTCCATGAACAAAAATCCTGGCATGTCACAATATACAGCAACTGTATCTTTTTTCAAAAACTTCTCCACCTTTGAAAATTGAAAGTCATTAAAGTATAACTAAAGGCAAAACTTTTTTATTTTTTAAGTTTTGGAGAGAGTGAGAAGGGATTAGACCCCCCCCGTCAGTTTGTATTGCTGTCTGTGCCCCGGTTAAGGAGATTCAACCTCTCAATTTGTCCTGTTTACTATTTTCATTGAAAGTGAAAGTAAAAGAAAATCCTAACTTTCAGGTTGTCCCCAGAAAATAATAGAGGAGAAATCACCCCAAACTCGCTCATCCATGTCTTTATGGACCTTGCTTTGTGCACTGGTGTTCAGTCATGTTGGAACAAGAAGGGCCATCCCCAAACTGTTCCCACAAAGTTGGGAGCATGAAATTGTCCAAAAAGTCTTGGTATGCTGATGCCTTTAGACCCCTTTCACGCTGGGGTGTTTTTCAGGCGCTTTTAGGCTAAAAATAGCGCCTGTAAAATGCCAGAAAAACGTCTCCCCTGCAGCCCCAGTGTGAGAGTCTGAGGGCTTTCACACTGGTGCGGTGCGCTTGCAGGACATTAGAAAAAGTCCTGAAAGCAGCATTTTTGGGGCGGTGGAGGAGTGGTGTATAAAAATCGATTCGGCAGCTGCGCTTTTCAGGCGCATTTAACCCTTTATTTGCCCGCTAGTGTGGGGTTAAAAGTGCCCCACTAGTGGCTGAAAAGCGCAGCTAAAACGTTGGTAAAGCGCCGCTAAAACATTCCCATAGACACACCGCTAAACCTTGTGGACAGCCTTCCTGGAAGAGTTGAAGCTATTATAGCTGCAGAGGGTGGGCCAACTCAATATTGAGCCCTACGGACTAAGACTAGGATGCCATTAAAGTTATGTGTGTGGAAAGGTAGGCGTCACAATACTTTTGGTAATATAGTGTATACAGTACTTACCTTTCCTCTGATCCTCCCCGCACATGACCGGTCCCTGTGGCTCCTGTCCTCATGTGGTCTAGCGGTCTTGTGCAGTGGTCTATTCCTGACATCATCATGCCCATTGACTCTGGATGCAAGGACGTCAGGAACAGTCTACAGCTGGTTCGTGGTGGAGTGCCGTTTGCCGGAGGAGGGGAGTATTGAGCTTTCCCCTCTCTTCTGGACAAAAGGAGCCATTAACCCAAGAGTTGGGCTTTTAAGTAATAAATGGAGACAGGAGAGTTACGACCTTGGAATTAGACATGTGCACAACAGAAAAATTTGTTTATTTTCGTTTAGTTTCCGTTGATTTGTAACGATTCGTAAATTCGTAAGTCGTCGGTGTTCGTATTCGTAACGATTCGTAAATTTGTAGGTCGTCGGTGTTTGTATTCGTAACGATTCGTATTTTCGTAAGAGTTATTTTTTCGTTGATTCGTTTTTCCGTTAGTTTAATTTTAGTTTATTCGAAATTTGGACGCATTCGTATTTATTCGTACTTTCGTAACATTTGTAACATTCGTAGATTCGTAATCGGAGCATAATTCATAATTTTATGTAATGTGTATGCTATTATTACATTTTAAGAGACACGGAAAATTACGAATCGAAAAAAAAAGTTACGAATGTACGAATTTTTTCGTTCAATCCATTCGAGGCACGTTAAGCAGCGCCATTGTAAGGGACACGGAAAATTACCAATTCAACAAAAAGAAAAAAAAAAGTTACGAATGTACGAATTTTTTCGTTCATTTTGATTTTCGTTGTTCCTGTTTTCGTTTTTCAGGTTTTCTTCTTTCGTAGTTTTGTTGTTTCTAATTTTGTTATTTCGGATTTTCGTTGTTTTTCGTATTCGTTCGATTCGAACGATTCGTTAAAATTTTTAGCGAATCGTTCGTTCATTCGTACGATAACGAATGAACGAATATAACAAAAAATGAAAAAAAACTAAACGAATTGCACATGTTTACTTGGAATGACCACTATGGCATATGATAAAATCTACCCTAAACATGGACATTGCACCACCATATTTCTGGTCCACCAAGACTCCAGTATGCTACAGGATACAGAGATTCTATGGTGTGGCTTTCACAATCAAATATTAAACAAAAAATAATGGCACTGACAGAGAAATGAATGTTAAATGTTTATTTCTGACCTCTAACTAAAGTGAACAAATCCACAGGGAAGACCGTCTGCATCTTGAGAAATAATCAAAACTTTGAACTCCTTCTGATGGTTGGTGCAGTGATGGAAGAGAAGATATTGTGGAAGCTCTCAATGATCTGGATAAAAATATATTTTACTACGTTGTGTTTTTATATATCATATTACCTAGGATTATACAGCCGATAAAGTAGCATAAAAATACATGGAGAGGAAAAGTATGCCAAGAAATGTTGGGCTTCATTCAGCTATTTTTCGAACGTACCAAACCACCACATGGTATAAACCTTCCTGGGAACACCTAAACCACAGTGCCGGGTGTTCTTAACTCCACCCATCAGAGCTTTTTTGGGGTCTAATGTTGCACACCCTTTAGCATTCACAAATAAATTATTCAAGCCCCACTCAGTAGGGGGAGCAATCTTTTGTAAAGAGGCTTTAATGAGAGTGAACTCCGGCAGTCTCATAGGGTTGTCACCTCATCCCTTTAAACCCGAACACATATGAATTACTCAGGTTCTGAGTTTAATTACACCCTTAATCAGCCACAGAACCTGTGTAATAAATATGTGTTTGGTTTTAAAGGGATGAGGTGGCAACTCTAAATCTCTCACAGTGTCTATTCACTCTCCATGAATAGACACCCATCTTCCATGTCTGCAGTCCCTGATCATCTCCTGTAGTATGTCTGAAGTCTTTGATTGTCTTTTATTGTATACTGAACATTATGTGTGACCCTTTAGAGCTGTCAGAGGCCACATTTGAGGCCCCCCACTCCTTGTATGTTGACAACAAATGCTATAGAGGGCAGCTTTGAGTCTCCTGGATCTGCTGTCATGACATCTAATGCCGCGTACACACGATTGGACAATCCGGTGGACTTGGTCCGGCGGACCAGACCGTGTGTAGGCTCCGGCGGACTTTTTCTTCCTAAAGTCTGGCAGACTCAGAAAGAAGTCTTGACTCAAAATTATCCGCCGGACTCGGCAGTCCGGCGGACAATCCGGCCGTCTGTGTGGTAGTCCGCGGGACTTTTGAAATGAACGGACTTGTCCACACACGGAGTAAAGTCCGTTCATTTTCAACCTGATTCCAGGTAGACGGGACTAGCTAAGGAAGTCAATGTCGCCGCCTCCATCGGCGAGATTGACACCTTTCTAGCCCTGTCACCTGGTATGGATTTAAAGGGGAATTCCTACACCGAAAATACATCGTGGGGGTCCCCCCCAAAACCCATATCAGACCCTTATCCGAGCACGCAGCCCAACCAGTCAGGAAAGGGGGTGGGGACGAGCGAGCACCCCCCCTCCTGAGCCGTACCAGGCCGCGTGCCCTCAACATGGCGGGGTGCTTTGGGGAAGGGAGGCCCCAGATCCCCCCCAACCCCAAAGCACCTTGTCCCCATGTTGATGAGGACAAGGGCCTCTTCCCGACAACCCTGGCCGTTGGTTGTCGGGGTCTGCGGGCGGGGGGGTTTACCAGAATCCGGGAGCCCCCTTTAATAAGGGGGCCCCCAGATCTCGGCCCCCCACCCTATGTGAATGAGTATGGGGTACATGGTACCCCTACCCATTCACCTGAGGGAATAAGGGTTAAAAAAAAAAAAAAGTGTGGGCAAGTGTACTCGTTTGGAAAGTCTGGCGGATTGTCCGCGGCACTAAGTCCGCCGGATAGTCCTATCGTGTGTACGCGGCATAAGATGTCTGCAACCAGCAGCTGTCTCAAGGTTTTTACATGTCTAGGGAAGATTTTATTGGCAAATAACATGAATAAAATACATTAAATGCACATATAATCATATGGAATTTTTGCTGAAATTAATGGTCCTAAAGTGAAAAAACCTGTGTGAGAAGACTCTGACGGAAGTGGCCACTTGCTCCTTATGTGTCATATACTAGAATTTTGGAACTTTTTCACCACAACTCATATGCGGTCTATGAAAAATGGTTGTTTTCATCAAACCCTTTCCCCAAAGGATGGGATATTTTACTTGGGCAGATTCAGATATGTGCTAAAGGTTCCTTGTGTAAAGTGAGGAGCGGAGGAGATGTTACCCTCACCTTATGGGGAGCATCACATGGAAGGAATCGAACTCTAAATCCGCCTCGGAGCGATTTGTTTTATGCGCACCGGTGTGTGTTGGTCCGTCTTCTTTCTTATCGAAGGTTGGTCAATCCTGACGCAATGCGGAAGTATTACATAATCTGAGGAAACAGTAGAATATTCATATCGCTTATCCACCTTAGTCAGAAATTCCCTAAGTACCAGAGACAATCCTTAACCACTTGCCTACCGGGCACTTACACCCCCTTCCTGCCCAGGCCATTTTTCAGATTTCAGCGCTGTCGCTCTTTGAATGACAATTGCGCAGTCGTGCTACATTGTACCCAAATGACATTTTTATCATTTTCTTCACACAAATAGAGCTTTCTTTTGGTGGTATTTTAATCACTGCTGGGTTTTTTATTTTTTATTTTTTTATTTTTTTTTAAAAAGTCCAAGAATTTTGAAAAAAAAAATTTCTACTTAATTTCTGTCAGTAAATTTTGTAAATACGTAATTTTTCTCCTTCACTGATGAGGCAGCACTGATGGGCACTGATAGGCTGAACTGGTGGGCATTGATAAGGTTGCATTTATGGGCACTGCTGAGGCGGCACTGATGAGGAGGCACTAATATGTCGCACTTATGGGCACTGATATGTGGCACTGATGAGCATTGATAGGTGGCACTGATAGGCGGCACTGATGGGCACTAATAGGTGGCACTGGTGGGCACTGATAGGCGGCACTGATGGGTATTGATGGATGGCACTGATGGGCGACACTGATGGGCATTGATGGACAGTAGTGATGGGCATTGATGGGCAGCACTGATAGGCGGCACTGACTGGTATCACTAATAGGTACTGATCGGTGGCACTGATTGCTGGCAAAGATGGGCACTGATTGCTGGCACTGATTGGTGACACTGGTGGCGCTGATAAACAGTGCCCTGATTACGTGTGTAGATGTCCCCCTGCGAGGAGATGCCACTGATCGGCTCTCCACGCCACACACTCTGTCAGTGTGAGGCGAAGAGCGCCGAATACCGGTGTTCCATAGATATGTGCCCACCGTCGAAAAGTGCGCCCTAAAAATTATTTTTTTTGAAAGTCAGCAGCTACAAATACTGCAGCTGCTGACTTTTAATAATAGGACACTTACCTGTTCCAGGGTCCAGCGATGCGGGGGAACGTTGCGCCGGCATTCTTACTGTGGGCACCCGGCTGTGGCTTCACAGCCGGGCACCCACTGCGCATGCGCGAGCGGTCTGCGCGCCGTGATACGACGCTCAGTCATCTGGGACACGTGACAGGTCCCAGATGACTGTGCGGCGCCGAGGGAAAGTGATGTCAGTGCCCGGGCACTGAAGGTGGCAGACTACGAGGGACCCCCTAGCATCAGGCATTTAGAGGTGAGTAAAAAAAAAATATTTTTCTTTTATGATTTTTAAGCAATTTTTTTTTTGGTGGAAACACCACTTTAAGTATTTTCCTGAAATACCAAAATAAGAAAAGTATTGCATCATGGCCACTAGATGGCATTGACAATCATAGGAAATACACACATTAGACACATTACGGGTATTAACACAGCCAATGCAAATAATGTCCGCAATATGTCTAATATGTGTGGTTCTTATGATCATCAGCTCCATCTAGTGGTCATAATTAACCACTTGTCACCAAATCACGTACCTGTACATCATTGGCTTCAAGTTGTTGTACGGGGTGATATCCAGCTGCAGGCGTCACCCCAGTACCGCTGGAGACACCTGATGTAAGGAGGGACTCCGCTGGAGACACCTGATGTAAGGAGGGACTCCGCTGGAGAACGTTTAAAAGCGTCCCATCGTTTTTAAGCGTCCCATCCCTCCGTGCTCACGCGCCAAAGCAAACGCATACGTAAGTCGCACCCTGCAAAATGTTAACAGTGTTCAAACCACATACAGTATCTCACAGAAGTGAGTACACCCCTCACATTTTTATAAATTTTTATTAGATCTTTTCATGTTACAACACTGAAGAAATGACACTTTGCTACAATGTAAAGTAGTAAATGTGCAGCTTGTATAACAGTGTAAATTTGCTGTCCCCTCAAAATAACTCAACACACAGCCATTAATGTCTAAACCGCTGGCAACAAAAGTGAGTACATCCCTAAGTGAAAATGTCCAAATTGGGCCCCCCGGTGTCATGTGACTCGTTAGTGTTACAAGGTCTCAGTTGTGAATGGGGAGCAGATGTGTTAAATTTGGTCTTATCGCTCTCACTCTCTCATACTGGTCACTGGAAGGTCAACATGGCACCTCATGGCAAAGAACTGTCTGAGGATCTGAAAAAAAGAATTGATGCTCTACATAAAGATGGCCTAGGCTATAAGAAG
The DNA here is from genome assembly GCA_028564925.1 of Lithobates sylvaticus. NCBI lineage: Eukaryota > Metazoa > Chordata > Amphibia > Anura > Ranidae > Lithobates > Lithobates sylvaticus. Next base: position 214,926,455 of record CM053034.1, on the reverse strand, counting down.
ATTGCCAAGACCCTGAAACTGAGCTGCAGCACGGTGGCCAAGACCATACAGCGGTATAACAGGACAGGTTCCACTCAAAACAGGCTTCGCCATGGTCGACCAAATTTGTTGAGTGCACATGCTCAGCGTCATATCCAGAGGTTGTCTTTGGGAAATAGACGTATGAGTGCTGCCAGCATTGCTGCAGAGGTTGAAGGGGTGGGGGATAAGCCTGTCAGTGCTCAGACCATACGCCGCACACTGCATCCAATTGGTCTGCATGGCTGTCGTCCCAGACGTGAGTAGCGCCCGCATATAAAAACGGTGTTCAAACCACACATGTGAGGTATCGCCCATAATGTATCTAAATTATTATTCTGGCCAATGCAATAATTAACACCCAGGCGCTTGATGTGACTAAATGCGTGTAGACATGTTTACGTGCATCAAGCATTTTTTTTCTGCCAAAAGGAGAGCTGGACAAATGCCCTGTGCGCATGAGGCCTTAAGGCCCTATTCTCATTAGATGATTTAGTATCGCGGGCACAATCATGGTGAAAATCACGGTAAAACGATCAACACGCATTTGGTTGTCATCATTCTTAATGGCACCCCAAACACGGTGCAATTCTGCCAGGATTGTCACGCCGCAATAAATTTTTTGGGGAGTTTGGATCGAGTGGAGAGGGGTTAGGTCCTATGTCAGGTTTCTATTGCTGTGTCCCCCATTGAGGAGATTCGCCCATCTATTTGTCCTGGTGACCATTATCACCGAGAGAAAAATTAAGGGAAAACGGAGTTGTACCCAGGGCAAAAAGGGTACAGGAAAATCTTCCAATGGGGATGACTGTTCTGAGGACAACTCTCTAAGGCCCCTTTCACACTGGAGCGGTGGGGGTGCTGGCGGTAAAGCGGCGCTATATTTAGCGCCGCTTTACCAGCGTTTTAGCAGCGCATTTCGGCCGCTAGCGGGGTGGTTTTACCCCCCGCGAGCGGCCGAAAAAGGGTCAATACCGCTCACAAACCGCCGCTGCAGCGGCGTTTTGCGGGTGGGTTCGGAGCGCTGCCCCATTGTTTCCAATGGGAACGGGCGCTATAGGAGCGGTAAATATACTGCTCCTATAGCGAGCCAAAGATGCGGCTTGCAGGACATTTTCCAGCGTTTTAGCGCAATAACGCCTGCAAACCGCCCAGTGAGAAAGGGGCCTAAGACTGGATTTCCCTTCACTTTGGGAGATTTCCTTTCGTTTTTATTGTTGCATCTCTGGGCCAGAAAATTATGGAAAATTTCCCCAATGGTATGTAGCGGGGTTCTACCCCTTTTAGGTTTAGAGACTACATCTCCCATGATTCCCCAGGGCCCCGGGCTGCTGACTTCCGCCCGGGAGGCTGCTGGGGGAGGCTATAAAAAGGAAGAGCGGAGACCGCCTCTTCCTCTTGGGACACTTCCTCTTCTGAGGCCTGACAGGACTGGCCTGCCTCTGCTGACAGAGCGTGTGACGCGGAGACTACAGCCAGCAGAGACACCTGTGCGGACCGGAGCTGAAGGCCTGAAGCCTGGGCCTTGCAGCCGATGGAGTGAGACTCTCACCCCTCAGAGTCCACAGCAGCGGAGCGGAGACTTCCCCTTACTGTCGGTCGGACGGAGCTGATGACCGGAGTGCAGGGCTGTGACTGAGGAGGCCGGACGCCGCCATTGAAGAGACCAGATCGGAGGACGGTACCCCAAGGATTGGTGAGAGAGCCTGTAGGCTCAATCCTGCATTGACACACAAGTTTTATGCCTATTGAACTGCCTAGGCGCAATTTACCTCAGAGCAGCAATGTTACTTTTTGTGGATTACAAATGACACCATTTAAAGCTACATGTGCACCACCTCTACAGTTTCATTGCCGGTGAAGAACACTGTACTAGTACAAGGACTGAGCTCTATTACTAGGGATCAGGCCTGGTCCGTTAGGTAGGCGCAGATAGATTTATTGCACCTCAGGGGTGCATAGCAGACGGTCGCCACGCTGGGCGCTCCGTTTCCCCATTGTTAGATTCATATACCTGTGTACATGTTTAAAGTGCATATTGCAGGGACCTGCTAAAGTATTGTGAGATATATGTTCAAATGCATGTTGCTATTCTTTTTTCCTTACTGCAAAGTAAAGCCAGTTATTCTTATTTCAGCAGTCTGCTTGTGAGTTCATACCAATTACACTTAGAGTATAAGCTAAGTTTTATGTGCATAGGGACGTACCCCTTTACTAACTGTGCCAGAGCGGGTAGAGCCAAATTGCCGGGGGTTGGTGGAGCTGTACTCAGGGACCCAAAACAAACCAGCGGCTCTCTTAACTGGGGGTAGCGCTACAGGTACACAGAGAGTAAAAAATAACTTGGTAGGGGATTTGACCCTTCCCTTTTCTAATCAAAAAAAAAAAAAGTTTTACCTATACATACATTCATAAATAATTAACTGCCAACCAGTGTTGGTTGGATCAGAAGACTAGGAGATGACCACTAACCCACCGGGTTCTCCAATCTCCAACCAAAACTTTTGTCAAGGTTTCCTCACCATTTTCTTGGCCAGGATGTTGTTCAACGGGGAGCTTCGGTGGAAAGTCATCATCGTCTGCCCAGCGAACTCTGCTAAAGATGGAAAGAGCAGCAATTATAAACCAAGATAAAATGTAATAATATATATATAATACTGTATATATATATATATATATATATATATATATATATATCATATGTATTATAGGATATGTGCACCTTCCCAAGAACTATGTAATACATTTATACTCTATGTGGCACCTCTGAGATTCTTGGACCATACAAAGAACCTTGTATGGCACTGGCACTGGATAGCACCACAGGTCACCGCAAGGCAACGCACCACGCTACACCACACTGCTGTGCCTATGCAGATACGGGACATCTGTAGATTAAAAAAAACTGTGCAGCTCTGACTAAAGATGAATAATACCTTTTCTATAGGTGTAGGATATATACATACCTTATAAAACCTGACTGGAATACTCCCAGGACGTTGCCAAGTACTCCCAGAACGTTGCTAAGTGAGGCCTAGTCGTCACTGGTCACCTCCACCATCACGGGAGTGAGCTCTCAAACGCTGAGCTCAGAGCTACTGCATCAGTGGAGAGAACGAGTATGTGAGGGGGGTTTGAATCAGAGAAAGAGCTCACTCCTGTGATGGTGGAGGTGAGCAGTGACGACTAGGCCTTGCTTAGCAACATCCTGGGAGTACTTAGCAACGTCCTGGGAGTATTCCAGTCAGGCTTTATAAGGTATGTAAATATCCTACACCTATAGCAAGGGTATTATTCATCTTTAGTCAGATCTGCTCAGTTTGTTTTATCTACAGACACCCCTTATCTGCCTAGGCAGTTTTGTGGTAAAGGTGAAATATCCATTTAATGGACTGTACATTTGTGTATATTGAATAAAGTTACAAAATTTAAAGAGGAAATAAACCCTGTTGAGCCTCTTTGCTCCCCTGCAAAGTAAAAGCATATTGGGCTAGTATACATCGCATACTAGCCCATTATGTGACACTAAGGCCGGCTTCACACTGGGGCGGTGCGGGCGGCGATGGTAAAGCAGCGCTATATTTAGCGCTGCTTTAACGTCGTTTTAGCCGCGGTATGCGGCCGTTAGCGGGGTGGTTTTAACCCCCGCTAGCGGCCGAAAAAGGGTTAAAATCCCCCGCAAAGCGCCGCTGCATCGTCGGTATCTCCGCGGTGTCCCATTGATTTCAATGGGTGAATACACCGCTCCTTCACCGCTCCAAATATGCTGCTAGCAGGACTTTTTTTACCGTCCTGCTAGCGCACCGCTCCAGTGTGAAAGCCATCCTGCTTTCACAATGGAGTGAAAGGACACGTTTTTTTCAGGAGCTATACAGGCGCTATTTTTAGCAATGTAGCTCCTGAAAAACGCCCCAGTGTAAAAGGGGCCTTACCTGCAAACAAAGCCAGCGCTGTCCCCGCTGGGGGCCGCATCCATCTTCGCCCCTCTTCCTTACGGGGCCGCGGACTCTGGCTCTGTGACTACCAGGAGCCACGCAACGTCAGTCACGGCACTTGCGAGTGGAGAAACGGCACGGAGGTTCATTTCTTCACAGCTAATGCGCTGATGACATCATGGGCGCACTACAAGGTAAACAACTCCTAAACGGCGCAGGTTTAGGAGATATTTCCACTACCTATAGGTAAGCCTTATTCTAGGCTTACCTATAGGTAAAAGTTAAAATTGGGGGTTTACAACCAATTTAAACAATATGATGCGTTAACACAGCGCATCGCACCTCCTCAAAAAGGACTCCAGCCCTGCATGCTATACAATGGAGTGTTTTAGTGTGCGGATAGTGTGAAGGGGCCCCCATGGCTTTGGCTCCAATAAATCGGAAAAAAAAGGGTGAAGGTGCTGAACGTAGACTTACCTCAGAGGCAATGGAGCAGCAGAACAAACATCCATTAATCCGCTTAGGCTCAGGAAAAATCCTAATAAAAGAAGGCCTCGATTCGTGACAACTGACCAGGCCAGGCAGCGCCTGCGCAGTACAGGGGGTCCTTATCCGGCGGGGGAACTTTTTTGGCAGGACACTGGAATTACACTACTGCCATCTAGAGACGGTAGATGTAATTGGGGTAACTAAGCCAAAGTAATGGGAACTGAGTTACCATGAGGGGAAAAGTAATCAGTTAGATTACTCGTTACCCTCTAAAGTAACTGAGTTAAGTAACTCAGTTTATTTTAACTCAGTTACTTACATCACTGCAGGTGACCCACTCACCATCACCAGCTCAGTCATGTGACCTATTCAACATCACCAGTCTGGTGACCCACTCAATGTCGCTACCTGAGTCACATGACCCACTCAACATTGCTAGCTGAGTCAGGTGACCAACGGCAACCATAAAAAGATGTCAACATAGACTTTTATCTTTGCAATTTGCACCTATTTCTTTTATGGTTGCCACCTCATCCCTTTAAACCCGAACACATATTAATTACACAGGTTCTGTGGCTGATTAAGGTGGTAATTAAACTCACTTGGTGCCTTATCTGCATTTAATTAGCCTCAGAACCTGTGTAATTCAAAGGTGTTCGGGTTTAAAGGGATGAGGTAGCAACTATTATTTCTTTGTTAGCACACTTCTCCGTCATACTGGCCTTGTTTACATGGACGGCAACAGGACCATAAAAACAAGTGGTTGAGCCACAGTTTTACCGCTTACCCCACCACCCACCTACAACATAACATGCAGCAAGAGGGGGCTATACACATGCCGTGACAAACTTACCTCAGCATCGATCTGATCAGAGATTGAGACAATCAGCAGCTCTTTATCACGTGATTAGCTGTGTCCAGTTACAGCTAATCACAGATGTAAACAGAGGCCGGTTATCTGCACTTCTTTCCTCACACTATCAGCATGAGGATAGGAGAGCTGATAACCGGCTTCTCTAAAACGGACATACATGTACACTAAGGCCCCTTTCACACTGCGGCGTTTTTCAGGCGGTACAGCGCTAAAAATAGCGCCTGTATACTGCCTGAAAAAATCCGGCCCCATGCACTCCAGTGTGAAAGCCGGCGGGCTTTCACACTGGAGCGGTGTGCTAGCAGGACGGTCAAAAAAGTCCTACTAGCAGCATCTTTGGAGCAGTATAGGAGCGGTGTATTCATACCGCTCCTTCCCATTGATTTCAATGGGATACCGTGGTGATACCGCGGCAATACCACCGCAGAGCGCCGCTACGGCGGCGCTCTGCGGGGGGTCTTTAACCCTTTTTCTGCCGCTCGCGGGGGGTAAAACCACACCGTGAGCGGCCGAATACCGCGGCTAAAATGACGGTAAAGCAGCGCTAAATATAGCGCTGCTTTACCGTCACCGCGGCTCCCGCCCCAGTGTCAAAGGGGCCTAATAATCAGGGCACTGATTATCAGTGCAGTACCAACAGTGCTACCAATCTGTGCCCACCAGTGCTGCCAATCAGTGCTGCCTCAACAGTGCTGCCTATCAGTGCCCATGAGTGCTGCCTATCAGCGCCGCCTATCAGTGCCAACTATCAGTGCCCATGAGTGCTGCCTATCAGTGCCGCCTACCAGTGCTCATTAGTGCTGCCTATCAGTACCACCTATCCGTGCCCATGAGTGATGCCTATCAGTGCTGCCTATCAGCGCCGCCTATCAGTGCCCATCAGTGCTACATATCAGTGACCATCAGTGCCAACTTTTAGTGCTGCTTATCAGTACCCATCAGTGCAGCCTCATCAGTGCCCTCCAGTGCCGCCTCATCGGTGACCATCAGTGCAGACTATCAGTGCCACCTCATCAGCGCACATCAGTGAAGGAGAAAAATTACCTGTTTGCAAAATTATATAACAAACTATGAAAAAGTTTGTTTTGTCTTTTTCAAAATGTTCTGTCTTTTTTTGTTTATTTAGGGGAAAAAAACAGTGGTGATTAAATAGCACAAAAAAAAGCTCTATTTGCGTGAAAAAAATAATAAAAATGTCATATGGGTACAGTGTTGCATGGCCGTGCAATTGTCATTCAAAGTGTGACAGTGCTGAAAATTGGCATGGGCAGGAAGGGGGTAAAAGTGCCCAGTAGGCAAGTGGTTAAAAATGAAAAGTGTACGTTTTGCTAGCATTGAAGTGCTATTTGGAGTCACAGCAATTCTGCCCGCAATCTCAAATCGGTAGATGTGTACGGGGCCTGAGATACACTTCAAGGCTCGATTCACACTGATGCATCGCATCGCACCTCATAGCAATCGCACTGCGTTCATGCAATCTGCAGCGGGTGTCAATAATAAGGTAAAGACACCCAAAAGCAGGTTGCAGAATGCAGTGCTTTCGCTAAAATTGGATCGCAGGGGTGTTCATACTCCAGTGCGGCAAAAAAAAAAATGTCTGAACCTTTTCTTGCGGATACAGTGGGATCTGGGCCATACAAAATGATGGGCTCAAATCACGCCGCGCAGAATAACATGTGCGTTGCGATTCCTGTGTGTATCTCATGCGAGTGGCGCATCTCATCAGTGTGACCCCAGCCTTACCCTGAAGCATTAACAGCAGTAAAAGGACCTTTATTTTTAGTCATATGACAGTTATTTTCAAATTGAATTGGGCTTTGGATGAGACAAATAACTGTCACTTTTTTGGAAATAAAGATCCTTATCTTGGTGTGTTGAGCTTTGTGAATGGAGCCTTATGTGTTGCTGTGTACAGATGGACTGCCAGAGGCTCTGAATGTAATAATGGGAATTCTGTGTCCTAGACTGACCCTACAATCACAGAGCGGGGACCCCGCCTGACCTCAGCCCCAGGAATGACTTCCCTTCTGTTCATTGTTTGATGGGATACTGCAGGCAGATGACTGTCCTAATCCTTACAGGAATCCCTCCTACCACCCCCCCACCAATGCAATATTCCACATTCCTGTCTGTGCATCCAGCCGCTTCCTCCCGGACAATTCTGGGGCTTCTATTACCTGCGCGCCGCAATGCTGCCGGCGTAATGCAATTACCTGCTGATTATATCCAATTACAAGTAATGTTCATTCAACATGATTTCATGAACATGACCTGCTGAGTGGGTGATGGAGCCAGAGGAATTCTACATATAGACCCCAGGTGTCCAGTCTGCAGCCCCGGGGGCCACATGTGGCCCTTTGACATGCATTGTTCAGCCCTTGAGGGCCCCTGTAGACAGGAGTGTTTCCTTAGTTAGGTACTTAGGCCAGTGAAGGAAAATATTCTTTAAAGTTCTGGTAGGTAAATGGTTTGATGTATTTCTTTCTCACCATGTGATCTTGTTGAGAGAATCAATCTGTATCATGTCTGCAGTCTCTGACCATCTCTTGTATCATGTCTGCAGTCTCTGACCATCTCTTGTATCAAGTCTGCAGTCTCTGACCATCTCTTTTATCATGTCTGCCGTCTCTGACTATCTCTTGTATCATGCCTGCAATCTTTGACCATCTCTTGTATCATGGCTGCAGTCTCTAAATATCTCTTGTATCCTGTCGGTAGTCTCTGACCATCTCTTGTATCAAACCCATAGTCTCTGACCATCTCTTGTATCAAACCCATAGTATCTGACCATTTCCTATAGCATATCTGTAGTCTCTGACCATCTTGTGTATCATGACTGCAGTCTCTTACCATCTGCTGTTTCATATCTGCAGTCTCTGACCATCTCTTGTATCATGAATGTGGTCTTTGACCATCTCTTGTATCAAACCTATAGTCTCCGACCATCTCTTTTATCATGTCTACAATCTCTGACCATCTCTTGTATCATGTCTGCAGTCTCTGAACATCTCTTGTATCATGTCTACAGTCTCTGACCATCTCTTGTATCATGTCTGCAGTCTCTGAACATCTCTTGTATCATGTCTGCAGTCTCTGACCATCTCTTGTATCATTTCTGCAGTCTCTGACCATCTCTTGTATCATATCTGCAGTCTCTGAACATCTCTTGTATCATGTCTGCAATCTCTTACCATCTCTTGCATCATGTCTGCAGTCTCTGACCATCTTGTGTATCATGGCTGGAGTCTCTGAGCATCTCCTGTCCTGTATCAAATCTGTAGCCTCTGATCACCTGTTGAATGATGTTCTTTAGTCTCTGACCATCTCTTGTATCATGTCTGCAGTCTCTGATCATCTCTTGTATCATATATGTAGTCTCTGATCATATCATGTCTGTAGCTACAGTCATAATTCTGGAATAACCATTTCAACGTGAGGCTATTTATAAATGACTTAAGGACGGGAAAGTGGTTAATTCATTTTTTTTATTTTTGTTGCAAATCTATTTTATTATATTTTCACATAAAACAGAAGCGTGTACAGACTCCAATGACTTAACCAACACAGAGGGGGGTCGCTCTTCATCATGTTAGAAATAACCCCTAACATAAACCAGTCCACAATGCACCATAAGGATCTCAGAGCATCTTACTACAAGTGTTACATTGAAATACATGGAAAAGGCATACCGTATATACTCGAGTATAAGCCAAGTTTTTCAGCACATTTTATTGTGCTGAAAGTGCCCCCCTCAGCTTATACTGAGTCAAGCACTTTTCTGCAGCAGAAAATTACATTTTCCGACCGATTTTGGGGCCCCGTATCTCGGGGCCTCTTGGTGCTAAGAACCCCATTTTTGGTGTGCAAACCCAGTGGAACCAACACTACAAAATATCCGATGGGGTTCCTAGCTCTAAGTGGCCCCGAGATACGGGGCCACAAAGTCGGTTCAGAAAATGTCATTCTCTGCTGCAGAAAAGTGCTTGACATTTTACCGAACTGAGTTTGGGGCCCCCGTATCTAGGGGCCACTTGGTAATAGGAACCCCATCTCTTGGATATGTTGTAGTGCTAGTTCGACTGAGTTTGCATACTAAATTTGAGGTTCCTAGCACGCAGTGGCACCAAGATACGGGGCCCCAAATTTGGTCAACTGTGTCCATCTGCAGCAATGTTATTTCAGGACCCTTTGGGTTCAGAGACCCCAAATTTTGGCTGTAGCTAGGGGGCATCTAGGAACCCTTAACTACCAAGTTTGAAGTTGGGGGGCCTATGGCTGCAAATGGGCACAGTGAGGCTGCAAATGGGCACAGTGAGGCTGCAAATGGACATTGTTGACCCTCTTTTCCACTTACAGTAGCTGCGCATTTCTCACCCTAGGCTTATACTGGAGTCAATACTTTTTTCCATTTTTTTGTGGTAAAATTAGGTGCCTCGGCTTATATTTGGGTCGGCCTATACTCGAGTATATACGGTAATAAGAAAAAAGAGGGGAGTAAAATCAAGAGCCCGAGTCATCTGCCATAGAGGGTTCCTCCATCCATCTGGACCAGACCTTATGAAATGTATCTTTTCTACTAGGGTTGCACCCCAAACTCGCTCATCCATGTCTTTATGGACCTTGCTTATTATGGTGTGGGGTTGTTTTTCAGGGGTTGGGCTTGGCCCCTTAGTTCCAGTTAATGGAAATCTTAAGGCATCAACATACCAAGACATTTTCGACAATTTCCTGTACACTGTGACATTGTAATAAAAAGGGTGAGCCAACACAGGTACAGCCAGACACCCCTACATTTACACACAGCTTCTTCTGTCCCATAGACGTTTATGGACAGGAGAAATCGGGCTTGTACTGCTGGCTGGGCGGGACGATTTTAAGGCAGGGGCCTGGAGCTGCAGCTCCAATAGCCCCTATGTTAATCCTGCCCTGGCTCTGTGATATGGCAACCCAGAAGTGGTGACCTGCACACCTCCCAACTTTTTGAGATGGGAATGAGGGACACCTATTAGCAAAAGTATGTAGGCATAGGACACAGCTGCTAACTTTTAATATTAGGACACTTACCTGTCCAGGGGCGCCCGCGATGTCCTCCCCCGAAGCCGATCTGTCCCTTGGCTCTCAGGTGGAGGAGCCGGCATCTCCAGTAAGGGAATCAGGAAGGGTGTGCGAGTCGTGCTGTGCATTCTGACTGGTCTCTGCTGTCTTCTGGGACCTATGTGTCTCCCAGAAGACAGCGGGGGGGGGGGGGGGGGGCAGGGGAGGGCCGGACATGGCGTAGATCGCCGTGGAACCTGCGGCGATCTATCGCCAGAAGTGGGAGAAAATACCTGGATTAGACAAGTATCTGCTCCCCCTACCCCCTGAAAGGTTCCAAATGTGATACCGGAGGGGGGGGGAGGGCCCGGAAAAGCGGAAGTGGGGGGGAGGGCCCGGAAAAGCGGAAGTTCCATATTTGGGTGGAACTCCGCTTCAAGGAAACAAAATAACTAGATTAAGGAATCTAAACGAAACAAAACAAATTATTGGTCATGCACATGTTTACTATTTTATATACAGTATACAGGACATATATGATATATATACTGTAAATTTATATATATAATCTAAATAAAAAAAAATACCTACCTAATAGGAATGTGTCAGTATATAGTCTAAACCTCCCAGATCCCCGACTCCCCAATGTGCAGTCTCAGGAAGCTCGGAGAGCTGACGGGATATGTCAAGGGTGCAATCCCATTGGTGGATAATTGGCGGCCATTTTGCCAAGCCTGAATTTAAATAAACATCACAGCCATCAAAAAGAAGAATAAAAAAGAAGAAATTAAAGCTCGGGGAGAAGCAAGGATTTACGTCAACAACGGGGCTTACAGGATCCAGATAATAGGATGAAATTTCAGCGCGATTGGGGTTTTCTATATATAGTCGGCGAGCAGACAGGCCTCTCTATACACAGCTCATTAGTATTTTCCCTCTGATCAGTCGGCTCGGTGGGTAAACAAGCAGTTACTCGCTATTGTTGTCGGTCTAGGGAGGAAGTTTCATTATGGGAGTCAGACAAGATGGTTATAGGAAACTCAGAATTAATTAGCTTGCTGACAGCGTTTGGTTCATTGCGTACCGCCGTCTCCGGTAACCTGAGCTTCCTCAAGACAGATTAAAGAGGGCCTATCATGTAACACCTAGAAAATCACATTTCAAAGGAAAATCAATAATTGCACCGCTGATGTCAGCGAAACCTAACAAAAGCCACTCAATGTAGGTTGAGCTGATATATTATAATGAAGATTTAGCAGGCTTTTCACAATGCTTCTGGATGAACATTGCTATATGGCTCTGTGCAGCCACCCTCCATGAGAGGGCGCTGCTAGGAACAGAAATCCAAAAATCAACAATTTATGACAGGGGTAGGCAACCTGGGGCCCTCCAGCTGTTGTGGAACTACATTTCCCATGAGGCATTGCAAGGCTGGCAGTTACAATTACTCACAGAGGCATGATGGGACTTGTAGTTCTGCAACAGCTGCAGGGCCCCAGGTTGCCTACCCTTATCTGTTAATCCAAAATCTGTTTAATAATATATTCGGTATCATGCCTCACTGAATACCATTTTCTATAAAGTGGTTTTATTTATTTATTACAGGTACTTATATAGCGCCATCAATTTACTGAGCACTTTACATACAGTATAAATCCAGTATCTCACAAAAGTGAGTACACCCCTCACATTTTTGTAAATATTTTATTATATCTTTAAATATGACAACACTGAAGAAATTACACTGCTACAATGTAAAGTAGTGAGTGTACAGCTTGTATAACAGTGTAATTTGTTGTCCCCTCAAAATAACTCAACACACAGCCATTAATGTCTAAATCCTTGTCAACAAAAGTGAGTACACCCCTAAGTGAAAATGTCCAAATTGGGCCCAAAGTGTCAATATTTTGTGTGGCCACCATTATTTTCTAGCATTGCCTTAACCCTCTTGGGCATGGAGTTCACCAGAGCTTCACAGGTTGCCACTGTAGTCCTCTTCCACTCCTCCATGACAACATCACAGAGCTGGTGGATGTTAGAGACCTTGCACTCCTCCACCTTCCGTTTGAGGATGCCCCACAGATGCTCAATAGGGTTTAGGTCTGGAGACATGTTTGGCAAATCAATCACCCTTACCTTCAGCTTCTTTAGCAAGGCAGTGGTCATCTTGGAGGTGTGTTTGGGGTCGTTATCATGTTGGAATACTGCCCTGTGGCCCAGTCTCTGAAGGGCGGGGATCATGCTCTGCTTCAGTTTGTCACAGTACATGTTGGCATTCATGGTTCCCTCAATGAACTGTAGTTCCCCAGTGCCCGCAGCACTCATGCAGCCCCAGACCATGACACTCCCACCACCATGCTTGACTGTAGGCAAGACACACTTGTCTTTGTACTCCTCACCGAGTTGCCGCCACACACGCCTGACACCATCTGAACCAAATAAGTTTATCTTGGTCTCATCAGACCACAGGACATGGTTTCAGTAATCCATGTCCTGAGTCTCCTTGTCTTCAGCAAACTGTTTGCTGGCTTTCTTGTGCATCATCTTTAGAAGAGGCTTCCTTCTGGGATGACAGCCATGCAGACCAATTTGATGCAGTGTGCGGCGTATGGTCTGAGCACTGACAGGCTGACCCCCCACCCCTTCAACCTTCTCAGCAATGCTGGCAGCACTCATACGTCTATTTCCCAAAGACAACCTCTGGATATGACGCTCAGCACGTGCACTCAACTTCTTTGGTTGACCATGGCGAGGCCTGTTCTGAGTGGAACCTGTCCTGTTAAACCGCTGTATGGTCTTGACCACCGTGCTGCAGCTCGGTTTCAGGGTCTTGGCAATCTTCTTATAGCCTAGGCCCTCTTTATGTAGAGCAACAATTCTTTTTTTCAGATCCTCAGAGAGTTCTTTGCCATGAGGTGCCATTTTGAACTTCCAGTGACCAGTGTGAGTGAGAGCGATAACACCAAATTTAACACACCTGCTCCCCATTCACACCTGAGACCTTGTACAACAAACGAGTCACATGACACTGGGGAGGGAAAAGGCCTAATTGGGACCAAATTTGGACATTTTCTCTTAGGGGTGTACTCACTTTTGTTGCCAGCGGTTTAGACATTAATGGCTGTGTGTTGAGTTATTTTGAGGGGACAGCAAATTTACACTGTTATACAAGCTGTACACTCACTACTTTACATTGTAGACAAGTGTCATTTCTTCAGTGTTGTCACATGAAAAGCTATAATGAAATATTTACAACAATGTGAGGGGTGTACTCACTTTTGTGAGATACTGTGTGTGTGTGTGTATATATATATATATATATATATATATATATATATATATATTTATTTTTTTGTTTTTTTTGTTTTTTAATATATTTATATATACTGTTTATACACTATATTACAAAAAGAATTGGGACGCCTGCCTTTACACACATGAACTTTAATGAAATCCCAGTCTTAGTCCGTAGGGTTCAATATTTGGTTGGCCACCCTTTGCAGCTATCACAGCTTCAACTCTTCTGGGAAGGCTGTCCACAAGGTTTAGGAATGTTTGACAATTCTTCCAGAAGCACATTTGTGTGCCGTGTCGGGACAAGGTCACCTAGTTTACTGTCCTTTAGACTTTAGGGGGCCAGACTGTGGCCAACCAAAGATGGGAGTAGAAAATGCCCCAACATCAGTGGGTGTACACAATGCTACGTCATTGGTTTTAGTAGGGCGGAATAGTGCCCTAATGTTAGTATCAGTGGAAGGAATGGTGCCCCATCATTGGCATCAGTGGAAGGAATGGTGCCCCATCATTGGTTTCAGTGGGAGAAAAAGTGCCCTATTGCTGGTATCAGTGGGAGGAATGCAATACATATGTGAACTATGTAGTGTAAGGATGCCCCACATCGCCAGCTCAGCATGTAGTACTGTGTGAAAATGGCCTCACCCTCAGCTCTACCTAGGCCCCACCCGTTGACGCATTTCACCCTGCCTGGGGCGAAACACATCAAGGGGTGTGGCCAGGAGGAGCTGAGGGTGAGGCCATTTTCACACAGTACTACACGCCGAACTGGCGATGTGGGGCATCCTTACATAGGTCACATATATGTATTACATCTGCGCGTTTAGCTGTTCGCCTAGAATTCAACTTTAAAGTTCACCAAAAAAATAAAATCGCTTAACATGGTTGTCGCTGAACAGTTTGCATGCTGTATGGAAGAACGCGATTACTCACATAGGCCTAGGGCAGCGTAATATCTAAATACAGACATTGTCACACGGCCCTCAGAATTTACACCTACCCAAAGCTGCTGCTCGTATTTCTCCGTCCCCGCGTCTTCCCGCCGCCACATTTTACAGCCCGTTTAATGGGTTATTAAAATGATAAGATTCAAAGCTAAATCCTTATGAAAATATCCGTTTTCTTTCACATTCTCGGCTTTATGGCGTGACTTAGAGAGCCCGAGGCGGCGCAATTTCCACCACGCGGTTTAATAATCTGTCCCGTGCATAAGCACTTTTATTGACCGCGATACAGATCCCCTTTCTCACTCGCTTCCTTATCGAAAGAGAGAAGGGGGAATTTATGGAGGTAAGAGAGAATAAAAAGAAAAAATTCAGGGAAATTCTTCACCGCGAGGACGGATAAATTTAAAGCTGTAAGAACCGTAAATTTATCCCGAGTGAAGAAATTACTAACAAGATTACAAATGTGGGCGAGAAAGGGGATGCCAAGCGTGAATTACTTTTATTTATTTTCTTAAAGTGTATCCAAAGCCAAAACTTTTTTCCTTAGTATTGGTTGGGGGTAAGGAAAGGTTAAAGGGTTGGATCACCTTTACCAAAAAACTGGCTATGCACTGGCTTTAGGTGTAGGCCATCTACGTACCGTATCTCATGAAGCATGGCTAAAAAACTCCCAGAGAGGGCATCCCCCAACCTGCCTGCCTACTAGAAGCCATTCTTCCTTCTCTGGCTACTGTGCACCATAACACTGATTATTGTCTTCAGGGGCCACAAGGGCTTAACAATAAGTACCCAAAGGCAACATGTGGCCGTTGGGATGCAGATTGGACACCAAGGGTCTATAAGGACATTTTCCCTTTGTAGAGATTTCCTCTCACTTCTTGTTGGGTCTCTGGCACAGGAATAGGGGGGGGGGGGGAGAGCGCATGCTTGGGTGGTTTGAATCAGAGAAAGATCTCACTCCTGTAATGGTGGGGGTAAGCAGTAATATCTGGGAGTGTCTTAGCAACGTCCTAGAAACAAGGCAGGTTGGGGGGTTTGCCATCTCACTGCTGCACTAGCTTTAGGTGTAGGCCATCTACATACATCATGAAGCATGGCTGAAAAACTCCCAGAGATGGCATCCCCCAACCTGCCTGCCTACTAGAAGCCATTCTTCCTTCTCTGGCTACTGTGCACCATAACACTGATTATTGCCTTCAGGGGCTAAAAGGGCTTAACAATAAGTACCCAAAGGCAACATGTGGCCCTTGGGCTGCAGGTTGGACACCAAGGGTCTATAAGGACATTTGCCCTTTGTAGAGACTTCCTCTCACTTCCTGTTGGGTCTCTGGCACAGGAAGTGGTGGACCAGCTTTCCAATGGGGCAAAAACCAGACAGCTTTGACATGAGTTGAATAGTTCCCTGGCTAGAATTGTAGGCCATCTATGTACCTTCTGAAGCATGGCTGAAAAACTCCCAGAGATGGCATTCCCCCCAACCTGCCTGCCTACTAGAAGCCAATATAAAGAACATTCTCCCTTCACTAGCTCCTGTGCACTGCAGTATGGATTATTGTCTGCAGGGGCCACAAGGGTTGAACAATAAGTGGCCAAGGGCAACATGTGATCCCTGGGCTGCAGTTTGGACACCAAGGGTCTATAAGAACATTTGCCATTTGTAGAGACTTACTCTGACTTCCTGTTGGGTCTCTGGCAAAGGAAGTGGTGTGCCAGCTCCCCAGTGGGCCAAAAACCAGACAGCTTTGACATGAGTTGAATAGTTCCCCGGCTAGAGGTGTAGGCCATCTACTGTATATAAGCATAATAATATTATTCTTGATATCACTAGATCTTGAATGTTAAAAGCAGCGGCAACCCTGGTCATCTCACAGGTTTGCTAGTGTGGGGTGTAGCAAGATGGCAGCGACACTTCCATAGCAAACTGCGATGGGTCCCCGAATATGTCGTTACAGAGGCACTTGGGGAAGGGGGGAGAAGTCCAGTGATGTCGATGTCCCTGACGTCACCGAATCTCCGACAGAACTCCCTGAAGACCCGGAAGCCGGCGGAGAGGTGAGTACCAATCAAAAGAATTTTAATCGATCAAAAAAATTAACGATTAATCGAGGAATTAATCTTTAAATTCCCCAGCCCTAAATTTTTATAATTTTTTTTCACACAAATAGAGCTTTCTTTGGGTGGTATTTGATCACCACTGGAGTTTATTATTTTTTGCTAAACAAAGGAAAAATTATGAAAGATTTTGAAGAAAGAAAAACATTTTTCATAGTTTGTTATAACATTTTGCAAACAGGTAATTTTTCTCCTTCACTGATGTGCCTGATGAGGCTGCACTGATGGGCACTGATATGCTGTACTGATGGGGGGCACTGAAGGGCACTGATGGGCACTGATAGGTGGCAATAATGGGCTCTGATAGGTGGCACTGATGGGCACTAAAAGGCGGCACTGATGGACACTGAAAGGCAGCACTGATAGGTGACACTGATGACAAGGCACTGGTGGGCACTGATTGGCAGCACTGGTGAGCACAGATTGGCAGCACTGGTGGGCATTAGACATGTGCGGAAATCCGAATTGCTATGCTTCCAAATTTTCTGAATTTCGGATCCAAATTCCTAACGAACATTCGTAATTGTTACAAAAAGTTAACAAAACTAAAAGTTAAAAACCCCAAGAAGTCAGCACAGCACAGGGATGGTGGGAGCCCCTCATAATGATAAATTTATCATAACGAACATTCGTAATTGTTACGAAAAGTTAACGAACCTAACGAAAATTTGCATTTCGTACGAATTCAGACACAAATGACGAAATACGAATTAATTCTAATACGGAACGAAACAAAACAAATTTATTGACGGCGCACATGTCTAGCACTGGGCACTGATTGGTAGCACTGGTGGGCACTGTCGGGACTGCCCTGATTATCAGTGTCGATTTCCCTTTAACACAAGCCGGTTATCGGCTCTCTTTTTCTCTTTCAGCGCGAGGGAAAAAAAGCCGATAACCAGCTTGTGTTGACATCCGTGATCAGCTGTGA
Organism: Lithobates sylvaticus; assembly: GCA_028564925.1. NCBI lineage: Eukaryota > Metazoa > Chordata > Amphibia > Anura > Ranidae > Lithobates > Lithobates sylvaticus. The sequence continues at coordinate 214,908,821 of CM053034.1, read as the reverse complement.
TTGGGCACAGCTGATTACGTTGTAAAGGGCCGCTGTGATTGGCCTTTTACCACAATCTGTGATCAGCTGAGTCTGAAGGACTCAGTTATCACAGAGCGTGCCTCCCGCGAGCCGGAGAGGGCGCAAAAGAAGTGTGATCATGGGAGGATGTCAATAGATGCCCTCTTGGCAAAGTAAGCCAGCACTGTAGCCATCATTAGGCTATAGTGAGGGTGGGAAGGGGTTAAAGTAGCGCAGTGCTAAATAGCAAAAAATGGTCTGGTGATGAGGGGGATAAAACCTTCTGGTAGTTAAGTGGTTAAATAAAATCATTTTATAATGGAGAGAAGATAACATCTCCTGTGTTCATCTGTTTTCACTGTCTACCCATCCCCCGCCGCCTATCTATTCCCATCATCAATGATCCCGACATAATCCCCGTCCATTAGATGTCTGGATAGTGGAATACACACAGCGGGTGTATTAAGCTCTTCTATTGTCAGTCATGTTGTTTATAGCATTTATCATTCACATTGTGCTTTGACACATTCTTTCATTCTCACCCCTGCGTGTTTCGTCCGGCGCATCATTACAAATAATTACAGATTTACAGAAGCTTCAGGGATGGAAGCTGATAGATGCTATCAGTCAAAGCATTCATTCATGTAAACCTAAGCACTAAGACCGCATGGAAGCTGTAACACTAGGTTCACACCTTGTGCATGTTGGGAACGCACGCAAAATTGCTAGCTTTCCCGGCATACACAGAAAAGCGCTGCTATTTAGTATACGCACAGCATTGCCAATTATTGCTAATGACAGCCCCACGCATCTGCTAACGCGCGAGTCTTCAAATGTGCCAAACTGCTTGGTGAGGCAGCACCAGTTTGGCACAGTGGGTTTTTGAAACGGGTCAAGGACTTCTCACTTCTGTACTTCAGCTGCCCTACACGTGATGCATGGAAGACGCCTTAGAAACATGCGTATGTTCAAATCCAGGTTATCGTATGGGTATAATTCACACTATTGCAGTGCTGTGCAGTACAACAAGCTGCATTTTTCTGCACTGCAAATGCACAGAAATGCACTGTAACCATAGGTGTGTGCAGCCTATAGCATTAAAGTGTGCACCCTAAAGCTCAATGGAATAGAGAGGAACCCCTAGGGGTGGGATTTTTAAGGCACTACCAACACACAGTATAGACATTTTTTTTATAATTTTATTAAATGACTGTATAGAAAAATACATGTGACAGTAGACAAAATTTGGACATGGAGACATCAAAATTGTGCAGATTGATGATACAGAGATCCTATACCCAACGCGTTTCGGAGATGAATGTAGTCTCCTTCATCAGGGGGCTTAACAGGAAATATGTAATCTATAAAATACAAATAATCAACAATCAATTCAACATATTTAAACCAAATTGCATTGTCCATGAGGAAACGTGCCATTGACTTAGATTTTGTTGAGTTGCACATACATAGAATCATCCAAATCCAATTTTAAAAACGAGAAAGACCCTGTCACATGGAGTCCACCCGCCATCCCATCCACATTATCCCTGCTTGGAATGAAACTATAATGCCGCGTACACACAATCTGATTTTCCGACAACAAATGTTGGATGTGAGCTTGTTGGTGGAAAGTCCGACCGTGTGTATGCTCCATCGGACATTTGTTGTCGGAATTTCCGCCAACAAATGTTGGCTAGCTGGTTCTCAAATTTTCCGCCAACAAAACTTTGTTGTCGGACTTTCTGATCGTGTGTACACAAGTCCGTCGCACAAAAGTCAACGCATGCTCGGAATCAAGTACGAGCCGGAAGCGCTTGGTCTTGTATAACTCGTGACACTCGTAATGGAGATATCACATGACTTTATCGGCTCGCCATACGTCTTGTACGTCACTACGTTCGTAATTGTTGGCCAACATTTGTGTGACCGTGTGTATGCAAGACAAGTTGGAGCCAACAACCTTCGAACAAAATTACACGGTTTTGTTGTCGGAAAGTCCGATCGTGTGTACGGGGCATAAGAGTAATATCTCAAACCCGATGTAAAAAAAGAAGAAATAAATGTGTGGACCATGCCCCAAAATCAAAGAGGGGCTTTGGTCTTGGGTTGGAGCGGATCACATGGGCTGGGGCCTATAAAGCAGGAGTCCTGAAAAAGATATAATAAAACGTGTATAAAGTAAGAGAAGAAGAATGTGTATAAATCAGAGGGCGGACTGACAACTCGTGGGGCCCCCGGGCAATAGGAGATTATGGGGCCCCCAGGCAATCAGAGATTATGGGGCCACACAGTATACACACGCACAGTATACAATCACACAGTATACACAGACATGTTTCTATTGGCTGAGAAGGTACTGGAGAGGTGGGGCAGCTATAATCTCTGGATTTTTAGACTAAAAGGATGTCGGTAAGGGACATTTCAGAGACAGATGTAAAAAAAAACACAGATTTTTACATACTGTCGCTGGTCTTACTGAGGCTGGCAACCCTGATGGGGCCCCCTAGTGGCCCAGGGCCCTCGGGCAGTGCCCGAGTGGCCGAATGGTCAGTCCGCCCCTGGTATAAATCTATCCACAGTCCAAAAAAGGAACCTTTTTGACACAAATACCTGCAATGAGACGCATCAAGAATTGCTGTAAAACAGGCTGAGAGGGACACAAATATCCGTGGAGGCTGGGAAAAAGATCCAAACCCTAAAGCTCAAACACACATGCATGCGTGTGTGTGTGTGTGTGCATGTGTATACAGTGCATCCGCAAAGTATTCACAGCGCTTTACTTTTTCTACATTTTGTTATGTTACAGCCTTATTCCAAAATGGAATAAATTAATTATTTTCCACAAAATTATACAAACAATATCCCATAATGACAACGTGAAAGAAGTTTGTTTGAAAGTTTTTGCCTATTCTTTTAAAAATAAAAAACAAAAAAAAATCCCATGTACATAAGTATCACAGCCATTGCCATGACACTCACAATTGAGCTCAGGCTCCTCCTGTTTCCACCGATCATCCTTGAGATGTTTCTACAACTTGATTGGAGTCCACCTGTGGTCAATTCAGTTGATTGGACATGATTTGGAAAGGCCACACCCGTCTATATAAGGTCCCACAGTGCATGTCAGCGCACAAACCAAACCATGAAGTCCAAGGAATTGTCTATAGACCTCCGAGACAGGATTGTATGGAGGCAGAGATCTGGGGAAGGGTACAGAAAAATCTCTGCAGCATTGAAGGTCCCAATGAGCACAGTGACCTCCATCATCCGTAAATGGAAGAAGTTTGGAACCACCAGGACTCTTCCTAGAGCGGGCCTCCCGGCCAAACTGAGTGATCGGGGGAGAAGGGCCTTAGTCAGGGAGGTGACCAAGAACCCGATGGTCACTCTGACAGAGCTCCAACAGTTCTCTGTGGAGAGAGGAGAACCTTCCAGAAGAGCAACCACCTCTGCAGCACTCCACCAATCAGGCCTTTATGGTAGAGTGGCCAGACGGAAGCCACTCCTCAGTAAAAGGCACATGACAGCCCACCTGGAGTTTGCCAAAAGGCACCTGAAGGACTCTCAGACCATGAGAAACAAAATTCTCTGGTCTGATGAAACAAAGATTGAATTCTTTGGCCTGAATGGCAAGCGTCATGTCTGGAGGAAACCAAGCACCGCTCATCACCTGGCCAATACCATCTCTACAGTGAAGCATGGTGGTGGTGGCATCATGCTGTGGGGATGTTTTTCAGCGGCAGGAACAGGGAGAATAGTCAGGATCGAGGGAAAGATGAATGCAGCAATGCACAGAGAAATCCTTGATGAAAACCTGCTCCAGAGCTCTCTAGACCTCAGACTGGGGCGAAGGTTCATCTTCCAACAGGACAACAACCCTAAGCACACAGCCAAGATAACAAAGGAGTGGCTACAGGACAACTCTGTGAATGTCCTTGAGTGGCCCAGCCAGAGCCCAGACTTGAACCCGATTAAACATCTCTGGAGAAATCTGAAAATGGCTGTGCACCGACGCTTCCATCCAACCTGATGGAGCTTGAGAGGTCCTACAAAGAAGAATGGGAGAAACTGCCCAAAAATAGATGTGCCAAGCTTGTAGCATCATACTCAAAAAGACTTGAGGCTGCAATTGGTGCCAAAGGAGCTTCAGTATTGAGCAAAGGCTGTGAATACTTATGTACTTTGGATTTTTTAATTATTTATTAAACTTGCAAAGATTTCAAACAAACTTCTTTCACATTATTGGGTATTGTTTGTAGAATTTTGAGGAAAATAATGAATTGAATCCATTTTGGAATAAGGCTGTAACATAACAAAATGTGGGAAAAATGAAGGGCTGTGAATACTTTCCAGATGCACTGTACATACTGACAGTGTCAGTAGAGCAGAGATTGGTGTCAGTCGCTTTTATTTTTATTATGTTATATTTTATTATTTTGTACAATTTAATTTTTATTTTACTACCGGTATTTTCTTTAAAGTGATACTAAAATCTTGCGGTTTTGTTGTTATACTTACCTGCTCTGTGTAATGGTTTTGCACAGAGCAGCCCATATCTTCCTCTTCTCGGGTCCCTCTTCGTTTTTCCTGGCCCCGCCCTCCTGTTGAGTGCCCCCACAGCAAGCAGCTTGCTATGGGGGCACCCAAGCCGAGCCGGAGCTCCCTGTGTTTATTCAGCCACGGCCTGGCCCTGCCCCCTTTCTCCCCTCATTGGCTCACTGACTTTGACAGCAGCAGGAGCCAATGGTGCTGCGTTGTCATCTCAGCGAGGAGGGAGAGTCCCGGACAGTCGAGTCTCTCGTGCAACATTACTGGATCGGAGGGAGCTCAGATAAGTATTAGGGGGGCTGAGGGGGGCTGCTGCACCTTCTGTGCTGCAGCTGCCCCCCAGAGCCCCCCTTTTCCTTACCTGAACCCGATCAATCCAGCAATGAGAACAAGCCCAGCAGCTCCAGCTGCTGTCTCGGGTCCTCATTGGATAGATTGATAGCAGCAGGAGCCATTGGCTTCTGCTACTACCAATCAAATCCAATGACACGAGAGTCAGGGGCGGGGCCAAATCCTGCTGTCTGTGTCATTGGACGCAGCAGCAGGACTCGGGAGAGCACCTGCATGGGTGCCCTCATGGAAATCGGCTCTCCATGGAGGTACTCCATGAAGAGGAGTAAGGAGCACCACCGGGGGACCCCAGAAAAAGAGGATCGGGCCGCTCTGTGTAAAATCCTTGCACAGATCAAGTAATGACATGTTTGTTATTTTAAAAAAAAAACAACAAACCTTTACAATCCCTTTAAAGCAGAGTTCCACCCAAAAATGGAACTTCCGCTTTAAGGGACCCCCCTGACATGCCACATTTGGCATGTAATTTTTTTGGGGGGGGGTGTGCCAGTAACCTCTTTTTAGAGGGTCCCAGCTCCCACTTCCTCCCGGGGGAACCGTGGCACGGAAAGGGAGATCACCACTCCCTCCTCCCTCTCCGCAATCATCTGGGACACGTAGCAGGTCCCAGATGATTGCCCAGCCAGTCACGGCGCGCGCATGCGCAGTGAGTGCCCAGCTGTAAAGCCACAGCCGGGCACCCACAGTTACAATGCCGGCGCCCTAGAGAGGAGAGAGAGACGAGCAGGGCTTCATTCCCCCGCATCGCCGGATCCTTGGACAGGTAAGTGTCCGATTATTAGAAGTCAGCAGCTGCAGTATTTGTAGCTGCTGACTTTTATTTATTTTAAGCAGAACTCAGCTTTAAGATAAAAAAAAAACTTGTCTTTACAACCACTTTATGAGCCCCGTTAGGGGGCTTTGGTGACATATCAGGGGTCTAAACAGGGTGAATCTGAACCAACTGGGGGGATTAGGGTATGCCCAGGCACAGCTGGCACATCTGACATGCACAACTATGGCGGTTTTCTGAAATGGATAAAGGCAGTCACCAGTAGGGCACTTAAAAATTGTTTTCTATGTGCCCCATCCACGGTGCAGCAATTTTTTTGCAATTTTTGTTTATGGAGCCCCGTTAGGGGGCTTTGGTGAAATATCAGGGATCTAAAAAGGGGAAATCTGCACCAAACGGGGCGATTGGGTGTGCCCATAGCTCCCAACTGTCCCTGATTTCGAGGAACTGTCCCTGATTTGGAACAATGTCCCTCTGTCCCTCTTTCCTCCTCATTTGTCCCTCATTTTGATCTGATCTATATAGTTGTATATAAAATGCACTTTTTATCTTTCAAAAGTGTTTCCCAAACCTTTCATCTAATTTTTAAATTGCTGCATTTGTAAATTTTAAAAGCCAATATAAAGGAATAGTCGTGGTAAAAAAAAAGTCCCTTGTGGGGTTAATAAACTTTTTTTTTGGTTAATGCTCCTTTAAGGAGGCGTGGCAAAAAAAAAAAAAACAACAACGAACCTTTACAATCACTTTAAAGTGGTTGTAAACCCTTACAAACCACTTTGGCCTACAGGTAAGCCTAGATTAAGGCTTACCTGTAGGTCCAATAAATATCTCCTAAACCTACACGGTTTAGGAGATATTTACAAAAAGACAGGCACCGCTCCATAGACAGCGGCGCACAAGCGCACTGAACAAGCCACAGATCACGGCGATATGCCGCTCTTTGCGGCTCCCGTGCGCATGCGCGGGAGTGACATCATTGCGACTCCGGCGAATCACAGCGCCGGAGCAGCGAGACCCGGAAGCCCCCCCTGGATGGATGGCGGCGGAGGAGCACGTGAACGAGGGTCGCTTCGGGGGCCTCATTCTCAGGTAAGTTATTCATAATGAGCTAGTATGCTATGCATACTAGCTCATTATGCCTTTGCCTTGCAGGGTGCATTTAAAAATAAAATAAAAAATGAGGCTTTATTTCCTCTTTAAGGCAGAGTACCAACCAAAAATGGAACTTTCGCTTTAAGGGAGGTGGGTTTTTGGCATGTCATTTTTTTGGGGGGGAGCCGGGGGAGTATGTCCTATGCCTACATTTTGCTAGTAGGTGTCCCTCATTCCCATCTCAAAATGTTGGGAGGTATGGGTGTGCCCAGGCACACCGGGCGCACCCTGTGCACATGCCTATGGCTGCAACGCAATGCGGCGCACATAAAACCCTCAAGAAGACAGAAGTGACCTCAAAGGATATGCAAGCTTAGAAAAAATGCATTGCTAATGAGTGTATGCAAAATCGAGCAGTAAACGTGGAGTTTCTGGTGTGAATGGGCCTCAGGGTTGATATGGATCAGCGGAAAGGGCTACTGGAGAAGCTGCGGGCCGGGAGGTAAGTTCATCTTTCTTTCTCAGCCCGCTCCTGGCACTCCATCATGGCGGAAGCAGACACCGATCCTCGCTGTCCTGGGCGGAGGGCCAGATCTCCCTGGCAGCGGTGTCACTGATCCCTGCTCGGGCCACTTAGACTGAAATCCTTCAACCTTACCTTAAGCACTCAGGAAATCAGAGACATTGCAGAGAGCTCGGCCCTCGTGTTCTCCCTCCGGGATTGAAAGAGATATTCCGAACTCCCGCAGATCACAAGACAAACAAACCGCGCAGAATATTTCTGGAGCAAATTCCTCTCCTGTAATGGAGCTTAGCGAGTCTATGGGAAACATTTGCTGGTCAAAGAGCCGTACGTTTTATTTTTATTTTCTGGGCTCGTTCGCGGCTATGTGCGGTGACCCGCGCTCTTCTGAAATGGACAAACGCCGGTCACCAGTAGGGCACACGGAAGGCAGTTGTTTGCTATGTGCCCCCATTCGCAGTGCGGCAGCGTGCAGTGACACGAATGAAGGATTCCACCGGGGTCGGTCAGGTGACCAAATACCTAGGCGTTTGGTCACATGATCTCTGCTGAAGAGAAGCATTAGTGTTAGGGAAAATCTCTCGAATGGAGTCCCAGATAGCGAGAGAACCCTCCCAACTTTACCAAAAACACAAAAAAAGTTTAGACCTTAAAGTGGGGTTGCGGCCAAAAAAAAAAAATGTGGCTTAAAAATCATAAAAAAATTAAAAAAAAATTAATTGGAAAAAAAAATTTTTTTTACTCACCTCTAAATGCCTGTTGCTAGGGGGACCCTCGTAGTCTGCCACCTTCATTGCCCGGGCTAAACGTCACTTCCTGTAGGCGCCGCACAGTCATCTGGGACCTGTCATGTGTCCCAGATGAGTGAGCGTCGAATCCCGGCGCACGGCGCCGCTCGCGCATGCGCAGTGGGTGCCCGGCTGTGAAGCCACAGCCGGGTTCCCACATTAAGAATGCCGGCGCTGCGAGCGGAGTGGGGAACGAGGGGGGGTCTCGTTCCCCCGCATCGCTGGACCCCGGGACAGGTAAGTGTCCGATTATTAAAAGTCAGCAGCTGCAGTATTTGTAGCTGCTGACTTTAAATTTTTTTTTTTTTTTTGTTGGCACTCCTCTTTAAAGAGGAGTTTCCATTAAAACAAAAAAAATTTAAGTCAGCAGCTACAAATACTGCAGCTGCTGACTTTTAATAATCGGACACTTACCTGTTCCAGGGTCCAGCGATGCGGGGGGGGATCAAAGCCCTGCTCATCCTCCCCTCTGCTCGGCGGTGCCGGCATTGTAACTGTGGGCACCCGGCTGTGGCTTCACAGCTGGGCACCCACTGCGCATGCTCGAGCGGCGCCACGCGCCGTGATTGGCCGCGCAGTCATCTGGGACCTGTCACATGTCCCAGATGACTGACAAGAGGGAGGGGGCAGAGCTGAGCCCTTCCTGCGCCGAGGGGAAGTGATGTCACCAGCCCGGGCACTGAAGGAGGCAGACTACGAGGGACCCCCTAGCAACAGGCATTTAGAGGTGAGTTAAAAAAAAATTCCAAATGTTTTTTTTTTTTTTTTAGGAATTTTAATGATTTTTTGTTTTTTTGTGTGCAACCCCACTTTAAGTACACTTTAACCACTTCAGCCCTGGACCATTTTGCTGGCCAAAGACCAGAGCACTTTTTGCGATTCGGCAGTGCGTCGCTTTAACTGACAATTGCGCAGTCGTGCGACGTGGCTCCCAAACAAAATTGACGTCCTTTTTTTCCCCACAAATAGAGCTTTCTTTTGGTGGTATTTCATCACCTCTGCGGTTTTTATTTTTTTGCGCTATAAACAAAAAAAGAGCGACAATTTTGAAAAAAAACGCATTATTTTTTACTTTTTGCTATAATAAATATTCCCAAAAAAATATATAAAAAAACATATTTTTTCCTCAGTTTAGGCCGATACGTATTCTTCTACATATTTTTGGTAAAAGAAATCGCAATAAGCGTTTATTGATTGGTTTGCGCAAAAGTTATAGAGTCTACAAAATAGGGGATAGATTTATGGCATTTTTATTAATAATAATTTTTTTTTTACTAATAATGGCGGCGATCAGCGATTTTTATTGTGACTGCGACATTATGGCGGACACATCGGACACTTTTGACACATTTTTGGGACCATTGTCATTTATACAGCAATCAGTGCTATAAAATTGCATTGATTACTGTAAAAATGTCACTGAAAGGGTTAACCCCTAGGGGGCGGGGGAGTGGTTAAGTGTGTCCTGGGGAGTGATTCTAAGTGTCTGGGGGGGGGGACTAGGAGTGACATGACACTGATCACTGCTCCCGATGACAGGGAGCAGAGATCAGTGTCCTGTCACTAGGCAGAATGGGGACATTCTGTGTTTACATTGGCATCTCCCTGTTCTTCAGCTCCGTGACACGATCGCGGGTATCTCCGCAGACATCGAGTCCGTGGGTCCCGCGGGCATGGTCACGGAGCTCACGGCAGGCACACGCGTGCACGGCGGGAAATTCAAAGTAACGTACGGGACGGGTACGTTACTTTGCCCAGCCGTGCCATTCTGCCGACGTATATCTACAGGATCCGGTCGGCATGTGGTTAAAGGATCCTTTGCATATGTTTTCATTGTTTTCAATGGGAAGGGGCGCTTTAGGAGCGGTAAATACACCGCCCCTACAGCGATCCAAAGATGTGGCTTGCAGAACTTTTTTCAGCGTCCTGCAAGCGCACAGCTCCAGTGTGAAAGCTCTCAGGGCTTTCACATTGAAGTGCACTGAGCGGCTCTTTTAGGGCGCTTTGCAGGCGCTATTTTTAGCACTTTAGTGCCTGCAAAGTGCCTCAGTGTGAAAGGGGCCTTAAGGCGTCAGCATACCGAGACCTTTTTGGACAATTTGATGCTCCCAACTTTGTGGGAACAGTTTGGGGATGGCCCCTTCCCGTTCCAGCATGACTGCGCTCCAGTGCACAACCCCCACATCATAATGCCCCCTCAACCCCAAATGATTTGGACCAGTGCAAGGCATGGATGAGTGAGTTTGGGGTGGAGGAACTTGACTGGCCTGCACAGAGTTCTGACCTCAACCCGACAGAACACCTTTGGGATGAATTGGGCTGGATTCACACCTATGCATTTTAGTGCTTTTTGCATTTTGCAGATTTGCACTACAGAATGTGTTCCATAGGAAACCATGTTACATGGACTGTAGTGCAAATCTGCAAAATGCACTAAAAATGCATAGGTGTGAATCCAGCCTTAGAGTGGAGACTGCGAGCCAAGCCTTCTCGTCCACATCACTGCCTGACCTCACAAATGCTCTTCTGGAAGAATAGTCAAACATTCCCATAGACACACTCCTAAACCTTGTGGACGGCCTTCCCAGAAGAGTTCAAGCTGTTATAGCTGCTATAGGTGGGCCAACTCAATATTGAACACTACGGACTAATGCCCCGTACACACGGTCGGAAAATCCGACCACAAAATCCATCGGATTTTGTCTGACACTGGTGTTGCATACACACGGTCGGACAAAGTTGTCGGAAAATCCGATCATCCTGAACGTGGTGACGTTCGTTGCGTACGACGGAACTACGTAGAGGCTAGTAGCCAATAGCTTTGGTCTTGTAATGTGATCTGAGCATGCGTGGCACTTTGTCCGTCGGAATTCTCTACACACGATCGGAAAAAGTCCGGTGTTGTTGGAAAATTTGAGAGCAGGATCTCAAACTTTTTCCGTCTGAAATTCCGACGGAAAAAGTCCGATGGAGCCCACATACGGTCGGAATTTCCGACAACTTGGTCCGATAGGACATTTTCCGTCGGAAAATCCGACCGTGTGTACGGGGCATTAGAGTGGAGATTGCGAGCCAGGCCTTCTCGTCCACATCACTGCCTGACCTCACAAATGCACTTCTGGAAGAATGGTCAAACATTCCCATAGACACTCCTAAACCTTGTGGACGGCCTTCCCAGAAGAGTTGAAGCGGTTATAGCTGCAAAGGGTGGGCCAACTCAATATTGAACCCTACGGACTAAGACTGGGATGCCATTCTTGCAGGGGTCAAGTCCTGGGGAAAAAAGTGTGGGAACTCCCACCCAAGATCCACTCGCCCACCAAAAAAAAAAATGATACGCTCATATGCACGAACGCTTCAAAAGTGGTATTTTTCATCCAATTTTCGTATTGTGTGTATGAAGCTTAACTGTTAGTACATAAAAAATGCAAATGTGAACATCATGTTCTGATCTTTATTGGGAATGTTATTTTGTATATAGAGTGTTTATGTGGTGAGTTTACACTTTTCATTGAACAGAGTTTGGATAACACAGGGTTAAACAGAAAGGTCATAAATAAACTGCACATTATCTGGACAGACTGCTTGGGGAGATAGTGATGTGTTCCTGCTTAGGAGATGTATGTTAGCTTGGGGGGCTGCAAACTCTGCAGAGCTCCAACACACACTCGCTGCTATTCCAACCCTTCACATATTTCCACATAAACTTCCCTCCTGGCATTAAACTTTGCCAGGTACTGTGCTCAGCTTACCACCCCAAACTGATGTTCCTCCCTCAGCTCACCTCTCTCCCTGCATGTCCTGTGAGCAGAATAGCTGTGCTCCTCCTCTGGGTTCTCTCATCATATGGCACTGAAGATAGAGGAGGGGGGGGGATTCAGCGGGACACACAGAGCATGTATGCAGGAGACTGGGGGGGGATGAGGAGACAGAAAATCAAGATTGGCCGGCGGGGAGGAGCGCATCACGGGAGGTCTGACTAAATACAATCTCTTAGCAGCAGGGACCTGATCTACCTGTCAGCTAGCTGTGATTGACAGGTAGATCGAAGCGGAAGCTGTCATGGGGCCCCCTACTGGCAATGCCTGAATGGTCAGGTGTGCGGCATTTACTATTGCGAACTGTGTCGGCAGCTGCTAGTGTAGCACCTGCCACACAGCTCGCATACTTCAAAGTCTTGCAGGACACGGCTGCTAACGGGAACTGAGTTCCTGCTGTGGAAAAAGTACAGGAACTCCGTTCCCATGCGTTCCCGCAGGACTTGAGCCCTGCATTCTTGTATATACACTATATTACCAAAAGTATTGGGACGCCTGCCTTTACACACACATGAGCTTTAATGGCATCCCAGTCTTAGTCCATAGGGTTCAATATTGAGTAACCCATACAAAATGAATGAGCTGTCTTAACACCTAACACTTTAAGTCATGCCAAGATGCGCATTAACTCACTGCAACGGAACGCTTGTAAAAGGGCCCTTAGGCACACTAATGCGTCATACCCTCAATGTGTATTCCATTATGGTAGCCCATTTCCAAATGAATGGAATGCCAACGCACCAAAAAAAGCGCATTCACCATTTTTGGCAGCACAAGTTAGTGAATTGTCATATTGGGTTGCAATGCACGTCTGTCAGTAAGATGTGTTGGGGGTTCCATTCAAAATGAATGATGCACCAATACAAGTATTGAGTGGTCAGGCGTTGCAGTAACGCCTGCAGTAGCATGTGCGTTAGACCCCTTTCACACTGGCGTTTTTTCAGGCGTTTTTCAGGCGCTTTAGCGTTAAAAAAAGAGCCTGAAAGAAGCCTCATCTGCAATCCCAATGTGAAAGCCCGAGTGCTTTCACACTGAGACCCCTTTCACACTATGGCGTTTTTCAGGCGATTTTGCGTTAAAATAAGCGCCTGTAAAGCGCCTGAAAGAAGCCGCAACTGCAATCCCAATGTGAAAGCCCAAGTGCTTTCACACTGAGGCGCTGCGCTGGCAGGGAGTCAAAAAAAGTCCTGCAAGCAGCTTCTTTGAAGCGCTTTTGGAGCGGTGAATACACGGCTCCTAAAGCGCCCCTTCCCATTGAAATCAATGGGAAGCGCCTGCTAAATGCCTGAAAAGTGCCTGCAAAGCGATTTTGGCAGCAGCGCTTTGTGGGCGCTTTTAACCCTTTATTTGGCCACTAGCAGGGGTTAAAAGCGCCCCACTAGCGCTCGAAAAAGGCTGGTAAAGCGCCGCTAGTTTAAGCAGCGTTTTACGAGCGTTTTTCGGGCGCTGGCAGTGTGAAAGGGCTCTTAGACCCCTTTCACACTGGGGCGTATTTCAGGCATTTTTTAGGCGCTTTAGCGTTAAAAAAAAGCGCCTGTAAAGCGCCTGAAAGAAGCCGCAACTGCAATCCGAATGTGAAAGCCAGAGTGCTTTCACACTGAGGCGCTGCGCTGGCAGGGCGTCAGAAAAAGTCCTGCAAGCAGCTTCTTTGCAGCGCTTTTGGAGCGGTGAATACACCGCTCCTAAAGCGCCTCTTCCCATTGAAATCAATGGAAAGCGCCTGAAAAATGCCTGAAAAGCGCTCGTAGCAGCTGCGCTTTGTGGGCGCTTTTAACCCTTTTTTGGCCACTAGCAGGGGTTAAAAGCGCCCCACTAGCGTTCGAAAAACGCTGGTAAATCGCCGCTAGTCTAAGACTAGTGGCGCTTTACAAGCGTTTTTTCGGGCGCTGGCAGTGTGAAAGGGCTCTTAAAGCAATTGGGCTTTCACATTGGGATTGCAGATGAGGCTTCTTTCAAGCGCTTTACAGGCGCTTTTTTTAACGCTAAAGCGCCTGAAAAAGGCCCCAGTGTGAAAGGGGTCTTACAGCAATATGACAGCATGAATGGGCTTTTAGCGTTTCAGAAGTTAGCTGATCACCGAATGGGTTAAATGCCCGATGACCGCAGTCATTTCACTCATTGAGAGCTATTGATTTCCGGCGTGGATTTATTGGCGAGCCATTTCCACTAATGGACTTTAGAAGCCCCATTCCCACGTTTAAAACGAAAGGGGCGATCCGCAGTCCCGTCCATTTATCGATCCCATAAGCATCCATTCAGCTGCCTCGGAAAAGTCAGCCTCTGATTGCCGTTATGCAATTGTCCTGGGAGAGGCTCGGCAAATAAGGCGCAATTTGCTGGGTGCTTCAGCCCCATTAGGCGGAAAGTGCTGAGACAGACAAATAAACAGGGGGCTGAATAGGTGAGATTAAATGAGAAGATTGTCATTTCTCCGAAGAGATCTCTAAATCGCCGGCTCCCGAAGAGCCATGAATCTTGTTTACGGCACACCGAGGATGCAAAAAATGTGTCTGTGCAAGGATTGGCCGGTCTTATTTATAGGGCCTTATATAATAGAGATTCATGACCGTGCCAGCTAATGCAACCAGGAACTAATGGGACAATATAATAAAACAATGAAGGATGGAAATGCCACAATCTACCAATGATGTCATGGCTGAAGCCCTGTGCCCAACCTGCAGCCCAGGGGTCACATGCAGCTCATTGGCCATTTGTGTGTGGCCCTCAGGGCCCCTGCAGGCACAAATCCGTGTTTCCTTATTCCCAGTTATAGCAGTCATTTCTAGCAGTCTCCAGCCTATGACCCCCGTCTGCAGAAACTCCTTTACAATCTTCAACAGTTTGCAGTCTCTGACCATCCCTTGATTCATGTCTGCAGTCTCTGACCATCTCCTGTATCATGTCTTCAGTCTCTGAGCATCTCCTGTATCATGTCTGCAGTCTCTGAGCATCTTCTGTATCATGTCTGCTGTCTCTGACCATCCCTTGTACCATGTCTGCAGTCTTTGACCATCTCCTGTATCATGTCTGCAGTCTCTGACCATCTCTTGTATCATGTCTGCTGTCTCTGACCATCTCTTGTATCATATATTCAGTCTTTGACCATCTCTTGTATCATGTCTGCAGTCTCTGACCATCTCCTGTATCATGTCTGCAGTCTCTGACTATCTCCTGTATCATGTCTGCAGTCTCTGACCATCCTTGTATAATGTCTGCAGTCTCTGACCATCTCTTGTATCATATCTGCAGTCTCTGACCATCTCCTGTATCATGTCTGCAGTCTGTGACCATCTCCTGTATCATGTCTGCAGTCTCTGACTATCTCCTGTATCATGTCTGCAGTCTCTGACCATCCCTTGTATAATGTCTGCAGTCTCTGACCATCTCTTGTATCATATCTGCAGTCTCTGATCATCTCCTGTATCATGTCTGCAGTCTGTGGCCATCTCTTGTATCATATCTGCAGTCTCTGACCATCTCCTGTATCATGTCTGCAGTCTCTGACCATCCCTTGTATAATGTCTGCAGTCTCTGACCATCTCTTGTATCATATCTGCAGTCTCTGACCATCTCCTGTATCATGTCTGCAGTCTCTGATCATCTCTTGTATCATGTCTGCAGCCTCTGACCATCCCTTGTATAATGTCTGCAGTCTCTGACCATCTCTTGTATCATGTCTGCAGCCTCTGACCATCCCTTGTATAATGTCTGCAGTCTCTGACCATCTCTTGTATCATATCTGCAGTCTCTGACCATCTCTTGTATCATATCTGCAGTCTCTGACCATCTCCTGTATCATGTCTGCAGTCTCTGACCATCCCTTGTATAATGTCTGCAGTCTCTGACCATCTCTTGTATCATATCTGCAGTCTCTGACCATCTCCTGTATCATGTCTGCAGTCTCTGACCATCTCCTGTATCATGTCTGCAGTCTCTGACCATCTCCTGTATCATGTCTGCAGTCTCTGACCATCTCCTGTATCATGTCTGCAGCCTCTGACCATCCCTTGTATAATGTCCGCAGTCTCTGACCATCTCTTGTTTCTTGAGATCTAATTGCTCAACGCAAACCTCATCTTTTGTATTCGACCAACAAAAACTGGTTATTTAATTGCATTTGTGCACGCAAAATTGAATTTTAATTTATTTTTAATTGAAAATATAGATTTAATAAGCTATTGGACAAATATTGCGTAACATTAAAAAAAATACAACTGTCACTGTCAGTAAAAAAAATCTATAAAATTTGTATTTGGAAAATAAATAACAAAAGAATAAAACTGTATTTATAAAATTAATAAATAATGTATTTAGAAAATAAATAAAAACATGAACAAAAAATGTATTTAGAAAATAAATAAAAAAAAGAATAAGGTCCCTTCCACACGGGCGCCTATGTGTAGCGGGATCCGCTTTTCTCATCGGGGGGGGGGGGGGATCTCTTTTGTATTCGACCAACAAAAACTGGGTATTATATTGCATTTGCGCACGCTAAATTGAATTTATTTTTAATTGAAAATATAGATTTAATAAGCTATTGGGCAAATATCGCGTAATATTAAAAAAAATACAACTGTCACTATTTTATTGCACATGGTCACTGCTTTCAGAAAATATAGAATGCTTGAGGGAGTTTTATGTAATCTTCAGGCCTACAATGTGCAAAACATTAAAAAGTCTCTGGAAACAAAAGGATCAAAATAAAATAAATAAATAAATACAATTATTTGGAAAAAGAAACAGAATGTATTTTGAAAAGAAATAATAATAAAAAAGAATGTTTGTATTTAGAAAATAAATAAAAATGTATTTAGAAAACAAATAAAAATGAATTTAGAAAATAAATAAAAAAAAGTATTTAAAAAATAAATAAAAATGTATTTAGAAAACAAATAAAAATGAATTTAGAAAATAAATAAAAAAATCTATAAAATTTATATTGGGAAAATAAATAACAAAAGAATAAAATTGTATTTAGAAAATTAAAAAATAAATAATGTATTTAGAAAATAAATAAAAACATAAATAAAAAATGTATTTAGAAAATAAATTAAAAAAAAGAATAAGGTGTGGCGGGATCCGCTTTTCTCAGCGGGAGATCTCCCGGCTGGTGCCCGCTGAGGAGGCGGGTGACAGGTGCGTATCTGCTCCGCTATGCAGAGCAGACACGGACACAGCCCGCTCTTGTCTATGGGGTAATCGGATGGAATCCAATGCCAGTCCCCTATCTGTCTGTTTTTGGTGGGCAGAATCGGATTTGACGGTGACGGGTGTCACATGTGTCCTCTGACATCCGCCGCTCCATAGAAGAGACTGGAGTGTCCGATCAGCTCAGCGTAAAAAAAAGGACAGGAGGACCTGATCGGATTGCCCGTGTGAAAGGGGCCTTAAATGTATTTAGAAAAAAAAAGCAATAAAATTTGTATTTAGAAAATAAATAACAAAAGAATAGAACTGTATTTAAAAAAAAATGCATTTAGAAAATAAATAAAAGAAAAAAAAGAATAAAAATGTATATATATATAAAAAAAAAAATGTATTTAGAAAAATAAAAAATTAAATAAAAATGTATTTAGAAAAATAAAAAAAGGATTTAGAAAATAAATTGAAAAAAAATTGTTTTTAGAAAATAAATAAAAAAAAATGTAAAAAATTTTAGGAAAATAAAATAAAATCTTCCCCTCAATTTTAACCATCTTCCCTGTCCCTGCTGAAGAAAAGCAGGCCCAAACCATGATGCTGCCACCACCATGTTTGACAGTGGGGATGGTGTGTTGAGGGTGATGAGCTGTGTTGCTTTTACGCCAAACATATCGTTTTGCATTGTGGCCAAAAAGTTCGATTTTGGTTTCATCGGACCAGAGCACCTTCTTCCACAGGAGGTGGCTTGTGGCAAACTTTAGACAAGACTTTTTATGGATATCTTTGAGAAATGGCTTTCTTCTTGCCACTCTTCCATAAAGGCCAGATTTGTGCAGTGTACGACTGATTGTTGTCCTATGGACAGACTCTCCCACCTCAGCTGTAGTTCTCTGCAGTTCATTCAATTAGGAAAATAAATAGTATGTATGAGTTCGATGTAACAAACCCAGAGTTTCCTCTCAATGAACAGAATATCTCCTTGCGGAATATTTTTTATTTATTTTTTTCCTCGCAGGCCTCTTATGTTGTCAGGCTCACTTGTTTTGTTTTCATGCGTGCAAGCAAAGAGCCCGAGGAAGGAGCCGGCGCGATCATCAAACCTTCCATTTGCCAAACAATCGAATCAATCTTTGAAGAAACGGCTTCTGAAAAGAAACAGTGGTTTCTGGGATGTGATCCCTGACGGGGAAGCGGTAAAGAGTTTTTTTCCTGCTTTGGACAGTAAACAGCGTAAACATCAAAGAGCGCGGTCTGCGGAATGTTTATGCCAATATTTTCTTTTTTTAGCTAAAGTGAAATAAACTGTTCAGTTATACACTCTATAAATGATAAATGTGCTCCTTGGGGGGGTCGGGTCTGCCTGCTGTATGATCACATGATCTGTCTGCCTATCACATGGCATGTCTAAGGCGCTGTTCACACCATGCGAAGGAGCGCGTGCATTTCAGTGCGCTGTGTGTAGGGCAGCCTACTAATTTCAATGGGCAAAAAAATTAAGAAATAAAAAATAAAATTCATATTTAAAACTTAAAAAAAAGAATAACAATGGACTTAGAAAATAAATGAATAAATAAATAAGTGTATTTAGAAAATACATTTAAAAAATAATAAAATGTATTTAGAAAATAAATTTAAAAAAAAGAAATAAAATTGTATTTAGAAAAAAATATATGCTATTTAGAAAATAAATAAAAAAACTATATATATATATATTTAGAAAATAAATAAAAAATAAAAAAGTTATGCATTTAGAAAAAAAAATAATAAAAATGTATTTAGAAAATAAATAAATACATTTAGAAAAAAAAATAATAAAATGTATTTAGAAAAAAAATAAAAAATATTTAAATAATGTATTTAGAAAAAAAATAAAAAAAAATAATGAAATTGTATTTAGAAAAAAAAAGCTATTTAGAAAATAAATAAAAAAAAGAATAAAATGTATTTAGAAAATAAATTAAAAAATACATAAATAATCTATTTATCTAGTTTGGAGACTACCACAAGTCTTAAACAAGCCCTTAACGCGTCATCTACAGAAAATTTGGAGTTCTATCATTTTTCGCTGTTTCATTGGCACACACAAAAGTTTAAGGCTCGACATATTTGGCATCTAATTGCTCAACGCAAACCTCATCTTTTGTATTCGACCAACAAAAACTTTTCTAAATACATTATTTGTGTATTTTTTAATGTATTTAGAAAATAAATAAAAAATAAATAATGTATTTAGAAAAAAAAATAAAAATAAAATAAATAAATAATGTATTAAAAAAATAAATAGAAAAATAAATAAAAAGAATAAATTGTATTTAGAAAAAACATGAAAAATGAATACAACATGTGGGAAACATGCAAAAGAACGGTCCCTGACCCGTAAGGAAAATCGTGCCACACTGAACTACGCGGTTTGGCGTGATTTTGCTGATGCCTGCCATACAGCAGTTTAACAGGACAGGTTCCACCCAGAACAGGCCTCGCCATGGTCGACCAAAGAAGTTGAGTGCTCGTGCTCAGCGTCATATCCAGAGGTTGTCTTTGGGAAATAGATGTATGAGTGCTGCCAGCATTGCTGCAGAGGTTGAAGGGGTGGGGGGTCAGCCTGTTAGTGCTCAGACCATACGCCGCACACTGCATCAAATTGGTCTGCATGGCTGTCGCCCCAGAAGGAAGCCTTTTCTAAAGATGATGCACAAGAAAGCCCGCAAACAGTTTGCTGAATCTAAGAAGACTAAGGACATGGATTACTGGAACCATGTCCTGTGGTCTGATGAGACCAAGATAAACTTATTTGGTGTCAGATGGTGACAAGCGTGTGTGACGGCAACTCGGTGAGGAGTACAAAGACAAGTGTGTCTTGCCTACAGTCAAGCATGGTGGTGGGAGTGTCATGGTCTGGGGCTGCATGAGTGATGCCGGTGTCCTGACGAATACTGTCCCCCATCGGATAGTGTCCGCCCTGTACTGCGCTTGTGCATTACGGAGGACAAGGAGATGCCGAAGGTCTCTGAAGATGAACGGCGCCTGCGCACTGAGTTCAGGTTCAAGCTTCACCATGCAAGTGGACATAGAGTTAGAATAAAAAATGGCAGAGCGAAGCGAGGCCGTGCCTGAAGCGTGGCGAGCAAAGCGAACCCGCAAGGGGCCCTGTAACTAAGTGCTACCGTATGTCCACTTGCATGGTGGGGCTTGAACCTGGACTCAGGGCAGAAGGTACTAGCAACTGTGCAGGCGCGGTTCATCTTTGGAGACTTTCGGAGTCTCCTTGTCCTCCGTACTGCGCCTTCAGAGACTGGAAACCCTATTGAGCATCTGTGGGACATCCTTAAACGGAAGGTGGAGGAGCGCAAGGTCTCTAACATCCACCAACTCTGTGATGTCATCATGGAGGAGTGGAAGAGGACTCCAGTGGCAATTAGTGGCAGTGGGTTAAGGCAGTGCTGGAAAATAATGGTGGCCACACAAAATATTGACACTTTGGGCCCAATTTGGACATTTTCACCTAGTGTACTCACTTTTGTTGCCAGCGGCTTAGACATTAATGGCTGTGTGTTGAGTTATTTTGAGGGGTTGTCCTGTCGGATACTGTCGAAGATGAACGGCACCTGCGCCGTGAGTCCAGGTTCAAGCCCCACCATCCAAGTGGACATAGAGTTAGAATCCAAAAGAGCTGAGCGCAGCGAGGCCGTGCCCGAAGCGTGGCGAACGAAGCGAGGGGCCCTCTAACTATTTGCAGCACTATGTCCACTTGGATGGTGGGGCTTGCACCTCGACTCACGGCGCAGGCGCCGTTCTTCTTCGGAGATTATCTGAATCTCCTTGTCCTCCGTACTGCACAAGCGCTGCGCCTGCGCAGTACGGGATGGACAAAATTTGATGGGTGGACATTTTCCAACAGAACAGGGACAGCAAATTTACACTGTTATACAAGCTGTACACTCACTACTTTACATTGTAGCAAAGTGTCATTTTTTCAGTGTTGTCACATGAAAAGAGAGAATAAAATATTTACAAAGATGTGAGGGGTGTACTCACTTTTGTGAGATACTGTGTATATATATATGGGGGTGTATAGTATAGATTTAAGGGGTGTACAATATATATATATATATATATATACATAAGGTGATGTATATTGTATGTATGTATGTATATATATACATGGGGTGTATAGTGTATATATATATATATATATAAGGTGGTGTATAGTGTATATATATATATATATATAAGGTGGTGTATAGTGTATATATATATATATATATATATATATATATATATATATATAAGGTGGTGTATATAGTGTGTATATATATATATATATATATAAGGTGGTGTATATATATATATATATATATATATATAAGGTGGTGTATAGTGTATATATATATATATATAAGGTGGTGTATAGTGTGTATATATATATATATATATGGTGGTGTATAGTGTATATATATATATATAAGGTGGTGTAGTACATATACACTATATGGGGGGGTGTACAATATATATATATATATATATATATATATATATATATATATATATATATATACACATAAGGTGATGTATAGTGTATGTATGTATATATATACATGGGGTGTATAGTGTATGTATATATATAAGGTGGTGTATAGTGTATATATATATATATAAGGTGGTGTGTTACATATACAGTATATGGGGGGTGTATATCTATAAAACTCCTATAGCTGAGTGTAGGAGGAGAAGCGATCATTGTATGTGACCAACACTCATCGGTATACGGGACCCATGGAGTTCGGTGTGGACGGATACAGGTCGGTACGGGGGGGTGATCGGTGTCGGGCACACTCAGAGCTCTCAGTGTGGAGGGGGCGGGTCGGTGGGCGGAGCTCGGCGCGCATGCCCGGTACTGGCACGGAGTCTCCGGGTCACACACACATAGTCGGGGGGGATGCGGTGGTGTCCCGGGCGGTTGCAGTGAGCGGAGAAGACTGTGGCCCGGCACGGTGACTCGGATCGGGGCTGTGGCGGTGCTCCGGGATATGTGGCTCCTCTACCTCCTGCTGGGCTGTGTGGGTGAGTACCGGACCGCTCGGCGCCGGGCTGTCACTGTACACAGGGCGGGTCACGTGTCACCGGGCTGGTCCCGCCCTCCTCTGTCTGGGGTCACTCGGGGCCCCCGGGGTGCAGACCGGGGCCCTCATCAGCCTGCTGGGGGAATGTTTAGCTTCATCACCCCCTCCTCCCCCCTCCATCACATCCTCCTCCATACATTCTATGGGAGGACATCTCACCTCTCATCACCTCCCATCCACACTACATTCTGATGTTTAACTACTTTTCATGTTATTGGTGCTTCACCCCCCAACACTTGCCTTCACCCCCCAACCCTTGCCTTCACCCCCCCAACCCTTGCCTTCACCCCCCCCCCCCCCCCAACCCTTGCCTTCACCCCCCCAACCCTTGCCTTCACCCCCCCAACCCTTGCCTTCACCCCCCCAACCCTTGCCTTCACCCCCCCAACCCTTGCCTTCACCCCCCCAACCCTTGCCTTCACCCCCCCCAACCCTTGCCTTCACCCCCCCAACACTTGCCTTCACCCCCCCCAACCCTTGCCTTCACCCCCCCCCCCCCAACCCTTGCCTTCATCCTCGCGTACTTCTTCCCTTCATCCTCGCGTACTTCTTCCCTTCCCTTCCCTTCATCCTCGCGGACTTCTTCCCTTCATCCTCGCGGACTTCTTCCCTTCCCTTCCCTTCCCTTGATCCTCGCGGACTTCTTCCCTTCCCTTGATCCTCGCGGACTTCTTCCCTTCCCTTCATCCTCGCGGACTTCTTCCCTTCCCTTCATCCTCGCGGACTTCTTCCCTTCCCTTCATCCTCGCGGACTTCTTCCCTTCCCTTCATCCTCGCGGACTTCTTCCCTTCCCTTCATCCTCGCGGACTTCTTCCCTTCCCTTCATCCTCGCGGACTTCTTCCCTTCCCTTCCCTTCCCTTCCCTTCCTCCTCGCGGACTTCTTCCCTTCCCTTCCCTTCCCTTCCTCCTCGCGGACTTCTTCCCTTCCCTTCCTCCTCGCGGACTTCTTCCCTTCCCTTCCCTTCCTCCTCGCGGACTTCTTCCCTTCCCTTCCTCCTCGCGGACTTCTTCCCTTCCCTTCCCTTCATCCTCGTGGACTTCTTCCCTTCCTCCTCGCGGACTTCTTCCCTTCCTCCTCGCGGACTTCTTCCCTTCCTCCTCGCGGACTTCTTCCCTTCCCTTCCCTTCATCCTCGCGGACTTCTTCCCTTCCCTTGATCCTCGCGGACTTCTTCCCTTCCCTTCCCTTGATCCTCGCGGACTTCTTCCCTTCCCTTGATCCTCGCGGACTTCTTCCCTTCCCTTCCCTTGATCCTCGCGGACTTCTTCCCTTCCCTTCCCTTGATCCTCGCGGACTTCTTCCCTTCCCTTCCCTTGATCCTCGCGGACTTCTTCCCTTCCCTTGATCCTCGCGGACTTCTTCCCTTCCCTTCCCTTCCCTTGATCCTCGCGGACTTCTTCCCTTCCCTTGATCCTCGCGGACTTCTTCCCTTCCCTTCCCTTGATCCTCGCGGACTTCTTCCCTTGATCCTCGCGGACTTCTTCCCTTCCCTTCATCCTCGCAGACTTCTTCCCTTCCCTTGATCCTCGCGGACTTCTTCCCTTCCCTTCCCTTGATCCTCGCGGACTTCTTCCCTTCCCTTGATCCTCGCGGACTTCTTCCCTTCCCTTGATCCTCGCGGACTTCTTCCCTTCCCTTGATCCTCGCGGACTTCTTCCCTTCCCTTCCCTTCCCTTCCCTTCCCTTGATCCTCGCGGACTTCTTCCCTTGATCCTCGCGGACTTCTTCCCTTCCCTTCATCCTCGCAGACTTCTTCCCTTCCCTTCATCCTCGCGGACTTCTTCCCTTCCCTTCATCCTCGCGGACTTCTTCCCTTCCCTTCCCTTCATCCTCGCGGACTTCTTCCCTTCCCTTCCCTTCCCTTGATCCTCGCGGACTTCTTCCCTTCCCTTGATCCTCGCGGACTTCTTCCCTTCCCTTGATCCTCGCGGACTTCTTCCCTTCCCTTGATCCTCGCGGACTTCTTCCCTTCCCTTGATCCTCGCGGACTTCTTCCCTTCCCTTGATCCTCGCGGACTTCTTCCCTTCCCTTGATCCTCGCGGACTTCTTCCCTTCCCTTGATCCTCGCGGACTTCTTCCCTTCCCTTGATCCTCGCGGACTTCTTCCCTTCCCTTGATCCTCGCGGACTTCTTCCCTTCCCTTGATCCTCGCGGACTTCTTCCCTTCCCTTCATCCTCGCGGACTTCTTCCCTTGATCCTCGCGGACTTCTTCCCTTCCCTTCCCTTCATCCTCGCGGACTTCTTCCCTTCCCTTCCCTTGATCCTCGCGGACTTCTTCCCTTCCCTTGATCCTCGCGGACTTCTTCCCTTCCCTTGATCCTCGCGGACTTCTTCCCTTCCCTTGATCCTCGCGGACTTCTTCCCTTCCCTTGATCCTCGCGGACTTCTTCCCTTCCCTTGATCCTCGCGGACTTCTTCCCTTCCCTTGATCCTCGCGGACTTCTTCCCTTCCCTTGATCCTCGCGGACTTCTTCCCTTCCCTTCCCTTGATCCTCGCGGACTTCTTCCCTTCCCTTCCCTTGATCCTCGCGGACTTCTTCCCTTCCCTTCCCTTCCTCCTCGCGGACTTCTTCCCTTCCCTTCCCTTCCCTTCCCTTCCTCCTCGCGGACTTCTTCCCTTCCCTTCCCCTTCCCTTCCCTTCCCTTCATCCTCGCGGACTTCTTCCCTTCCCTTCCCTTCATCCTCGCGGACTTCTTCCCTTCCCTTCCCTTCATCCTCGCGGACTTCTTCCCTTCCCTTCATTGTGACGACCAGGAAGGGAAGTGTGTCCTTCTTTTTACCGTCACATACTTCCCATCTCTTCCCTCCCCCATGGCACCCCCTTTGGCTGCACAGGAAGTGACCCCCCCCCATGTAAGATCAGAGCCCCCCGTCCTCTATCAGTGCTCGGGGCGGGTGATGGATGTATGTAGGTTGGAGATGTGATGTGGGGGGGTCCTGGCTGTACATTGTTATTGTTGGTACAGAATATAAATACAATACTGTGTGGCACATGATGTGTAAATGTATCAGAAAACGATCATATATTGGTAAAGTGTGTAAATCTATATGGACTCCATTGACTATCTGATAAGAGACAATCATTGCTGTGGTCTCCACTCTCCACCCTCGGCGGTGTCCGGTCAGTCCCGGACCCGTGTCTTATATTTGGATTGGTTCACTGGCACCCTACTTCCCTACTTTGTTTCTTTACTCCGTCCTGACCCTAAATGTGATTAGAAACCTGTTATTACCCCCCCTCCCCCCCCTCATTTAATCTTTGTGCCCCACCACCACTCGGGTACCTTCCTCCCTCTTCATGACCTCCTAAGCGTTTTGCATCTTCTGGTTTGAAGTCTTCTCCGGGGCGATCGGTGCATGCGCAGTGACTTCCCATGGGTGTGATTGGTGCCGCACTCCTGGCATCTCTGGTGTCAGAATACAACCTCATTCAAACCTCTGGGGGGTCACTGGCTGGGCAGACATGGCGAGGATCGGAGCACGTTATTGGCCGAGGAGGAGGGTACTGTACATGCCAAGGAGAGACCAGCAAACCCCCAGGATTCTAGGTGAGGTCACACCAGGCCACCCTTTCTCAGCGGTGGAGGAACCCTTAAAGAAACTTTCCGGTTTCAGGAACACCTACTAATAATTCTTCTGTCTATCGGTTGTATTACATTAGTGTCAGGGCTGAGTTGTGAAATATAAGAATAAAGAATGTGTTGTACTTCGCAAATGTGAGACTCGGAGCTCTGCTATACAACACATTATTCTCAGTAGTAATAAGATCAAACAATAATAACGATGGTTGGAAAAAGAATGCAGATAGTGAAGTACTACAGTGTTCTCTCACTTTGGTGGTCAGTGAGAAGAATGCTCCTCACATTGGTGGCCAGTGAGAAGAATGCTCCTTACGTTGGTGGCCAGTGGGAAGAATGCTCCTTACGTTGGTGGCCAGTGGGAAGAATGCTCCTTACGTTGGTGGCCAGTGGGAAGGATGCTCCTCACGTTGGTGGCCAGTGGGAAGAATGCTCCTTACGTTGGTGGCCAGTGAGAAGAATGCTCCTTACGTTGGTGGCCAGTGAGAAGGATGCTCCTTACGTTGGTGGCCAGTGGGAAGGATGCTCCTCACGTTGGTGGCCAGTGGGAAGGATGCTCCTCACGTTGGTGGCCAGTGGGAAGGATGCTCCTCACGTTGGTGGCCAGTGGGAAGGATGCTCCTCACGTTGGTGGCCAGTGGGAAGGATGCTCCTCACGTTGGTGGCCAGTGGGAAGGATGCTCCTCACGTTGGTGGCCAGTGGGAAGGATGCTCCTCACGTTGGTGGCCAGTGGGAAGGATGCTCCTCACGTTGGTGGCCAGTGGGAAGGATGCTCCTCACGTTGGTGGCCAGTGGGAAGGATGCTCCTCACGTTGGTGGCCAGTGGAATGAACACCTCCCTTACAGATAGATAAAAGAGATCATTGGTGTCAGTGGTTATCCGAAGGGCAGAATTTTCTCATTTCTGGAGGAACCCCTAACAACCTCTGGAGGAACTCTCCCAGAACCTTGGTTGACAAAGGCTGTGTTAGGTGGCGGGGAAGGGTGAGCTCCGAGGTACTCAGCTGAATGACAGCTTCCTGATCTGTTATCAGCTATACAGGCAGTCCCCGAGTTATGAACACCTGAGGTACGAACGACTCCTACTTACGAACGGCCTCAAATGCCGGCCACTTGTGCTCCACGCTGGTCCTGGATACCTCCGGACACATCCAATACAGCAGTACTGCATGGCCAGAAGAGCCCCAGATAACATAACAAGCGTCCAGAACATCCCACATCCATTCACAGGCGGACCGGACCGGAAGTTACACTTACAAATGCAGTGTTGCGACTTACAAACAAACCTATAGTCCCTATTGTGTTCGGAACTCGGGGACTTCCTTTATGGGAATGGTGGTGACATCCATCATTATTATTATTATTATTATTATTATTATTATTGGTACTTGTATAGCACCGTCAATTTATGCAGTGCTTTACATATATATTATATATATTTATTTATTTTATTATTCTCCAGGGTCTCTGCTTTCAGAAAATATTATATTTTGATAGGTTTTATGTAATCTGTAGGCCCAAATGTGCATTTGACATCCTTGGGCAGCTATATGGGCCCAGGACCTCTGCCCTTGCACACACATGAACTTTAATGGCATCCCAGTCTTAGTCCGTAGGGTTCAATATTGAGTCGGCCCACCCTTTGCAGCTATAACAGCTTCAACTCTTCTGGGAAGGCTGTCCACAAGGTATAGGAGTGTGTCTATGGGAATGTTTGACCATTCTTTCTAGAAGGCCTGGCTCACAGTCTCCACTCTAATTCATCCCAAAGGTGTTCTATCAGGTTGAGGTCAGGACTCTGTGTAGGCCAGTCAAGTTCCTCCACCCCAAACTCTCTCATCCATGTCTTTATGGACCTTGCTTTGTGCACTTGGTGCGCAGTCATGTTGGAACAGGAAGAGGCCATCCCCAAACTGTTCCCACAAAATTGGGAGCATGAAATTGTCCAAAATGTCTTGGTATGCTGACGCCTTAAGAGTTCCCTTCACTGGAACTAAGGGGCCAAGCCCAACCCCTGAAAAAAAAAAAAAAACCCCACACCATAATCCCCCCTCCACCAAATGATTTTGACCAGTGCACAAAGCAAGGTCCATAAAGACATGGATGAGCGAGTTTGGAGTCGAGGAACTTGACTGGCCTGCACAGAGTCCTGACCTCAACCCGATAGAACATCTTTGGGATGAATTAGAACGGAGACTGTGAGCCAGACCTTTTCATCCACATCAGTGCCTGACCTCACAAATGCTCTTCTGGAAGAATGGTCAAACATTCCCATAGACACTCCTAAACCTTGTGGACAGCCTTCCCAGAAGAGTTGAAGCTGTTATAGCTGCAAAGGGTGGGCCAACTCAATATTGTACCCTACAGACTAAAGCCTCGTACACTCGATTGTATTTTCGGATGACCGAACGTCTGTTTTTTGTTGCATGCTACTCTCATGTCAAAAGTGAAGAGGTTACTCGCCATACGGAAATTCTCGTACGTCAGAATTCAACTTCAGAAGTGATGTCATGTGTTTGAATACCGTATATACTCGAGTATAAGCCGAGTTTTTCAGCACATTTTTTTTTATTTTTTTGTGTGTGCTGAAAATGCCCCCCTCGGCTTATACTGGAGTCAATCACTTTTCTGCAGCAGAGAATGACATTTTTCGACCCGAAACTGGTGTGCAAACCCAGTGGAACCAGCACTACAACATATCCAAATTTGAGGTTCCTAGCACCAAGTGGCCCCGAGATACGGGGGCTCCAAAGTCGGGTTGGAAAATGTCATTCTCTGCTGCAGAAAAGTGCTTGACATTTTCCCAACCGACTTTGAGGCCCCGTATCTCGGAGCCACTTGGTGCGAGGAACCCCAAATTTGAAAAGGTTGTAGTGCAGGTTCTACTGGGTTTGCACACCAAAGCATTTTGGGTTCCTAGCACCAAGTGGTCCCGAGATGCGGGACCCCAAAGTCGGTCAATTGTGTCCATCTGCAGCAATGTCATTTCAGGACCCTTTGGGTCCAGAGACCCCAAATTTTGGCTGCAGATAGGGGGCATCTAGGAACCCTTAACTACCGAGTTTGAAGTTCGGGGGACCTGTGGCTGCAAATGGGCACAGTGAGACTGCAAATGGGCATTGTTGACCCTCTTTTCCACTTACAGTAGCTGCGCATTTCTCCCCCTAGGCTTATAATCGAGTCAATACGTTTTCCCAGTTTTTTGTGGTAAAATTAGGTGCCTCGGCTTATATTCGGGTCGGCCTATACTCGAGTATATACATATATGTGATATTTTGGGGAGTTTTATGTAATCTTTAGGCCCAAATCTGCATTTTAACCTCACCCATTTGGACATCTACATGGGCCCAGGACTGATAAATTGAATATAAATAAATTATTAATTAGGGTTGTCCCGATACCGATACTAGTATCGGTATCGGGACCGATACCGAGCATTTGTGCGAGTACTTGTACTCGCACAAATGCTCCCGATGCCTAATCCGATACCTGTAACCGGAAGTCGGCGGGCGGAGCGGGTGGAGCGGAGATCGATCAGCAGTTCATCGGCAGCAGTGGAACAGGGGGGGGGGGGGGGGTAAGCTGGCCGGGGCAGGGATGAAAGGTGCCGCCGCATATTGTGTTCAAAGCGGTGCCCGGAGCCGTCACATTCGGAACAGGAAGTGACGGCTCCGTGTCTTTGTCGGAGGATAAACATCACGGCGCCCATCTTGGTACACCTTTGTACTCGGCTGCAGTAAGCCAGCAGCGGACATCTTGTTACACCCAGCCCATATAGTTCGGGCTGGGTGTAACAAGATGTCTGCTGCTGGCTTACTGCAGCTGAGTGCAAGGTGTACCAAGATGGGCGTTGCAGCATACTAAATGTTAAATGACATGATTGATGAGAGGCAAGGAAGGATTTTGCAGAGCTATATGCCATATAGCATTGCAAAATCCTTCCTTGCCTCTCATCATTCATGTCATTTATTATGCAGTTGCAAATCAATGCTGCATTTTAGTGCCCATCAGTGCCTGGCCATAAGTGCTGCCTATCAGTGCCCATAAGTGCCAACTATCAGTGCCAGCCACCTATCAGTGCCCATAAATGCCTATCAGTGTCATCTATCAGTGCCAAAAAGTGCTGCCTATCAGTGCCCATTAGTCAGTACCATCTATCAGTGCCCTTCAGTCAGTGCCAGCCATCGGTGCTATCTATCAGTGCCCATAAGTGCTGCCTATCCATGCCATCTATCAGTGCCCATAAGAGCTGCCTATCAGTGCCATCTATCAGTCACCAGTCAGTGCCCATCAGTCAAACTGTCACATGACATTAAAAAAAGTATCGGTAAACGGTATCGGCGAGTACTTGAAAAAAAGTATCGGTACTTGTACTCGGTCTTAAAAAAGTGGTATCGGGACAACCCTAATAATAATAATAATAATAATAATAATATTATTATTTTTATATATATATATATATATATATATATATATATATATATATATATATATATATATATATATATATATATATATATATATATATATATATATAATTTGCCAACACTGCCCCCTATCGTACTTATGTGCAGAAAAATAACGCTTTCAATGTGCAATGTTTCAATGAGTGCAGTTATTTTATATCTTGTTGTATTCTCTCCCCGTCTGACTTTTCCCAGTTTCCAGCAGTGTGGTGGGGCAATGAGGTCTGGATTCCTCTTGCTGCACAAACAGGGCTGGGGGGGGGTTATCATCGGGCCCCACCAGTATTATCACATCTGGCTGGGGGTGGGGGGGGGGGGGGTTGTGTTCAGCGGTGGGGGAGGGGACTTTGCTTTCCATCCTTTTGTGCTCTGATGTCCCCTTCCCTATAGAGAACTCGGATGATGAGTGACGGATCAGCCTGTAAAGTATAAAAGGAGCTTTTTAAAGTTTAGTTGCAGTTTTGATCCGTTAATTATATTTTACAGATTATGGTAAGAGGAGAAGGGGGGGGGGGGGTGCTAAATTATTAGCAAAAAAAAAAAAAGGCCAAAGACTTTGTAAAGTGGAAGTTTCAATGCAGATGAGGTTTTGTATCTCTTCTGTAATCTGCGGAGGGAGGATGTGAGGACTTTGTACAGAGAAGTCACATGTAGACACAGGAGCTGACACTTCTTATTGTGAGAAAAAGGAAATGTCGGAAATCCTAAATTGGCTGCTATAGAGCCGAGTTTGTCAAACTTCCTTTCTATTTATTTTATATTTTTTTGGCACCTTTTTAAAACAGTTTGACTAATTTTTGGTTTGAATCTAGGAGCCAGCTAAAAAAAAGTTAGGAGCCAATTTTTTATTTTATTTTATTTTTTTTAAATGAACAAATCGGAGGTCCACCCTAAAACAAAATTTACATAAAAAGGCTCCTAAAAATGTAAAAAAAAAAATGTAAAAAATAAATAAATGTTTTTACTTACCAGAAATGGCTGTTGCTAGGCAGACCGTCCTAATCTGCCACTTCCTACTCCGCAGTAGTCTTCATTCTTCTCCTCCTCGCGTTGTCTTCTGGGGAATGGGGCGCGCTGTCTTCTGGGGAATGGGGCGCGTTGTCTTCTGGGGAATGGGGCGCGCTGTCTTCTGGGGAATGGGGCGCGTTGTCTTCTGGGGAATGGGGCGCGCTGTCTTCTGGGGAATGGGGCGCGTTGTCTTCTGGGGAATGGGGCGCGCTGTCTTCTGGGGAATGGGGCGCGCTGTCTTCTGGGGAATGGGGCGCGCTGTCTTCTGGGGAATGGGGCGCGCTGTCTTCTGGGGAATGGGGCGCGCTGTCTTCTGGGGAATGGGGCGCGTTGTCTTCTGGGGAATGGGGCGCGTTGTCTTCTGGGGAATGGGGCGCGTTGTCTTCTGGGGAATGGGGCGCGTTGTCTTCTGGGGAATGGGGCGCGTTGTCTTCTGGGGAATGGGGCGCGTTGTCTTCTGGGGAATGGGGCGCGTTGTCTTCTGGGGAATGGGGCGCGCTGTCTTCTTCTGGGGAATGGGGCGCGCTGTCTTCTTCTGGGGACTGGGGCGCGCTGTCTTCTGGGGACTGGGGCGCGCTGTCTTCGGGGGACTGGGGCGCGCTGTCTTCTGGGGAATGGGGCGCGCTGTCTTCTGGGGAATGGGGCGCGCTGTCTTCTGGGGAATGGGGCGCGCTGTCTTCTGGGGAATGGGGCGCGCTGTCTTCTGGGGAATGGGGCGCGCTGTCTTCTGGGGAATGGGGCGCGCTGTCTTCTGGGGAATGGGGCGCGTTGTCTTCTGGGGAATGGGGCGCGTTGTCTTCTGGGGAATGGGGCGCGTTGTCTTCTGGGGAATGGGGCGCGTTGTCTTCTGGGGAATGGGGCGCGCTGTCTTCTTCTGGGGAATGGGGCGCGCTGTCTTCTTCTGGGGAATGGGGCGCGCTGTCTTCTGGGGAATGGGGCGCGCTGTCTTCTGGGGAATGGGGCGCTGTCTTCTGGGGAATGGGGCGCGCTGTCTTTTGGGAACTGTGTGTGTCCCAGAACACAGAGCGCCCCATTCACTAAAGACTACGAAATCTGTGACTCGCGCATGCGCAGTAGGAAACGAGCAGTGAAGCCGCAAGGCTCCACTACCTGTTTCCCTTAGTTCGAATGGCGGCGCCGGGACCCGATCCGATGGACGTACCGACATCGCGGGCACCCTGGACAGGTAAGTGTGCTTATTAAAAAGTCAGCAGCTACAGTGTTTGTAGCTGCTGACTTTTAAAAAAACATATTTTTTCAGCTGGAACATAAGAGTGGAACATTTTCCCGAAGGTAAACTTGACCTTTAACCCTTTCACAGCCAGAGAGGGCTTTTCCTTCTTCTTTTTTTATTATATTTATTTTTGTTTTTGTTTAAAAAAAAAAACATTTTAGGCCTGAAGATTGCATAAATCTCCAAAACATTATATATTTTCTGAAAGCAGAGACACTAGAGATTAAAATAGTGGTATTTCCAATTTTTTTTTTATGTCACACGATATTACCGCAAAGATGTAGGAAACACAAAATTTCAGTTAAAAAAACAAACAAACACATTAAACGTTAATTTTAGGGGGCACAATTTCAATACATTATCTAAAAGTTTTTGGTAAAATTTAAAGCCGATTTTGCACCGAGTGTAAATAGATACCCAGCATGTGAAATCTTAAACACGTCAGTACCCTATATTTTGCATAGGCGGCGCTTTAAAAGCCCCCCTATATGTAATCAGTTTAGCGTTGAGGTCTAGTGCTAGAATTATTGTTCTCAATGCGTTTCTGCATGCGCATTTTTGATGCGTTCCGGTGCATTCCCCCCCCCCCTCTTTTTCTTTTTTTTTTCTTTTCAAGTTAAATAGGAAAATTTGTGTTTTGCTGCATTTAGGGGT
Source organism: Lithobates sylvaticus (assembly GCA_028564925.1). Taxonomy (NCBI): domain Eukaryota; kingdom Metazoa; phylum Chordata; class Amphibia; order Anura; family Ranidae; genus Lithobates; species Lithobates sylvaticus. Next base: position 214,875,721 of record CM053034.1, on the reverse strand, counting down.
GTTTTGGTGCATTTTACTGCTTTCCAGTGCAGAAAGAAATGCAGTTGTAGTTTGCATTTTTTTAAATACACATTTTTGATCCATTGAAGTCTATGGAACCAAAAAACTGAAAAAATTCCCTGGCCCGTTCCATAAAATGCACAGATGTGAACTTCATCCATAGGAAACCATGTTGTATGGACTGTAGTGTGTTTCTGCAAAACATAAAACGCACTAAAAAATCAATAGGTGTGAACCAGGCCTTACCTACTATCCATGCAATTTTGATACAAAAAAAAAAACGCACTGGACTGCATGTGGTGTGAACCGGCCCCAAGCCCACATTCACACTGAGCTGCGGGAATGAAGCCGTGCGATTTCAGCTGAACTCGCGCGATTTCACTCCTGCGTGTCAGTCCCGATTTCGGCGGCGATTTCACCAACATCTGTGCGGGTTTCTGCACAGATGTCAATGGAAATCGCAGCCCGAAATCGCAAAAAGTAGTACATAAATGACATTTTGAAAGCAGTGCGGCACCACACCGATTTAGGACCTTGCAATTTCCGCCGATTTGACGTGTAAAATTGCATGTAGAATCGCACCAATGTGAACCAGGGCTAAAAGCAGTTACAGCAGTTTTTGTTTTGTTTTTTCCTTTTGGGATAAAGGTTTTATATTAATACATAAAAACTGATCATTGTTTACACCCCTGTCAGTGGGAAGGGGTTTGTCTCATCTCTGTAAACTGGTACATTCTGCTGGAAAGCTTGTGGAAAAACAGACTAATGCCCCGTACACACGAGCGGATTTTCCGTCTGAAAAATCTTGGATGGTTTTTCCGATGGAATTCCACTCAAGCTTGGCTTGCATACACACGGTCACACACAAGTTCTCTGAACTTTTAGACCGTCAAGAACACGGTGACGTACAACACTACGACAAGCCGAGAAAATTAAGTTCAATGCTTCTGAGCATGCGTCAAATTGTTTCCGAGCATGTGTAGGAATTTTGCGCGTCGGAACTGCTACAGACAATCGGAATTTTCTTCCGAAAACCCTCAAAGGCCCAAGGACACTTCGGCAAACCTCGGAAAGACTCTGTTCCTGAGGTTTGCCAAGGTCAGCCGAGCTGTTCTAGGGCCTTTCCGTGCATTTCCAAACGGCGGTGCTCGGCTCCGGCGCCCCCCCCCCACCTCAGGCCAAACGCGGTACTGCACACCGCTTTGGCCTGAATCATGCTCATTTTCCGAAGCAACACTCGCAAACTGAGTTACGATTTTTAAAAATACAGTGCTGTTATTGCGAAACGCTCGTTAACCGCGTTACTCGCAAACCGAGGTTCCACTGTATATTGTATTAGAGCCTTGTGATAAGTATGTTTTGATTCTTGTATTTGATATTCTGATATGATGTGTATTGTTGGGATATGTTTGTAATATCTATTTAGGACTTTCTTGTTGGCGTTTTCTTATCCTCTTGGGAAATAAATTAGATTTTTGTTTTATTATTGTTGTTATTGTTTTTATTATTGTTTTTAATTATTTTGTTTGGTTTTCATAGCTAACCTTGTATTATTGTGATATCAACAATAACATGTGATCAGAGTTTTAATAGACTAGCTAACTATAGGAATAGACAGGTTCTGCACTCTGAAAAAAAAAATTTTTTTTAGGATGTAATATAAAGTGTGCTTACCTTTATTAGGGGACTCACCTGTTCCATCTTCCATCTCGATCGCCGCCGGTTTTCGTCCGATGAAGTTCCTCGTCTTCTTCTTTAGTGCTGGGGGCCATCTTGCCTGTGGGCATGTGAAACACCCACAGGGACTTTAGATGGCCCAGCATGCACTGCCGTTACTCGCGCGTGCGCAGTAACGGCTCATCTGCCGAGATCTCACGAGATTTCGGCAGATGCGGCCGAAATCTCGGGAGATTTCGGAAGATGTGGCCGAAATCTCGCGAGATTTCGGAAGATGCCCGCACTGGCTCCTGGGATCAATGACACCAGATCCCAGGAGACAGTGCGGCGTGACGACGATCGACGCAGAGACCCCGCCCGCCGCCGCAGAGGGAGAAGACCGGAAGTCTTCAATTACAAGGTAAGTAAAAAAAAAAAAAAAAAAAAAAAATTTAATTTAGTACTCTTTGCCTGATTTGGAAGGCAAAGAGATTTACTAAATGAAATGAGTGCAGAACCGCTTTAATACATAGATACAATAATATTTATTGTACCAATTACTTCTATTATATTCTATTACATGTAAACAAAAAGTACCAGGAAAAAGTCTGGTGTGGAAGTGGATAAACTTTTTTTTTTTTAGTACAATGTGCGAGCGCCGTGACTGCTGCGTGTAAACACACCCGTCCGCCGTGACTCGCTCGTCCCGGTTCACTTACACGGCCGGATTATCTGGAGTAACACGGTGATTCCGACCCCTTTTTTCCTTTTAATCCCTGCGATTAAATCCGCCTCATTTTTCCTTCCATGGATCCTTCCGTTTGGCACGGCTTCCCCTCGGTTTGCACAGCATGGAGGGTTCGCTGCACGTGGTTTGGACCGAGTCCTGCACAGCGCTGTGTAAAGAGGACGGGTCTGCCGTGCATATGGCAGCAATCTGCGCCCTTCTATATACCCCCCCTTCCCTTCGCAGCATTGGGGGATCTGCCAGAGAAAAACTCAAACCATATTTAAGTCTCAGTTGCTTCTCTGTAATACGGATCGATCAATTAGAATATGCTGAAGAGCCAAAGTGATGGGGGGGGGGGCTGTTTTTTTTTTTTTTATATACGTGTTCAATACCCAATCAGCCATCACTTCTGTCTCTATCTACCTGGGGGGGTATTGGGTATTCCCACTCCCTCTGTTACGACCCGTTTCTGTTATGGTGAATACACGCATGACCTTAATGCATGTTACACGCATTAGCGCTTTATGGTGTTATTCATTAACACGCTACTGTGTGCTGCGTTGGTAACAAAATTAGCGCATGTCCGTTTATTTGTCCATTGTGAGCATTGCTATTCATTTAAATGGGCTGCCTTAAAGTAGAACTAAAGTCAAAACCTTTTTTGGGAGGGTTGCAACCCGTGTATGTGTGTGTGTGTGTGTGTGTGTGTGTGTGTGTGTGTGTATATATATATATATATATATATGTATATATATATATATATATATATATATATATATATATATGTGTGTATATTATAAACACACATGTTTACCAGTATCACAATGCACATTACCACTTCCTGCCCTGAGGCGGCAAGGATTTCATCGCTTCTGGTTTCGGTCTGATGTAAACCGTCTTGTGAAAACATCTTATCAAACCGATCTTTAGTTTTATCAGATGCTTTGGAGGTCAGAGGAGAGATCTAATAGACCCCAAGTCTCTCCATAAAGAGGACCTGTCATGGCCCATGCTGTCGTAAGGGATGTAATAAAGTTGATTTAAAAAAAAAAAAAGGCGCAGTGTAAAAAAAAAATGTAAATTAAAAAAAAAAAAAAAAATGTAATAAAAGCAATAAATAAAATAATTTAAAAATGTTTTAAGCGCTCCCGTTTCCCCATGCTGACACGCAAATGCGCACGCAGATCCCACATGCATATGAAAACGGCAATCGCACAACATGTGAGGTATCGCCATGAACATCAGAGCGAGAGCAATAGTTCTAGCACCAGACCTCCTCTGTAACTCTGAACAGGTAACCTGTAAAGGCTGTAAATGTGTGTATGTATGTATAATATATATATAATTAGAGAGAGAGAGAGAGAGAGAATTTTTTATCTATATATTTATTATATTGAATATATATATATATATATATATATATATATATATATATATATATATATATATATATATATATATATATATATATATATATATATATATATATATATATATATATATATATATATAATTTTTATATTTTTTATTTTTTTTTAGTGTAAATATGAGATCCAAGGTATTTTTGATCTCATATTTAAGAGGTCCTGTCATGCTTTCTTTCTATTACAAGGGATGTTTACATTCCTTGTAATAGGAATAAAAGTGACACAATTTATTTTATTTATTTTTTTAAATAAAATAATTAGAAAAAAAAAATTGGAATTTTTTTTTTTTTTTTTTTTAAACGGGCCTCGTCCCGCCCAGCTTGCACGCAGAAGCGAACGCATTTGTGAGTAGCGGCCGCATATGAAAACGGTGTTCAAAGCACACATGTGAGGTATCTCAGCGATCGGTAGAGCGAGAGCAATAATTCTAGCCCAAGACCTTCATTGTAACTCAAAACATGCAACTTGTAAAATTTTTATTTTTTTTTTTGCATATGGAGATTTTTAAGGGTAAAAGTTTGTCGCCATTCCACGAATTTACTCGGCGTGGGTAAGATTCAGTTGCAGCGCAGAAAATTACAAATTGACTTCTGGTGGGATCAACAGAAGTGTTTTTTTTTGTTCTGTGCAGAAGAAAACGCTGTTAGCGGTTGGTTAAACAGACAAAAAGTAGCCAATCAGTGTCAAGTTTAGTGTCGAGGTTCACAGACCCTGAGCCAGCAATCAAACCTGGCAAATGGTATAAGTGCCCTTACTGTTGTAGAACTGCAAGTCCCAGCATGTCCTTGTGTTTATTATTCTTGCTTTTTTTATAATTGTTCAAAGATTTGACAATCTGCTTTTGTAGCTTTTTTTACACCGGGGGGAATCCCCTTCGCAGCCCTCCCACCGCACACTCGGCTTCCTCCGTAATCATGTCCTGACATGTCATTCCATAATTACATGACGAGCCGGCAGAGCGTCCCCGAACAATGGCTGGCTGCGCTCCTTCACACGATTATATTTAGTAACAGCAAACACTGGCGTGTCCCCTCCCTGGGCTCAGCCACGGCAGCCGCCACCCGTGTGATTTGTTGACTAGTTTCCTGATTGTAACTCGACCCGCGAGCCAGTCCTGAAAGCGACCGAGCCGCATCGCCGACAACCCTACGATCTGACAGTGGTTGTAAACCTCAGACATGAAATATGAACAAAGCATATCCCCTCTATAGTGTGTGCTTGTCTCAGTCTAGAGCACTTCGGCCTCATTCACACCTGGGGGTTTTTGGAGCTTGAAGCTCGAGGAGAAAATAATCAATTATTCTCTATGGAGTTGGTTCACATCTCCACCCCAAGTCTCCTGAAGCTCAAAAAAGTTCTGGAGCTTTTTTTTTTGTAGCTAAAATTGGGCAGATTTGTGCTTTTTTTATTTATTATTATTTTTTTTTTTTTAATGCCCATAGAAATGAATGCAAACGCTATATATTTTTGTGCACTTTTTACACAATTTTCTGCTCGAATGAAGAAAGGGGGAAAAATAAATCAATAAATAAATGTAGAAAAAAATTTTGTGGGAGGAAAAGAGGAAATCCTTGAAATTTAACGAGTTTGTCGATCCGGGTGGATGTCACCTGAGGTCCTTCCGGATTGCGCTTCCCTGTGGAGGGGTCTGGGGTGGGTAAAGTACATGGCGGAGGGGTCTGGGGTGGGTAAAGTACATGGTGGAGGGGTCTGGGGTGGGTAAAGTACATGGTGGAGGGGTCCGGGGTGGGTAAAGTACATGGTGGAGGGGTCTGGGGGTGGGTAATGTACATGGTGGAGGGGTCCGGGGGTGGGTAATGTACATGGTGGAGGGGTCCGGGGGTGGGTAAAGTACATGGTGGAGGGGTCCGGGGGTGGGTAATGTACATGGTGGAGGGGTCCGGGGGTGGGTAATGTACATGGTGGAGGGGTCCGGGGGTGGGTAAAGTACATGGTGGAGGGGTCCGGGGGTGGGTAAAGTACATGGTGGAGGGGTCCGGGGTGGGTAAAGTACATGGTGGAGGGGTCCGGGGGTGGGTAATGTACATGGTGGAGGGGTCCGGGGGTGGGTAATGTACATGGTGGAGGGGTCCGGGGGTGGGTAATGTACATGGTGGAGGGGTCCGGGGGTGGGTAATGTACATGGTGGAGGGGTCCGGGGGTGGGTAATGTACATGGTGGAGGGGTCCGGGGGTGGGTAAAGTACATAGCACAGGGGTAGTACAGTTGTCCGGAATGGGTAGCATACATAGTGCAAGGGTCCCGGGTGGGTAATGTTCATGGTGCAGGGGTTTGGGTAATAATGTACCTTGTAGATATACACTGCACAGGGGGGGGGGGGGGGGGCAGCTATGTATTGCTTCCATCCTGGGGACAGCTCTGGGTGGGAATTCTAGAGATGTACAATTTGGTAATGGCTTAGCAACCAGAGCAGAATCTGGGTCCAGGGTGAGTAAAGTACATGGTGGAGGGGTCCGGGGTGTAAAAAAATGACACTTGTCTACAATGTAAAGTAGTGAGTGTACAGCTTGTATAACAGTGTAAATTAGCTGTCCCCTCAAAATAACTCAACACACAGCCATTAATGTCTAAACCGCTGGCAACAAAAGTGAGTACACCCATAAGTGAAAATGTCAAAATTGGGCCCAAAGTGTCAATATTTTGTGTGGCCACCATTATTTTCCAGCACTGCCTTAACCCTCTTGGGCATGGAGGTCACCAGAGCTTCACAGGTTGCCCCTGGAGTCCTCTTCTACTCCTCCATTATGACATCACAGAGCTGGTGGATGTTAGAGATCTTGCGCTCCTCCACCTTCTGTTTGAGGATGCCCCACAGATGCTCAATAGGGTTTAGGTCTGGAGACATGCTTGGCCAGTCCATCATCTTTACCCTCAGCTTCTTTAGCAAGGCAGTGGTCGTCTTGGAGGTGTGTTTGGGGTCATTATGTTGGAATACTGCCCTGCGGCCCAGTCTCCAAAGGGAGGGGATCATGCTCTGCTTCAGTATGTCACAGTACATGTTGGCATTTATGGTTCCCTCAATGATCTGTAGCTCCCCAGTGCCGGCAGCCCTCATGTAGCCCCAGACCATGACACTCCCACCACCATGCTTGACTGTAGGCAAGACACACTTGTCTTTGTACTTCTCACCTGGTTGCCGCCACACACGCCTGACACCATCTGAACCAAATAAGTTTATCTTGGTCTACTCAGACCACAGGACATGGTTCCAGTAATCCATGTCCTTAGTCTGCTTGTCCTCAGAAAACTGTTTGTGGGCTTTCTTCTGCATCATCTTTAGAAGAGGCTTTCTTCTGGGACAACACCCATGCAGACCAATTTGATGCAGTGTGCGGCGTATGGTCTGAGGACTGACAGGCTGACCCCCCACCCCTTCAACCTCTGCAGCAATGCTGGCAGCACTCATACGTCTATTTCCCAAAGGCAACCTCTGGATATGACGCTGAGCACGTGCACTCAACTTCTTTGGTCGTCCATGGCGAGGCCTGTTCTGAGTGGAACCTGTCCTGTTATACCGCTGTATGGTCTTGGCCACCGTGCTGCAGCTCAGTTTCAGGGTCTTGGCAATCTTCCTATAGCCTAGGCCATCTTTATGTAGAGCAACAATTCTTTTTATCTGATCCTCAGAGTTCTTTGCCATGAGGTGCCATGTTGAACTTCCAGTGACCAGTATGAGAGAGTGAGAGCGATAACACCAAATATAACACACCTGCTCCCCATTCACACCTGAGACCTTGTAACACTAACGAGTCACATGACACCGGGGAGGGAAAATGGCTAATTGGGTCCAATTTGGACATTTTCACTTAGGGGTGTACTCACTTTTGTTGCCAGCAGTTTAGACATTAATGGCTGTGTGTTGAGTTATTTTGAGGGGACAGAAAGTTTACACTGTTATACAAGCTGTACACTCACTACTTTACATTGTAGCAAAGTGTCATTTCTTCAGTGTTGTCACATGAAAAGAGAGAATAAAATATTTACAAAAATGTGAGGGGTGTACTTACTTTTGTGAGATACTTTGTGTGTGTATATCTCTATCTCTTTTTTTTTTTTTCAACTACCGTATATACTCGAGTATAAGCCGAGTTTTCCAGCACTTTTTTTTTTGTGTACTGGAAATGACCCCCTCGGCTTATACTGGAGTCAAGCACTTTTCTGCAGCAGAGAATGACATTTTCCGACCCGACTTTGGGGACCCGTATCTCAGGGCCACTTGGTGCTAGGAACCCCAAATTTGGCGTGCATACCCAGTGGATCTAGCACTACAACATATACAATTTGGTTCCTAGCACCAAGTGGCCCCGAGATACGGGGCCCCAAAGTCGGTCAACTGTGTCCATCTGCAGCAATGTAATTTTGGGACCCTTTGGGTCCAGAGACCCCAAATTTTGGCTGCAGATAGGGGGCATCTAGGAACCCTTAACTACCGAGTTTGAAGTTTGGGGACCTATGGCTGCAAATGGGCACAGTGAGGCTGCAAATGGGCATTGTTGACACTCTTTTCCACTTAAGGCCCGTACACACGATCGGACTTTTTGACAACAAACATGCAAATTAGCTGTTTTGGACCAACATCCGACCGTGTGTACGCTCCATCGGACCAACTTTTTCCAGGTTTCATCTAACTTTTGTTGGCTCTGCGAACGGACCAACTTTCTGCCAACAAAAGTCCGATGGGCCAAAGTCCGACCGTGTGTACACAAAACCATCGGACTTTTGTCCAAAGTACAAACACGTATGCTCAGAACCAATGCAAAAGATCAGACAACAATATAGAAGTTAACCAAAGGTGGCGTTGGAGTATTCGAACGTCCTCTTTTGAAGTGTCGTCAGTACGTTGAAACGTCACTACGTTCATGTTTGTTGCCTAATAAGTCCGATCGTGTGTATGCAATACAAACTTGAGGCCAACGCCCTTTGGACAAAAATCCACGGGAAAGTTGGTCCACGGTCCGATCGTGTGTATGAGGCTTTACAGTAGCTGCGCATTTCTTACCCTAGGCTTATACTCGAGTCAATAAGTTTTCCCATTTTTTGTGGTAAAATTAGGTGCCTCGGCTTATATTCGGGTCGGCTTATACTCGAGTATATACGTATTTGTTTAGTTGGGGGTTCTATTTTTATCGCACTTAATATTATACAAGTAGTGTAATAAAATGTGAATTGCACCCAGGAATTTCTTCTGACTGCGCTCATCATTACTGCTAATAAATGAGAAACATTTTTCGCCTTTACTGAAAATACAATTTTTATTATACTGATCCACAAGCAGTGAAACAGGTTTTGTTGGAATTGCATGAACACCGGGGTCTCTCTAATACAAGAAAGTGATAGGATTGTGAAGACGATGACATAATATCTTTCTGTGACCCCGGCGACCTTCCCCGAGAGGAAGCAAGAACAATTATTACCAACATATCTGCAGTTACCTGGGGTCAGAGGCAGCTGTAACCCCTCTCGGTTGTGATTCGCTGTGTTATCTATCGTTCTCGGATATCGGAGTTTTCTGGAGAACCCGAGACGGTGTTAACCCCTTGTGTCTATGGCTGGGGACAGCTGCGATTATTAGCGTATCGAAACGCTAAACCACAAATGTAATTTTCTGTCTCGTCTTGGGCAGTCATGAGTTTCTGTAATTGGCAAAAAAAAAGTTTAAATGTCACTTTTTTGCAATCATTGCAGCGAGGGGAGATCTGTATTTGAGAGCCAAGGCAGGTGAAAAGAGCAGGGGTCAGCATAGAAGGCATGCAGTGTCTATTAAAGTGGAGTGCCCACCAAAAAAAAAAAAATGTGGCTTAAAAATCCTAAAAAAAATAATAATTGGGGAAAAAAAAAATGTTTTACTCACCTCTAAATGCCTGTTGCTAGGGGGGTCCCTCGTAGTCTGCCACCTTCATTGCCCGGGCTAAACGTCACTTCCCCTCGGCGCCGCACAGTCATCTGGGACCTGTCATGTGTCCCAGATGAGTGAGCGTCGAATCACGGCGCTCGCGCATGCGCAGTGGGTGCCCGGCTGTGAGCGGGGCGGGGAACGAATGGGGGTCTTGTTTCCCCGCATCGCTGGACCCTGGGACAGGTAAGTGTCTGATTATTAAAAGTCAGCAGCTGCAGTATTTGTAGCTGCTGACTTTTAATTTTTTTTTTTTTTGTGGGCGCTCCACTTTAAGGAATTAAGGTGCTGAAGGTGCAGAAATTGTGGCTGATCTGGGGGTCTGATGGGGCACGAATCGGAGTTGATCTAAGGTCTGTAGAGTGCTGGAAAATGGGGCTGATCTGGCATCTGAAGGTGCATAAATTGGACCTGATCAGCCCCAATTTTCCAGCACTCTACAGACCTTCGATCAACTCCAATTCGTGCCCCATCAGACCCCCAGATCAGCCACAACTTCTGCACCTTCAGATGCCAGATCTGGGGGTCTTAAGGTACAGAAATTGGAACCGATCTGAGACTGGAAGGTGCAGAAGTTGGGGCTGATCTGGGGATTGAAGGTGCATGCATTGGGGTTGATCTAAGGTCTGAAGAGTGCTGGAAAATGGCATCTGAAGGTGCATAAATTGGATCTGATCAGCCCCAATTTTCCAGCACTCAGACCTTAGATCAACTCCAATCAGGGCCGGTGCTACCACTAGGCGGATTAGGCAACCGCCTAGGGCGCACTGCCGCCTAGGGCGCCCGGCCACTGGCTATTTTACCTACGCACTGTCCTCCACAGAGCCATGTCAAGCAGCGCCCCCGCCCTCCGCCATCCGCCCTGGCTCTCTGCTCTAATGTGTTTCCATTCCAGACAGTATCCCCCCTCTCTGCTCTTCTATTATGATAGCAGCCAGCGAGTGTCACATGTCCAGCAACCCCTAGGGCGCTTTCTAAAGTGTGAAGTTGGGGAGGTGTGGGCGGCGGGGCATCCATCGCTACATGGCAGTGTAGCGATGGAGGAGGGCAGATAATCCCCAGATCCCGGGACTCGGTAGAAGAGCTCCACCGTGGCACCGCCTCCTACTTGACTCCGCCCCTGACCCCGCCTCCCCCAGGAGGCAAGCGGAGCGCAGCGTACCCCATGCTTCCAGAGCATGGACTGCTCCAAGTTCCTCTCCGCGCTCTGTTGTGAGGCCCGGAGCTGGAGGACAGGCTCACCGCTCACTGGGGGCACAGAGCTGTCACAGTCAGAGGACGTGCAGAAGGCGCAGGCTGCTGCGGGAGCCGCTAAAATTGGACGGATCGAAGCAGGAGATGGTATGGAAGGTACTGTCTGCCTGTCATCATACACACCTGCAGATAGAGACTGGGACAGAGGTAGGACTGCAGGAACAGGGCTAGGGGGTCTCTCATCTCCCCCCAACTCCCCCTCCACCTCTATAAGCCCTCCCCCTCTCTCTTAGCCCCCCTCACTTCTCTCTCAGCCCCCCTCCCTTCTCTCTCAGCCCCCCTCTCTTTCTCAGCCCTCCCTCCTACCTCTCTCTCTTTATCTCAGCCCGCCCGTCACTCTCAGCCCCCTCTCTTAGCCCTCCCTCCATTCTTAGCCAGCCCCCCTCTCTTAGCCCTCCCTCCATTCTTAGCCAGACCTCCCTCTCTCAGCCCCCCTCTCTTAGCCAGCCCTTCCTCTCACAGCCCCCCTCTCTCTAAGCCCCCTCCCTTCTCTCCTAGCCCTCCCTATTCTCTCAGCCCACCTGTCTCTATAAGCCCACCCATCTCTATCAGCCCCCCTCTCTTAGCCCTCTCTCTCTCAGCCCTCCCTCCTACCTCTCTCTCTTTATCTCAGCCCACCCGTCACTCGCAGCCCCCCTCTCTTAGCCCTCCCTCCATTCTTAGCCCTCCCTCCCTCTCTCAGCCCCCCTCTCTTAGCCCTCCCTCCATTCTTAGCCCTCCCTCCCTCTCTCAGCCCCCCTCTCTTAGCCCTCCCTCCATTCTTAGCCCTCCCTCCCTCTCTCAGCCCTCCTCTCTTAGCCCTCCCTCTCTCAACCCCCTTCTCTCACAGCCTCCCTTTCTCCCAGCCATCCCTCCTACCTCCCTCTCTTTTAGCCCCCCTCTCTCTTAGCCCCCCTCCCCTCCAAATAGCTGGTCTTGCCTAGGGCACAAAATAGGCCCTGGTCAGGTAGGTCAGTGTATGTGTCAAGTCACATGTATTACAAGGGCAAAAAGGGTGGAGTCAGGGGCAGAGCCAAAGTGGGGGGCGGCAAAATGAGGTTTCGCCTAGGGTGTCAAAAATCCTTGCACCAGCCCTGACTCCAATTCGTGCCCCATCAGACCCCCAGATCATCCGAGGTCTAAAGTAGCAATAATTGGGCCGATCTCAGGTGTGAAAGTACAGACACATAAATTGGGCCTGATCTGAGGTCTGAAGGTGCAGAAATTGGGCCTGATCTGGCATCTGAAGGTGTAGGAATTGAAGTTTATCTGAGGTCTAAAGGTGCTGGAAATGGGGGCTGATCTGAGGTCTGAAGTCGTAGGAATTGGGTCTGATCTGAAACATGAAGGTACAGGAATTGGAATGATCTGAGGTCCGATGGTGCAGGAATTGGGGATATATGAAATTGGGTTGATCTGCGGTGTGAGGGTGCAAGAACTGGGGTTGATCTGAAGTTTGATGGTATAGGAATTGGAGTTGATCTGAGGTGGGAAGGTGTAGGGATTGGAGCTGATCTGAGGTGGGAAGGTGTAGGGATTGGATCTGAGGTGGGAAGGTGTAGGGATTGGATCTGAGGTGGGAAGGTGTAGGGATTGGAGTTGATCTGAGGTGGGAAGGTGTAGGGATTGGAGTTGATCTGAGGTGGGAAGGTGTAGGGATTGGAGTTGATCTGAGGTGGGAAGGTGTAGGGATTGGAGCTGCGGTGGGAAGGTGTAGGGATTGGATCTGAGGTGGGAAGGTGTAGGGATTGGAGTTGATCTGAGGTGGGAAGGTGTAGGGATTGGAGCTGATCTGAGGTGGGAAGGTGTAGGGATTGGAGCTGATCTGAGGTGGGAAGGTGTAGGGATTGGAGCTGATCCGAGGTGGGAAGGTGTAGGGATTGGAGCTGATCCGAGGTGGGAAGGTGTAGGGATTGGAGCTGATCCGAGGTGGGAAGGTGTAGGGATTGGAGCTGATCCGAGGTGGGAAGGTGTAGGGATTGGAGCTGATCCGAGGTGGGAAGGTGTAGGGATTGGAGCTGATCCGAGGTGGGAAGGTGTAGGGATTGGAGCTGATCCGAGGTGGGAAGGTGTAGGGATTGGAGCTGATCCGAGGTGGGAAGGTGTAGGGATTGGAGCTGATCTGAGGTGGGAAGGTGTAGGGATTGGAGTTGATCTGAGGTGGGAAGGTGTAGGGATTGGAGTTGATCTGAGGTGGGAAGGTGTAGGGATTGGATCTGATCTGAGGTGGGAAGCTGTTGGGATTGGAGTTGATCGGAGGTGGGAAGGTGTAGGGATTGGAGTTGATCTGAGGTGAGAAGGTGTAGGGATTGGAGTTGATCCGGGGTGGGAAGGTGTAGGGATTGGAGTTGATCCGGGGTGGGAAGGTGTAGGGATTGGAGTTGATCCGAGGTGGGAATGTGTAGGGATTGGAGTTGATCTGAGGTGGGAAGGTGTAGGGATTGGAGTTGATCTGAGGTGGGAAGGTGTAGGGATTGGATCTGAGGTGGGAAGGTGTAGGGATTGGATCTGAGGTGGGAAGGTGTAGGGATTGGATCTGAGGTGGGAAGGTGTAGGGATTGGATCTGAGGTGGGAAGGTGTAGGGATTGGAGTTGATCTGAGGTGGGAAGGTGTAGGGATTGGAGTTGATCTGAGGTGGGAAGGTGTAGGGATTGGAGTTGATCTGAGGTGGGAAGCTGTAGGGATTGGAGTTGATCTGAGGTGGGAAGGTGTTGGGATTGCAGTTGATCGGAGGTGGGAAGGTGTAGGGATTGGAGTTGATCTGAGGTGAGAAGGTGTAGGGATTGGAGTTGATCCGGGGTGGGAAGGTGTAGGGATTGGAGTTGATCCGGGGTGGGAAGGTGTAGGGATTGGAGTTGATCTGAGGTGGGAAGGTGTAGGGATTGGAGTTGATCTGAGGTGGGAAGGTGTAGGGATTGGAGTTGATCTGAGGTGGGAAGGTGTAGGGATTGGATCTGAGGTGGGAAGGTGTAGGGATTGGATCTGAGGTGGGAAGGTGTAGGGATTGGATCTGAGGTGGGAAGGTGTAGGGATTGGAGTTGATCTGAGGTGGGAAGGTGTAGGGATTGGAGTTGATCTGAGGTGGGAAGGTGTAGGGATTGGAGTTGATCTGAGGTGGGAAGGTGTAGGGATTGGAGTTGATCTGAGGTGGGAAGGTGTAGGGATTGGATCTGAGGTGGGAAGGTGTAGGGATTGGAGTTGATCTGAGGTGAGAAGGTGTAGGGATTGGAGTTGATCCGGGGTGGGAAGGTGTAGGGATTGGAGTTGATCCGGGGTGGGAAGGTGTAGGGATTGGAGTTGATCCGAGGTGGGAATGTGTAGGGATTGGAGTTGATCTGAGGTGGGAATGTGTAGGGATTGGAGTTGATCTGAGGTGGGAAGGTGTAGGGATTGGAGTTGATCTGAGGTGGGAAGGTGTAGGGATTGGATCTGAGGTGGGAAGGTGTAGGGATTGGATCTGAGGTGGGAAGGTGTAGGGATTGGATCTGAGGTGGGAAGGTGTAGGGATTGGAGTTGATCTGAGGTGGGAAGGTGTAGGGATTGGAGTTGATCTGAGGTGGGAAGGTGTAGGGATTGGAGTTGATCTGAGGTGGGAAGGTGTAGGGATTGGAGTTGATCTGAGGTGGGAAGGTGTAGGGATTGGAGTTGATCGGAGGTGAGAAGGTGTAGGGATTGGATCTGATCTGAGGTGGAAAGGTGTAGGGATTGGAAACGATCTGATTGTATTTAACTTGTCATTAGTGATGCAGCTCTGACTACAAACATTGTAAACCAGTTGTATGCCTCCAGTGTGTTGGTTACATGCGGGTTGTCTGACCCCTAACATGGAAAGGTTGCTGCCTCCTGGCTTCGTTTATGTAAATTCCACAATCGGTTTCCCTCGCTGCTCGTTTTTCTCTGTTAAACATTAAAAGTGTTTTTATCTGTTTGATAAGTAAAGTCCAGAGAGCTCATAGGTTGCCCTGCAATTGTGTTATGTCCTGCAGGCTTATCAGCCCCCTGAGCTACAAAACACCTCCCCCCTATGTTATGGAGATGGGAAGGGGTGGAGTTCTATAGTCCTAACATACTTTCCGGCCAATGGGTAACAATGCTGCTGGACAACAGAAACAGAGTTTTATCACTGAAGAAGTGTTTAGAACTCTTGTCCATGCCTTCTGTCTCCCTTCAATGACTCGCTTATGACCACTTGTGATGTACCGGTAGTTCCAAAACATCTGGGGTGCCAAGGATCGCCATCACTGGCCTAGGGGATGATAGATAGAAATACACTAGATTAGCAAAAAGTATTGGGACGCCTGCCTTTACACGCACATGAACTTTAATGGCATTTCAGTCTTAATGCCCCGTACACGCGGCCCGATATTCTGATGGAAAAAGTCCGATCGGATCATGTTGTCGCAAAATCCGATTTTGTGTGTGGGCTCTAGCGGGCTTTTTCCATCGGAAAAAATTTGAGAGCAGGATCTAAAATTTTCCGACGACAAAATCCGATCGGACTTTTTCCAATCGTGTGTAGAGAATTCAGACGCACAAAGTGCCACGCATGCTCCGAAGAAATTTGGAGACGAAAGCTATTGGCTACTGGCCTCTACGTAGTCCCGTCGTACGTTTTCTACGTCGCCTCGTTCGGAACGATCGGATTTTCCAACAACTTTGTGTGTGCAACACAAGTTTCGGACAAAATCTGTCTGAAAAAATCTGACGGATTTTGTGGTCGGAATATCCGACCGTGTGTACGGGGCATTAGTCCGTAGGGTTCAATGTTGAGTTGGCCCACCTTTTGCAGCTATAACAGCTTCAACTCTTCTGGGAAGGCTGTCCACAAGGTTTAGGAGTGTCTATGGGAATGTGTGACCATTCTTCTAGATGAGCATTTGTGGGGTCAGGCACTGATGTTGGACAAGAAGGCCTGGCTCGCAGTTTCCGCTCTAATTCATCATCAAAGATGTTCTATCGGGTTGAGGTCAGGACTCTGTGCAGGCCAGTCAAGTTCCTCCACCCCAAACTCGCTCATCCATGTCTTTATGGACCTTACTGTGCACTGGTCCAAATCATTTGGTGGAGGGGGGTTGTTTTTCAGGGGTTGGGGTTGGCCCCTTAGTTCCAGTGAAGGGAACTCTTAAGGCGTCAGCATACCAAGGCATTTTGGACAATTTCATGCTCCCAACTTTGTGGGAACAGTTTGGGGATGGCCTCTTTCTGTTCCAACATGACTGCACAAAGCAAGGGTCATAAAGACATAAAACTGGAAAATTGGCGGATCATTTGATTATAAACTTTGTGCTCACCCCTAGAAAAAAACGAGCATGCAGTGTGGGCACAGCCCGACTATGCGGGGGGAAAAAATGTGCCTAGAGTTGGGCTTTAAAGCTTCTCTCTGTTAACTGGTGGGGTATTTTGGAAAGGAGCAGGAGATGTGGAGGAAGCATAGATCTATGGAATGAATAAAGCAGAAACAGGGAGATCCTTGCATTGTAAGACCTCCGGTACAGCTTCCCCTCCAGCAAGGAGAAAAATTAGCAGCACAGTAGTGAAAATCACAAATCTTACTCCAAATCTGATGTGATTAGCAGTCAGAGGCAGCAGTGCCTTACATTTCACTTCACAGATATACACTCACTGCCACTGCCACCTTAGTACACCTTGCTAGTACCGAGTTGGACCCCCCCCCCCCCCTTTTTGCCTTCAGAACAGCCTTAATTCTTTGTGGCATAGATTCAACGAGGTGTTGAAAACATTCCTCGAAGATTTTGGTCCATTGTGACATGATAGCATCACTCTGCAGATTTGTCAGCTGCACGTCTGTGATGCGAATCCACCACATTCAAAAGGTGCTCTATTGGATGAGATCTGGTGAGTGTGGAGGCCATTGGATGAGATCTGGTGAGTGTGGAGGCCATTGGATGAGATCTGGTGAGTGTGGAGGCCATTGGATGAGATCTGGTGAGTGTGGAGGCCATTGGATGAGATCTGGTGAGTGTGGAGGCCATTGGATGAGATCTGGTGAGTGTGGAGGCCATTGGAGTACAGTGACCTCATTGTCCAGTGGTGAGATGATTGGAGCTTTGTGACATGGTGCATTATCCTGCTGGAAGGAACCATCAGAAGATGGGGACACTGTAGTCCTAAAGGGATGGACATGGTCAGCAACAATTTTCAGGTAGGCCATGGTGTTTAAACGATGCTCAATTGGTATTAAGGGGCCCAAAGTGTGCCAAGAAAATCTTGCCCCCACCATTACACCACCACCAGCCTGAACTGGTGATACAAGGCAGGATGGATCCATGCTTTCATGTTTACACCAAATTCTGACCCGACCATCTGAATGTGGCAGCTGAAAAAGGGACTCATCAGACCAGGCAAAGTTTTTCCAATCTTCTATTGTCCAATTTTGGTGATCTGTGGGAGTTGTAGCCTCAGTTTCCTGTTCTTAGCTGACAGGAGTGGCACCCGGTGTGGTCTTCTGCTGTTGTAACCCATCTGCTTCAAGGTTCGATGTGTTGTGTGTTCAGAGATGATATTCTACATACCTTGGGTGTAACGAGTGGTTATTTGAGTTACTGTTGTCTTTCTATCATTTCCAACCAGATGCCCATTCTCCTCTGACATCAGCAAGGCATTTTCTTCCACGCAACTGCCGCTCACTAGTGGTGCGTGAAAATCCCAGTAGATCAGCAGTTTTTGAAATCCTCAGACCAGCCCGTCTGGCACCAACAACCATGCCACGTTCAAAGTCACTTCAAGCGGGCTTCCACTGCCTAAAAAATATATATTTTTTGGGGGATAATGAAGAGCATCAAGTATTTAAATGTTAGTACTCACTAACTTTGCATTTTTTTTAAGTAATTTTTTCTAAGGAAAAAACAAATTAGATTGTGTCTTCTCGGCGGGTGTCATCTTTCCTGTGGGCATGTGAAGCCCACAGGCATCCTCTTCCTGGATACAGTGTCGTAGGTGGACCAGGATGCACTGCGCGTTGTATCCCGATCTCGCGCATGTGCAGTACACCAAATTGGGAGCGCCGTCAACAGCTCAGGTTGCCATCGCAACAGGCGGCGTCCGTCGTCGGAAGTCCCGCCCCGTTGACATCTAAATCTCGAGATAACTCGCGCCAGGCCGCCGCACTCCTGGGAACTATGACACAAGCTCCCAGGAGACAGTGCGGATAGGGGATATTGCGAAATAGCCGCAATATCCCCGCCCATATCCACAATCACATACACAGGAAGTACAGTAGGTCACCTGAAAAAAAAAAAGGTTCTGTCAAAAAAAAAAAAAAAAAAAAAAAAAAAACCTACTGTTTGGGATAGCTGAAAGGCATTAAATCCATTTTATATAATATGTTAAAATCAGGTGGAGCTCCGCTTTAAATCCCCTTTCTTCCCCAATCTGATGTTTGGTTTGAACTTCAGCAAGTGGCCTTCACCACATCTAAAAGTATTGAGTTGCTGCCATGTGATTGGCTGATTAGTAATTTGTGTTACCAAGCAATTAAACAGGTGTACCTAATAATAAAGTGTCCGTTGGGTGTATAGTCTTGAGGCTGTAGGGAAAGGAGTGCCTAGGCACAGTCCCATACCAGGAAGTGCACTGCAATCTTTCAGGACAAAATGTACCGTATAACACGCACCCCAAGTTTAGGAGGGCATTTTAAGGAAAAAAAGTTTTAGGAGGGAAGTTTAGGGAAAAAAAAAAACTTACATTTAAGCGTCATTGCAGCCTTGCCCAGCGTCATTGCAGCCTTGCCCAGTGTCATTGCAGCCTTGCCCAGCATCATTGCAGCCTTGCCCAGCGTCATTGCAGCCTTGCCCAGTGCCATTGTAGCTTGCCCAGTGCCATTGCAGCTTGCCCAGTGCCATTGCAGCTTTGCCCAGTGCCATTGCAGCTTGCCCAGTGCCATTGCAGCTTGCCCAGTGCCATTGCAGCTTGCCCAGTGCCATTGCAGCTTGCCCAGTGCCATTGCAGCTTGCCCAGTGCCATTGCAGCTTGCCCAGTGCCATTGCAGCTTGCCCAGCGCCATTGCAGCTTGCCCAGCGCCATTGCAGCCTTGCCCAGTGTCATTGTAACTTGCCAGCGTCATTTGCAGTCCTGTCCGGGTTTAAATTTCCCGCCGCCGAGACGCTCTGTCGCGTGCGCCGCCGAAAAAGACCGAAGCGCCCACCGGAAAAGGCCGAGCCGACTGTTCAGCTCCGCTCGCGGAGGGAGGCAGGACTACGAGCAGAGCCGAACAGTCTGCTCGGCGCCGCTTTGGGTTTTTTCGCCGCGATTCGGTCTTTTTCGGCAGCGCTCGCTATTTTTCGGCGGCGCTTGCCATTTTTGTCACTTTTTTTTTTTTTTGGGTATCGGAGTATAACACGCACCCACGACTTTCCCACGATTTTAAGGGGGAAAAAGTGCGTGTTATACGCCGATTAAATACGGTACATATATCGGTGGGACTGCGTAGGCCCAATTCACATTTCCAAATATTCCCTATAGCTAATTTTCACTTTCTGAGTTAATTTCCACTTTAAGTCTGTCTGCTTTTAGGTTTTATAGATTTTTATAGGCCCAAGAATAACTTTTTTTATTTTTTTTAGTAGTGACACGGGGCCCTGTAAGAACCTGGGAGCCGAGCCAAGGATGCAGGTATGACGTGCTTTATGTCCTATACAGACGTCGTAAACCACTCCGGCATCGGAATATTAAAACGGGATGGGGAAAGGCGATCGAAGGGTTAAAAAAAAAAAATCCCACCCACGCCGCCATCACCATTTTATTCGTCCCTTGTTCCGCCAAGCAGCCATTGCTGGGATTTCAAAGTGGAAAGCGGGAGGCCGTAACTCCCAGAATTGCATATTTTATCGCCGCCATAAACCTTGAGTCCTGCGCGTCTCTTAAATGTGATTCCTTTTTTTATTTTTTTATTTTATTTTAACCAAATTAAAAATTGATGCAGTGTGTTTGCTAAGTTAAAGCGTCGCTTTTGAATCCGTAATGCGCAAAGCACAGCCGGCAGGGTTTCCTCGCCGAGCAGACATCTGTTACACAAACTGTCCACATCGAAGACTTATACCCCTTTTTCCGCTCTGTTTTTTGGTTAAAAGAGAGATTTTTTTCAATGCTTTTTTTTTTTATTTTATCTTTTTTATTTTTTTCTGAGCGTCCTCGTTTTGATGGTAAAAGCGTTTTTTGTCTTTATCACTGGCGGCCTGCAAGACGGGGAAATGGGCGCCGTGTAATTTACAGCGGTGCTCAGGGCTTTTATTTGGCGATAAAAAATAAAACGTTGCAAATTAAAAAGAAGACAGAAACAGCTAATGTTTTAAGAGCGTTCCAAAAGCCCTCCAGGGGGAGGGGGAGGGGAGGGGATCCAAAATAATAACTGAATCTCTTGTCTCAAGCTGGGGCATGTGATTGGATGACTGAGCCTTTTGTTAGTGCGCTGTGCTGACTGGAGGGCATCGTCGGGCAAAGACTCAGCGGTTAAGTGCTGATGGGAGGGTTACACCGGGAAAGGGGGGTCTCCGACAGATATTTAAAGCTGAACTCCGGGGCAGAAACGTTAAATCTTTATTCAGTAAGCCCAAAGCTACCTTAACCACTTCAATACCTGGCACTTTTACCCCCCCCCTCCTGCCCAGGCCAATTTTCAGCTTGCAGCGCTGTCGCACTTTGAATGACAATTGCGCGTTTATGCAAAACTGTACTCATAGAACATTTTTATTATTTTCTTCACACAAATAGAGCTTTCTTTTGGTGGTATTTAATGACCGCTGGGGTGTTTTTTTCTTAATACTGGGCACTTACACCCCCTTCCTGCCCAGGCCAACTTTCAGCTTTCAGCGATGTTGCTGTTTAAATGACAATTGCGCTGTCATGCTACACTGTACCCAAATATAATTTTGTTCCCACAAATGGAGCTTTCTTTTGGTGGTATTTGATCACCTGTGCATTTTATTTTTTTCCCCAAAATTTTAGGTCTTTTTTTATTTGTTTAGCAAAAGAAAAATACAAGTTTTTTTCTTTTTGTTATAAAATGTTGTAAGTAAATAAGTTTTCTCCTTCACTGATGGGCACTGATAAGGCGGCACCAATGAGGTGGCACTGATAGGCAGCACTGATGGGTGGCACTGATAGGCGACACTGGGCACTGAAAGGCTGCACTTATGGGTGGCACTGATATGCGGCACTGATGGGCACTGGTAGACCGCACTGATGGGTGGCACTGATATGCGGCACTGGGCACTGAAAGGCTGCACTGATGGGTACTTATGGGTGGCACTGATATGCGGCACTGATGGCACTGGCAGGCATTGGATGGGCACCGATTGGCAGCTGCCTGGGCACTGATTGGCATTTCCCTGGTGGTCTAGGGTGGCATACCCAGTGGTCCAGTGTGGTGGGCATCCCTGGTGGTCCTGGGTGGGCATCTGAGGGGGGGGGCTGCGCTGATAAATAATCAGCACAGACCCCCCCTATCAGGAGAGCAGCCGATCGGCTCGCCTCTACTCGAGTCTGTCCTCGCGAGGGAGGAAAAGCCGATCAATGTCTCTTCCTGTTTACATCGTGATCAGCCGTGATTGGACACGGCTGATCACGTGATAAAGAGCCTCCGTCAGAGGCTCTTTACCCAGATCGGTGTAGCGGTGTGTCAGACTGACACACCGCACCACTGATAGCCACGGCACGCGAGAGCGATCGTTCTGGGAGGCTGTCATATGATGTCCACCCAGTACGAGTGCCATCGGTCATTTGACGGCCCGCGGGCAGTAATCGGTTAAAAAAACAAAAAAAGACCAAAAATGTAAAAATTACGTTTTTCTTCGTTTCTGTCAGAAAATTTTGTAAATAAGTAATTTTTCTCCTTCACTCATGGGCACTGATAAGGAGGCACTAATAGGTGGCCCAGATAGGCGGCACTTATGGGCTATGATAGGTGGTATGGATTGGCGTCACTGATGGGCAGCCACTGAAAGGCAGCACTGATTGGCCTCACTGATGGGCACAGACTAGTGCCACTGATGGGCACAGAGTGGCATCACTAATGGGCACTTTTGTGGCTGCATTGTATTTAGGGCACTGATGATCAGTGCCATGATTACCTATACACATGTTTCCTGTGAGGAGATGGCGCTGATCAGCTCTCCTCTCCTCACACTGTGAGGTGAGAAGAGCTGATAAACGGCATCTCCTTGTTTTTTGGACACAGCCGATCACATGTTTAAAAGACCCGCGATTGCCGCGCTGTCCCAGAACAAGAGCTGCCCCGCTTCGCCATCATTTGTCTATACGGCGTGTGGAAGCGGTTACGGTGGAACTAAAAGCAAACGTTTTTTAATTTTAGCTAGAGTAAGAGGGGGTTAACCCTGTTTGTTTTTTTGGTTTGCCATCTGTCCCATTGGGGAGATTTCCCTTCACTTCCCGTCCCAGACCCACAATGGCCATTCCCTGGGCCACAGTCTTGTAAGGACATCAAAAACACAAGATATGGCTACAGAACCCAGCCCCTTTCCTATTCTTTATACCATAAAGAAGCACAGTTCTGTAGTTCTCATAGATGGCTGAAAACATAAGTCGGGATAGACAACCTAAGGCACAGGTGCCAGGGTGGGCGTGCAATGTCCTTTTCAGTGGCACCTGGAAGATCGTTATGTGGCATGCGTGCAAGTTCAGATTGAGTCCCTGCTCCATACAAATACAGTTCTGCTGGTTATAGGTAAATGCTCACCAGGCTGTCAAAGCCTGGCTTGCCCCTTTGCCTTCATAATGCATCCACCTCCATGACTTTTCAGAAAGGCCCCCTTGACATCACTAATATTTAGGTACCCAGTACCAGCATAGGCCCGCCAGTGGCTTGAAGTGCCAGTGGAATGTCCAGCAGCAGTTGGTTGGAATATAAATCTTTTGCATTTATAGGGTTGCAGGAATTGGGCTGACCTGAGGTCTAAATGTGCAGGAAATATGTCTGAAGATGCAAGAATTGAGGCGGACCTGAAGTTCAAAGGTGCATGAATTGGGACTTATCTAAGGTCTGAAGGTGTGGAGATTGGTGCTGATCTGAGATGTGAGGGTGCAGGAATTGAGGCTGATTTAAGGTTCAAAGGTGCATGAATTGGGACTGATTGGAGGTCTGAAGGTGTAGAGATTGTGGCTGATCTGAAAAGTGTTTGCAGGAATTGGATGATCTCAGGTTCGAAGGTGCAGACATTGGGAATGATCTGAGGTGTGACGGTGCAGGAAATATGTCTGAAGATGCAGGAATTTGGGCTGACCTGAAGTTCAAAGGTGTATGAATTGGGACTGATCTGAGCTCTGAAGATACATGAATTGGGGCTAATTTGAATTCTGAAGGTGTAGAAATTGACGCTGATCGAAGATGTGAGGGTGCATGAATTGAGGATGATCTGTGGTGTGACAGTGCAGGACATGAGGCTGATCTTAGGCCTGCAGGTGCAGGAAGTGAAGCTAATCTTGGGTGTGAAGGTGCAGGGATTGGGGCTGATCTGAGGTCTGAACATGCAGGACTTGGGGCTGATCTGAAGGTGTATGAATTGGAACTGATCTGAGCTCTGAA
This sequence comes from Lithobates sylvaticus, assembly GCA_028564925.1. Classification (NCBI taxonomy): domain Eukaryota; kingdom Metazoa; phylum Chordata; class Amphibia; order Anura; family Ranidae; genus Lithobates; species Lithobates sylvaticus. The sequence goes on along the minus strand of CM053034.1, from coordinate 214,852,201 downwards.
GATGCATGAATTGGAGCTGATTTGAATTCTGAAGGTGTAGAGTTTGGCGCTGATGTGAGGGTGCATGAATTGAGGCTGATCTGAGGTTCGAAGGTACATAAATTGGGGATGATCTGTGGTGTGACATTGCAGGAAATGAGGCTGATCTTACGCCTGCAGGAATTGGGGCTTGTCTGAAGGTGCAGGAGTTGGGGCTGATCTGAGATCTGAAAGTGTATGAATTGGGACTGATCTGAGCTAATCTTGGGTGTGAAGGTGCAGGAATTTGAAGCTGGTCTGAAGGTGCAGGAATTGGGGCTGGTCTGAAGGTGCAGGAATTGGGGCTGGTCTGAAGGTGCAGGAATTGGGGCTGGTCTGAAGGTGCAGGAATTGGGGCTGGTCTGAAGGTGCAGGAATTGGGGCTGGTCTGAAGGTGCAGGAATTGGGGCTGGTCTGAAGGTGCAGGAATTGGGGCCTTGTCTGAGGTATGAGGGTGCAGGGATTGGGGCCTTGTCTGAGGTATGAGGGTGCAGGGATTGGGGCCTTGTCTGAGGTCTGAAGGTGCAGGGATTGGGGCTGACCTGAGGTCTGAAGGTGCAGGGATTGGGGCCTTATCTGAGGTCTGAAGGTGCAGGAATTGGGGCTGGTCTGAAGGTGCAGGAATTGGGGCCGATCTGAGGGTGCAGGGATTGGGGCCGACCTGAGGTCTGAAGGTGCAGGAATTGGGGATGATCTGAGGTCTGAAGGTGTAGGGATTGGAGCTGATCTGAGGTCTGGAGGTGCAGGAATTGGGGCTGGTCTGAGGTCTGAAGGTGCAGGAATTGGGGCTGGTCTGAAGGTGCAGGAATTGGAGCTGATCTGAGGTCTGAAGGTGCAGGAATTGGGGCTGGTCTGAAGGTGCAGGAATTGGGGCTGATCTGAGGTCTGAAGGTGCAGGAATTGGGGCTGTTCTGAGGTCTGAAGGTGCAGGAATTGGGGCTGATCTGAGGTCTGAAGGTGCAGGAATTGGGGCAGGTCTCAAGGTGCAGGAGTTGGGGCTGATCTGAGGTTCGAAGGTGCATGAATTGGGAAAGATGTGTGGTGTGACAGTGCAGGAAATGAGGCTGATCTTATGCCTGCAGGTGCAGGAAGTGAGGCTGATCTTGGGTCTGAAGGTGCAGGAATTGAGGCTGATCTGAGGTCTGACGGTGTAAGAATTGGGGCTGATCTGGGGTATCAAGGTACAGGAATTGGGGCTGACCTGAGGTCTGACGGTGTAAGAATTGGGGCTGATCTGAGTTGTCAAGGTACAGGAGTTGGGTCTGATTTGAGGTGTGATGGAGGAAGAAATTAGGCTGATCTGAGATCTACGGCGCTATTGTTTGCTAGCACTCTGGTAGCCTTGTGTTCGTAAAATTGACATGTAAGGTTACTACTCGTAATGTAATTGGCAACAGTCGGCACAGGCAGAGAGCACAGGAAGTTATTGACCTTATGGTTAAAATTTAAGATTTTAACATTTACAATAAGATTATTTTTTTTTTAAATATGAAACGGGTATAACAGAACTCTCTCAGTGGGATATTTATCAGATTAAAAGTTAACATATAAGAGAAATTCATTGTTTGGGGTCTACATGCCCTTTACACCATGGGTTCTCTACCTGTGGCTCTCCAGCTATTGTGGAACTACAAGTCCCATGAAGCGCTGCAAGTTGCTGACCGTTACAAGCATGACTCCCTCAGGCAGAGGCATGATGGGACTTGTAGTTCTGCAACAGCTGGAGGGCCGAATGTTGAGCACCCATTCTTTACACCTCCTGCGTCTTCCTGAACTCCTTCTTTTTATCATTTTCCTAATTCCGAGCCTGAAGAAAAGAAGACCAAATACAAGCTGAAGAACTCCCGTACAAAGAAAGCTCTTCATGCGAAGACGCTAATAAGATCTCCAAATATAACCCGTTTCATCTCCATTCCTGAAATATGCAGATTAGCCCCGACACCCAGGATAATTCCGTCTCCGCCCCCAACAGTTCCCAGGAACGCTAGCCGGCGTCATTACCAATCTCTCTTGTAGTTACAGAAGGCGGCTCGGCTTTGCACTTTAAAAAAAAAAAAAACGTATTTTGATGTTTTTTTTGCTTTTAAAACTCCGCCCGCTGCGCAATATTTCCACTTTTCTTTTATTTAGTTTTTTAAGCGATGATGAGAAAATACACCTATTTGTCTCTTCAGAAATATATTCTGGGACTTTTTTCGACCCAGTTGTGTGATTGGCGCCCCATTCCCAGCAGGCAGCGGGTTAAGCCATTTTGTTAAGAACAATTCGATAATATATGCGGGGATGGAGGCGGAGGAGATTGCCCTCAGGTAACGAGCTGAGTGGGCTGTCAGGTTTAATAAGCGCACGATTCCTCCTGTGAACTGTAGCGCAGTTCTGTCTATTAAAATATTAAACATATATTCATGTATGCTGCAGACTCGGAGGGGACGTGCCGGCTGACAGAAGTCTGATATTATGTTCCTTATATACCGCCGATTAGCACTCGTCTGCCTGCAGAGCCCAAACCCTCCAAGAACGCCGTCTGCCCCCTAATATTTCTAGGAATCAATTCCCGGAGATTGGAGACCATACATCTCAATCTGCAGCCATTTTTTTTTTTTCTTCATTGGAAGCTAATAATTTGCTACCTGCTAGTAAACCATTAATTAAAAAGTAAAAATATTCAAAGATAAATGCTAACTGTTTTTTTGGCTGCAATATTCACCTTCAATCCAGAGATTTCCATTGCAGTATTTTTTTTTTTTGGCCACTAGATGTCCTTAGCAGTTTTTTTTTTTTTTGGCCACTCAATGTCCTCTGCAGTATTTTTTTTGGCCACTAGATGGCCAGCATTGTTTAATCCACTTTCTCTAGCCCTGCTCCTGGAGGACCCGCCCCCAGCGTTTGACTGGATAGTGAATGGAGAAGCAGCACAGCAATGAGCTCAGCTCTCTGTCACTCTGCTCTCTCCTCCTAGTTATGCTTCCTTTCAACGCATGAACTGTGACCCGGTGGGCTTAGCTCCCCTCCTGCCCCAGTCGTCACTAGGGACATAAGTTCAAAATCTTAAAAATAAATCGATGGTCTATAAAACGTTGGGGGGGGAAGCTTTTGCTGCAATACTCTCTTTCAATCTGGAAATTTCCCAGTTTTTGTTGGCCACTAGATATCCTCCTGTAATATTTATGTTTTTGGCCACTCAATGTCCTCTGCAGTATTTTTTTCGGCCACTCGATGGCGAGCATTGTTCAATCCACTTCCTCTAGCCCTGTTTCTGGAGCACATGACTGGACAGTGAATAGAGAAGCAGCACAGCAATGAGCTCAGCTCTGTCACTCTGCTCCCTCCTCCTAGTATGCTTCCATTTATGAACTGTGACCCAGTGGGATGAGCTTCCCTCTTGCCCCAGTTGCCACCAGGGACAGGAGTTAAAAATCTTAAAAAATAAATTGATGGCTTATAAAATGTTGGGGAAAAACAGCTTTTTATGCAATACTCTCCTCCAATTCAGAGTTTTCCCCTGCAGTATTTTTTTTTTGCCACTAGATGGCCAGCTTTGTTCAATCCACTTCCTCTAGCCCAGCTCCTGGAGGACCCACCCCCCAGTCTATGACTGGACAGGGAATGGAGAAGCAGCACAGCGATGAGCTCAGCTCTCTGTCACTCTGCTCCTGTCAGTATGCTTCCTTTCAGTGCATGAACTGTGACCCGATGCGCTCCCCTCTGGCCCCAGTTGTCACCAGGGACAGGAGTTAAAAATCTTTAAAAAAAAATAAAAAAATTGATAGCCTATAAAATGTTGAGGGAAACAGCTTTTGCTGCAATACTCTCCTCCAATCTGGAGATTTCCCCTGCAGTATTTTTCTCTACCACTAGATGTCCTTTGCAGTATTTTTTTTTTTTTTTGGCCACTTAATGGCCAGCATTGTTCAATCCACTTCCTGTAGCCCAGCTCCTGGAGGACCCGCCCCCAGCCTATGACTGAACAGTGAATAGAGAAACAGCACAGCGATCAGCTCAGCTCTCTGTCACTGCTCTCTCCTGCTGTCAGTATGCTTCCTGTCAGCGCAGGAACTGTGACCCGGTGGGATGAGCTCCCCTCCTGCCCCATTTGCCAGCAGGAACAGGAGTTAAAAAATCTTTAATAAAATAAATTGATAGCCTATAAAATGTTGGGGGGGGGGGGGGGGACAGCTTTTGCTGCAATACTCACCTTCAATCTGGAGCGAACCACAGCATCTTCCAGATTAACCAGCATCGTTCAACCCACTTCCTCTGAGCCCATGTTGTCCTACATCCACCCCCGGCCTGTGAGTGGACAGTGAAAAGAAAAGCAGCGCAGGCATTAATTCCCCTCTCTGTCACTGTGCTCTCTCAGCGTGCTTCGTGTCAGCACATGACCTCATTGGCTCCTTGTGCTGATTCTTCCTCTCGCATTTCAGCCCGAGTTGTGCTGGCCCTGCCACATCCTGTGATTGGACAGTGAATAGAGAAGCAGCACACTAATGAGTTGTGACCCAGAGGAGTGATCTCCCCTCTCCTCCACAGCACACACTAGATGTCCTCAGTCTTCTGGATTAAACTACAACCAGCGTCAATCAACTTGCTTCCTCTGGGTCCAGGTTGTCCAATATCCTCCCCCATCCTGTGAGTGGACCGTAAAAGGAGAAGCAGTACAGTGATGAACTTTTTGTCATTCTGCTCTCTCCTCCTATCAGCATGCTTCTTGTTAGCATGTGACCTGATTGACTCTGTGTGCTGCTTCTTCCTCACATTCCAGCCCTGCTGTACAAGGGGCAGCAAGAGAACTGATAGCAGGTCAGTTTTAGGTACTTGCACCCCTTAATTTTTTGTTTCAATGACTTGCACCTCTTGCTTTTAACCACTTCAATACTGGCCACTTTCCCCCACCTTCCTGCCCAGTCCAATTTTCAGCGTTCATCGCTGTCGCACTTTGAATGACAATTGCGCGGTCATACAACAGTGTACCCAAACAAAATGTTTAGCATCCCCCCCCCCCCCCCACAAATAGAGCTTTCTTTTGTTGGTATTTGATCACCACTGGGGTTTTTATTTTTTGCGCTCCAAATAAAAAAAGAACATTTTGAAAAAAAAATAAAAAAAGTTCTTCGTTTCTGTTACAAAACGTTGTAAATAAGTAAGTTTTCTCCTTCACTTATGAGGATGCAGTGGCAGGCACTGATGGGCACGATGATGAGGCACTGATACCCTGTTTCCCCGAAAGTAAGACCTAGTGTGATTGTCAGTGATGGCTGCAATATAAGCCCTACCCCCCCAAATAAGCCCTAGTTAAAGTCCTTGTAGGTTTTATTTTCAGGGTAGGGCTTATTTTCGGGGAAACAGGGTAGGGCTTATTTGGGGGGGGTAGGGCTTATATTGCAGCCATCACCGACAATCACGCTAGGTCTTATTTTCGGGGAAACAGGGTAGGCGGCACTGATAGTTGGCACTCATAGGCAGCACTGATGGGCACCGCTGATGTGGCACTGATGGGCACCGATGATGAGGCACTGATAGGCAGCACTGATAGGTGGCACTCATAGGCGGCATTGGGCAATCATAGGCAGCACTGGTGGGTACCCGTAGGTGGCACTGGTGGGTACCCGTAGGTGACACTGGTGGGCACCCGTAGGTGGCACTGATAGGTGGTACTGGTGGGCACTCATAGGCAGCATTGGTGGGCACCGATGATGAAGCACTGATGGGCACTTATAGGTGGCACTGATGGGTACCCATAGGTGGCACTGATGGGCACTCATAGGTAGCACTGATGGGTACCTGTAGGTGGCACTGATGGGCACCCATAGGTGGCACTGGTGGGTGGCACTGATGGACAGCATCCTAATCGGCACCGATTGGCATCTCTGGTGTGCTCACCTGGTGGTTTCCAGTGGGGCATTCCTAGTGGTCTCCAGTGGGCATCCTCAATGGGTCTGCACTGATAATCAATGCGCTGATTATCATCGCAGACCCCCCCCCCTGTCAGGAGAGCAGCCGATCGTCTCTCCTCTACTCGCGTCTGTCAGTGCGAGTGGAGGAAAAGCCGATAAACCGCACTTCCTGTTTACACTGTGATCAGCTGTGATTGGACACAGCTGATCACATGGTAAAGAGCCTCTCTCATAGGCTCTGTACTAGGATCGGAAATGCGGTGTGTCAGACTGACACCCCACTGATCCTGCGACTTATCTTGCTGGACATCATGACACCCAGTCAGGATAACTTAACCACTTTACAGCCGTCATTTTGTTATGTGGCGGGTGGGAAGTGGTTAAAAATAAATCCATTTAACGATGTATTACAGAGCTGCATTAATTTCTTCAGCACTCCCCTCCTTCATTGGCCGAGGCCCATCTCGCCATCGCTGTTTTATTGTGTATTGGGAAGACTTCCCAGAAGAGCGCAATGGCAGCAAATGGAGGATCAGCTTTGTGTTGTCACCCCTCTGAACTGCGATGTTGGACAAGCAGGTGATGGACGCGTACGGCCGTATACTAGACACGGGTTACAAAGACCTTTCCGCTGTAAATTGATATCCTGCGCCGTCACATTTGGCCGCTGTGCCCCGGTAGAAGACAAATTAGTTTTTTTGGCATTGGTCAGCTGGAACCCATTTTGTTTACTTCCAACACTAAAACCAGTCCATTCCGTTCGCTGCCTTCGTCCAAAGAACTTTAATTAAACAATTTGCTAATCCTACGAGGCCAACTCCAACAGCATCCTGTTTGCAGGTGACAAGGCCTTGGCAGCGTGCCGCTGGCACTCCGCGCCTTTTCCCGGTGCTTGAGCTCGAGGTGATTTTGGCGGTCGCTGCGCAATAAAAAAAAAAAAAAACAAAGTAATGTCTTTTTGTGAATTGTACCCAGAACAAAGGGGGTTTGTGTGAAGAGTGGAAGAGCGCAGGGTTTTTTATCTGCGCAGGGTGAAAAGGACGCTTTATATCGGACGCCGACTCTTTAGAGGAGGCAAAAAAATAAAAAAAAACGCTTCAATTACAACCGCGGTAATGAGTAAATTATCGGTGTGCAGCCATTGAAGTGATGAGATGGTTACTGGCCAGGATTAAAGGCTTGGAGTTTTCACAGCTAGGCAGAATAAACCCAGGTTCATCATGGAAGTTATCATTTTTATCTTTCTGTAAATTGCGCAATTTCTCTTTTTCGTAGAATAAACAGCTATTTTCACTTTATTTTGTGTTACGTTTTTTTAAAGGGAGATGCAGTGTGTTTTTTAGGGTGTGTATATAACCCTTTAATGCCTAAGCCTTTTTCTGACATTTGTTGCTTACAAGTTAAAAAAAAGTATATTTTGCTAGAAAATTACTTAGAACCCCCAAACATAAAAATATATATATATATATATATATATATATATATATATATATATATATATATATATATATATATATATATATATATATATATATATATATATATATATATATATATATAATTAGGGCTGTTACTGATTAAAAATTTTCGTGTTCGATTTAATCGATTTTTTTTTTATAATTTTTTTTTTTTAATCAACTAATTTTCGATTAATTATAACGCACATACAGATCCAACTACTTTTAGCTGATCTCCTTGCATTGCAACTCTGCATTAGTCAGTGGTAAATGTGGTATACACTATATACAATCACCCGACACTAGTTAGTTTCCACAATCCATGACTTAACTTCACAGTTCACACAAATGTCAACATTTTAAATTCAAACTGTAGCACTGACGTAAGTAATTTTTTTTTCCACAGTAGCGTGACAATCCCTCCACCTCCGGTCTAACTAATCACTCTCACCTTATGGCATGGACCCCTGTGCAAACAGGTGGTCATGCAAGCGGGTATCAAAAGGGTTACCACGGACCATAAACTTCTCTCGCGTCTCCTTAGATCTCAGCAAGGACGCAGGTCATGGGTAGAAAGAAAAGATCTAAGTGCTCACCGCTTAAGTATAAGATTTAATTTGTGTGTTCAAACACAAACTACTCACATAAAGACGATAAAAACACAGCATGTAATGCCGACAATCGTGTTAGTTCCGTAGGGCAGCAGTGGGTGACGTCATGCGTAGCTCCTCCCCCGTACGCGCTACGTTTAATCAGAACTTCAACGTCACCGGACTCCTCCCCCCCCCCCTTCCCTTCGTTAGCAGACGGAGGCACTTTGGGAAGGGGGAGGAGTCCGGTGACATTGATGTCCGTGACATCACCAGATCTCCGATGGAACTCCCTGAAGACCCGGACCTCACGTGTGATTTGAACAATGTTTACATATGCGGGTGCGACTTACGCATGCGTTTTCTTTGGTGTGCACACGCGGGGATGGGGGCGCTTTTTTTTTTTTTCATTTGTTTATTTACAAATTTTCACTTAAAAAAATAAATAAAAAGTTCTGATCACTTTTATTGCTGTCACAAGGAATGTAAACATCCCTTATGACAGTAATAGGTGGTGACAGGTACTCTTTATGGAGGGAACAGGGTTCTAAAAGACCCCAAATCTCTCCTTTTGCACTTAAAAGTATTCAGATCGCCAAAATTGGCGATTCTGAATACTGTCGTTTGTTTTTTAAATCAATGCCATTGGCAGCCGAGTGACATTAACTTTAATGGCATCCCAGTCTTAGTCCGTAGGGGTCAATATTGAGTTGGCCCACCCTTTGCAACTATAACAGTTTCTACTCTTCTGGGAAGGCCGTCCACAAGGTTTAGGAGTGTGTCTATGGGAATGTTTGACAATTCTTCCAGAAGAGCATTTGTGAGGTCAAACACTGATGGTCTAGCAACCGGGGACCTCCTTTTCTTGGTGCTCCAGTGGCCTGGGACCTCCTTTTGTTGATGATCCAATGACCTTGGACCCCCTTGTGTTGGTAATCCAATGACCTAAGACCTCCTTTTCTTGGTGGTCCAGTGACCTCGGACACCCTTTTGTTGGCCATCCAATGACCTGGGCCTCCTGTTGCCTGGCTGCTCCTAACACAATAGGGGTATTCCTGAGCACCCCCCCCCCCCCATATCTGATCATTGGAGATTGTCTCTGTCGTTGTCATTGCAGCAGAAAATAATTGTTCCTAAGGCTAAGTTCAATTTGTTCAATGCAGGACGCCTTTAAATCCTAAAGGAAAAACTATGGGCAAAACGTGTTTCTTTTTTCTTCATTTTTGGATAGAGGTAAGGGAGCGTTATAACTACTGTCAAATTTTTTTCGCCATCTTTGTCCCATTAGGGAGATTTCCCTTTACTTCCTATCCCATAGCCAACAAGGAACTGAGAGAAAATCCCTGCAAATTAAGGAAATTCCTTGGGAACCCCCAGCTCACTAAAACTAGTGTCCCCATTTGAAGTTTTCCCATACTTTTCTGGTGACTACCCAAAATTTGGGATTTTCTTTTACTTTCACTTTTTAATAAGTGTAAACTGAACAAATACAGTGTTTATCTCCTTAAAGCGGAGTTCCACCCAAAAGTGGAACTTCTGCTTATCTGTCTCCTCCCCTCCCCCCTCTAATGCCACTTTTAACACCATTCGGGGGGGAACCTGTTTTTGACAGGTACCCTCTTGCCACTTCCGTCGGACCTCGCTGCGGTCTATCCACAACTATAAAAAAAATGTTTTGCCATTAGTTGTACTTTAATGACACCCCCAATGCGCCTTGCTAACATGCGCTTGAAATCGCATGCGAAAATGCATAAAACTTTGGTGAGGCGTGAAAAAATGGTGCTTGTACTTCTTTGATGCGATTTATCGCAGGTAGGATAGCCCGTTGTAACGCATGGGCTGACCTAAACATGAGCATCAAAACGCACTGGAACTGTTGCATAGGTGGTGAACCAGGGCTGGCCCAAGACATTGTGCTGCCTGAGTCCAAGAATGAAATGCTCCCCCCCCCCCCAAAAAAAATTAAAAAATAAAAATCATGCCCCCACATCCATTATAATAATTAAAACGAAAATTGCATTCAGTAAAGTCAGATTTACATGCAACAGCACCTTGTCTATATGCAAAATTATACGACATACCACCATGTTACCGCTCCCCCATCACACATTGCACCCATTAATGATATGCCACTGGAATAGGGCTGTATAGGGGCTGACTAGGGCTGTATAGGGGCTGACTAGGGCTGTATATGGACAGGCTAGTGGTAGTATATGGACAGGCTAGTGGTAGTATATGGACAGGCTAGTGGTAGTATATGGACAGGCTAGTGGTAGTATATGGACAGGCTAGTGGTAGTATATGGACAGGCTAGTGGTAGTATATGGACAGGCTAGTGGTAGTATATGGACAGGCTAGGGGTTGTATTTGTGGACAGGCTAGGGGTTGTATTTGTGGACAGGCTAGGGGTTGTATTTGTGGACAGGCTAGGGGTTGTATTTGTGGACAGGCTAGGGGTTGTATTTGTGGACAGGCTAGGGGTTGCATTTGTGGACAGGCTAGGGGTTGCATTTGTGGACAGGCTAGGGGTTGCATTTGTGGACAGGCTAGGGGTTGCATTTGTGGACAGGCTAGGGGTTGCATTTGTGGACAGGCTAGGGGTTGCATTTGTGGACAGGCTAGGGGTTGCATTTGTGGACAGGCTAGGGGTTGCATTTGTGGACAGGCTAGGGGTTGCATTTGTGGACAGGCTAGGGGTTGCATTTGTGGACAGGCTAGGGGTTGCATTTGTGGACAGGCTAGGGGTTGCATTTGTGGACAGGCTAGGGGTTGCATTTGTGGACAGGCTAGGGGTTGCATTTGTGGACAGGCTAGGGGTTGCATTTGTGGACAGGCTAGGGGTTGCATTTGTGGACAGGCTAGGGGTTGCATTTGTGGACAGGCTAGGGGTTGCATTTGTGGACAGGCTAGGGGTTGCATTTGTGGACAGGCTAGGGGTTGCATTTGTGGACAGGCTAGGGGTTGCATTTGTGGACAGGCTAGGGGTTGCATTTGTGGACAGGCTAGGGGTTGCATTTGTGGACAGGCTAGGGGTTGCATTTGTGGACAGGCTAGGGGTTGCATTTGTGGACAGGCTAGGGGTTGCATTTGTGGACAGGCTAGGGGTTGCATTTGTGGACAGGCTAGGGGTTGCATTTGTGGACAGGCTAGGGGTTGCATTTGTGGACAGGCTAGGGGTTGCATTTGTGGACAGGCTAGGGGTTGCATTTGTGGACAGGCTAGGGGTTGCATTTGTGGACAGGCTAGGGGTTGCATTTGTGGACAGGCTAGGGGTCGCATTTGTGGACAGGCTAGGGGTTGCATTTGTGGACAGGCTAGGGGTTGCATTTGTGGACAGGCTAGGGGTTGCATTTGTGGACAGGCTAGGGGTTGCATTTGTGGACAGGCTAGGGGTTGCATTTGTGGACAGGCTAGGGGTTGCATTTGTGGACAGGCTAGGGGTTGCATTTGTGGACAGGCTATGGGGTAGTATATCTGGACAGGCTATGGGGTAGTATATCTGGACAGGCTATGGGGTAGTATATCTGGACAGGCTATGGGGTAGTATATCTGGACAGGCTATGGGGTAGTATATCTGGACAGGCTATGGGGTAGTATATCTGGACAGGCTATGGGGTAGTATATCTGGACCGGCTATGGGGTAGTATATCTGGACCGGCTATGGGGTAGTATATCTGGACCGGCTATGGGGTAGTATATCTGGACCGGCTATGGGGTAGTATATCTGGACCGGCTATGGGGTAGTATATCTGGACCGGCTATGGGGTAGTATATCTGGACCGGCTATGGGGTAGTATATCTGGACCGGCTATGGGGTAGTATATCTGGACCGGCTATGGGGTAGTATATCTGGACCGGCTATGGGGTAGTATATCTGGACCGGCTATGGGGTAGTATATCTGGACAGGCTATGGGGTAGTATATCTGGACAGGCTATGGGGTAGTATATCTGGACAGGCTAGGGGCAGGCTAGGGTAGTACAATGGCAAGCTAGGGCTGTATAGTGATTTTTGAGCATGGCAGTTTATGCATCATTGGGCCACCCAGCAGATCAACAGCCACTACCAGAAAAAATGATGGACACCCTTAGTGTTCTGTCACACACTGGCACACGTGGGAACCATGGTAGAACCGGCCCTGGTGTGCCTAAATAAGCTCTTTTTTTATTGTCCTATATACCGTACGCACTGATACTTGTCCAATCTGCAGCGGATCGTGCATTTCACGAATTGTGATTGCCTGAGTGTGCAACTCCCCCAAGAGCGGGCAGATGTGTAATACAATAATACGACCGATTAAAAATTGACAGATATACCGACAGCTCCTTATTGGAACGCCACATTCCCTCTTCTTTCCCTCACATCTACAATTCTTTATAACATCAAAGATCCTTCATTAAAAATCCATGCATGTATGGCGTTAATCTGCATGGATTGTGACACCAGACTAATAATTTGAAGTGGAGGGGACAGTTGCGTTGCGTATCGCATTATGCAGACGCCATTTACATATACAAGCCAGTTGACGGCTTTTTTTATTTGACGTGCCGTTTAAGTAATTGTCAGTTATTCGTTTTAATATGGTTTTCCCATCCAGCTGAGAAAAATATCGTGTTTGGTTGATGCGCGGATTTGTCACATTGTGTTAACAAACATAGCGGGAAATTCTTGTATAATAACATTTATTATTGCTCATTGTGAGGCTTTATACCCGTATTTAAGCAGTGCGGGGTTTTAAAGAGAAGGGGAGTTTTTCTTTTATTGCTGTTTATAGGGTTGGTTGTTTATTGTGGCGGATTTGGGCGTCCAGGGGGTGGTAAATGCGAACCGTTGATCCAAATTTTCTACCGCCTTCTGACTACCCACCTAAAGCATGCAATGGCAAATGCTTTGTTTCACAGCGCAGCAAAAGTTATTCAGCATGCTGTTTTCAACAGGCAGTACCGCCGCCAAACCCAACCCGTGCAAGGGAATGGGGGGGTGCTACAACATGTTAGTGGCGCGATATTACGACTGTAAGGCTTGGTTCACACTGCGGCAACTTGGAATCCGACTCGCGAGACCCCAAGTCGAATGACATGTGAAATCCCATGTTAGTTAATGAGAGCTGCTGTCTTAATTGGCACCACTGAAGTCGCTTTGACTTTAGAAAAGGTTCCTGTACTACTTCAATGCGACTTCTATCCGACTTGTGCCCATGGACTTTACAGTAAGTAACCTCGAAGTTGGATCCTCATCTATATTGATGTGATTTGGATCCAACATTACAGGAAGATTACATAGGTATTCTCTGCGACGGAGCCCCTCCCTCACTTCAAAGTTGCATCAAGTCGCCAGGAAGTCACTTGGCTAAGTCGCACAACTTTCAGGTCGTAGTAGTGTGAACCGAGCCAAAAGGACCATTGGGCTGGGAGAAAAAAATAAATGGCATTCAGGGGGTGGCAGTAATACCTCCTGAATGCCTGGCAGCCACTGCTCTGCCACCCACTGCAGCTGGCATATGTGCAGCAGCAAAGAGGGTCAGTTTTAATGCCTATGTACTGCACATATGTGTCTATAGGCTGCAGGGGTTCCTGTGCTGGGAGCACATTCGCAGCACAGAGACCGAGCTGTCAAGTACCAGGTCCACGGGACCGGCTTCTGATCATGTGACCACCTTAACAGCCAACCACAGTGGTCACATGATTTGGCAGATCTTTCCACCCTCCAGGCAAAATAGCCCAGTTAAAGGAACGTGGGTGGCAAGATTGTAAACCCGACACATGGCTATTGAGACCAGGGCCCGCTACAATCTTTCGAAAGGCTCTGGGTGGGGTTCAGTGTCACTATGGGGGTTCTAATGAGGGTTAGGGGACTCTGGTGGCCCGGTAGGGGGTGACGTTTTGGAGGAAACTGGGGGCAACTGGGGATGATGGGGTCTTTGGAGAGAGCTGGAGGTCTCTCTAGGAGGCTAGGGGTTTGCAGGGGAAATGTGGGAGACTTGGGGGCACTGTTGGGGGGAACTATGGGGGGCTGGTGGCTCTTTAGCAAGCTAAGGCGAAACTGAAGGCTTTTAGGGGGGCTTTTGGTCAATATAGGTGGTTAGGTGGCACTATGGGAACTGGGAAGCACTATGGGACACTGTAGAAGGCTCTATGGGGGATCTGGAAGGTCTTTAGCAAGTTGGGGAGCATTGCAGGGGGTATTGTGGGGACTGAGGGCTTTTAGGGAGCCTGGGGGGACTGTTGCAGGTTGAGGGGCACTGCAGGCCATTATGGGAGGTTAGGTGGCACTATGGGAAATGGGAAGCACTGTGGGACACTGTAGAGGGCTCTATGGGGGATCTGGAAGGTCTTTAGCAAGTTGGGGAGCATTGCAGGGGCACTGTGGGGACTGAGGGCTTTTAGGGGGGCCTGGGGTGACAGTTGCAGGTTGTAGGGGCACTGCAGGCCAATATGGGAGGTTGGGTGCCACTATGGGAGCTGGGAGTCAGTGTGAGACACTGTTGGGAGCACTATGTGGAGTTGGAGGGTCTTCATCTTCAGCAAGCTGGGGAGCACTGTGGAGGCCTGGGGACACTGAAGGTAGCTTGGCATGCACTGTAGAGACGGCCTTTAGGAGGCCTGGGGGCACTTTGGTAGCTTGGCATGCATTGTAGAGACTGAAGGCCTTTAGGAGGCCTGGGGGGCACTTTGGTAGCTTGGCATGCACTGTAGAGTCTGAAGGCCTTTAGGAGGCCTGGGGGGCACTTTAGTAGCTTGGCATGCACTGTAGAGACTGAAGGCCTTTAGGAGGCCTGGGGGGCACTTTGGTAGCTTGGCATGCACTGTAGAGTCTGAAGGCCTTTAGGAGGCCTAGGGGCACTGTGAGATCTTGAGGGACTCTGAGGGCAGTTAGGGTATCTGCTGCTAGCTGGAGGACTGGGGAGAGGGAGGCCAAAGCTTAGCAGTGGGTCAGGGCAGACTGGTAAAGTCATGTCAGGCTAGGCAATCACTGGACTGGCTTTCTAATGATAAAAGGCCCAAAACATTAGACTGTTCTTTTATATTGTGACGTCAGCAACTTAATTTTACAGACTTTCTGATAAACTTTAACAAAGACCACAGGTTCACTTTAACGGAGGGATGGGGTGTAGTTCAGTACTGGAACACAGAATGGCGGCCTGCATTGTCTGAGTGACGGGTTCACTTTAACTGCTGGAAAACGAACGATTCTGCTTACTTTGTTCCTCCTTTGTACTTTTCATCGAAGCTCCGGTAAAGGTAATGCCGAACGTTCTGCGCACCCCCTCCATACACAGAGGGCGCTGCCCGTCTATCTCTGCCTATCAGATGTATGACCCCTGAAAACGACCCCGGGAATTTTTGTCACTGCGAGTTATAAGGCCAACTCTGAGATATGAAAATCAATTTACTGTTCTATCTGGTATCTCAGCGTTATTAATGTGCGGCAGTAATGAGGAAATGAGGCGTGTATTTCATCTTTTATGCTTCGTTTACTTCCTTTGTGCCATCTTTGAGTGACTTGTTGGAGAAGGAAAAAAATCTCGACAAAGACCAAGAAAGGTTTTGTCATATTGGAATTGTGAGGAGCGCTGTTTGTGCAGAGGGGCGCACAGATCCCTGCTGGGGGGTGGGGGGTGGAGACTATCATCCTTCCTTCCCACCAAGTGATGGATTGTGCATTCGCTAACAGGGAATGTGAGCTGAGAATTGGACCATCTTGCGACAGGTTAGCTTTGTCCTACTGAGGTTGTGTTGTCCTGATAGTAACTCGCAGATTCAGACTAGGGATGCACCGATATATCGGCCACCGAAAATAGGGTAATCAGCATTTTGGCAATAGAAAAAAGGTGCTGATAATGGCATGCTGTGTCCCATTGACTTCAATGCAAAAAAACCCTATTGACTTCACTGCAAAATTGTGTCCCATTGACTTCAATGCAAAATCGTGTCCCGTTACCTTCAATGCAAACCCCCCCCTATTGACTTCACTGTAAAATTATGTCCCGTTGACTTCAATGCAAAATCGCGTCCCGTTGACTTTAATGCAACCCCCCCCCCCCCCCCCCCCCTATTGACTTCAATGCAAAATCACAGGTAAATCTTCCAGAGGTCAATTGGTTACCCCACTTCATGAGCAGGCCATTTTTTGCGATACGGCACTGCTTCAATTTAACTGACAATTGCGCAGTTATGCAACACCGTACCCAAATAAAATTGTCTTTTTTTTTCCGCACAAATAGAGCTTTCTTTTGGTGATTTTTTGTTATCCCCTCTGTGTGTTTTATTTATTTTTTTTTTTTTTTTTGCGCTATAAACAAAAAAAAGACTGACATTCCCAATAAAAAAAAATCGAATTTCTTCACAAATTTAGGCCCCTTTCACACGATCGGGCCGATCGGGTTCACCTGTCTGTGTTTTTCAGGCGGACCCGGTCGGGCCACCTTTTGTCTTCTATAGGGAGGCGGATGTCCGCGCGCATATTTGTCCGCTGACACCCGCCTGGCATCCGATCCGACAAAATCTGCTGAAATCAGACGTATGGCCATCCGTCCAATGGGTTGGGTCGGATCAAGGCAGACAGGGGGTCCATTTTTCTTCCGATCTCCCCAAGGAGGAGAGCCGGGCCCTGAAAGGTCCATCTCTGCACAGTGAGTGAAGACGGGCCTGTCATCGACCTGTCCAGTGACGATCAATGGAGCGATCTCCCGATGAGCAAGCAGAGCTCGTCAATATGGATCCGCCCCATGAGAAAGGGGCCTTAGGCCCATTAGTACTATATGTATGGATTTTTGTTTATTTGATATACTGGTAATGGCGGCGATCGATGACTTATAGCGGGACTGCAATATTGCGGTGGACATTCTGACACTTTTGACACTTTGTGAGGACTTTTTGAGGACCGGTGACACTAACAGTGATCAGTGCTAAACATATGCACTTTCACTGTACTGATGAAAATGGCTGGGAAGGGGTTAACCATCAGAGGCAATCAAAGGGTTAACTGTGTGCCTAGCCTGTGTTTTTGTGTACTGTGTGTGCTGCTTTTACTAAAAAAGAGATGGAATGTATTCCCTGCTTTGCAGGAACACAGAATCCATCCGTTCCCCTTGTTAGGACGGCGATCTGCCTTGTTGACATAGGCAGATCCCTGTTTTGTAGGGAACACAAGGTGGCGCCACTAAGTGCAGTATTTAGGCCCCATGCACACGAGACGCAGATGCAAACTCTGCTGAACGCATGTTTTAAAAAGCAGAAACCTGCGTTTAAAAAACGCGCGTTTTGCTATGTTTTCATGCCGCGTTTGCGTCTATAAGCTTTTGTAAAGATAACATCATAGACCCTCCCCAAGCTCAGCAAACATGTATTATTAACTATTTCTGCCATTTGATCAGAGTGAGCAGCAGAGAGAGCAGTTGTACACTTGCATTTGCCTCTCTTTCTGTGTTTTTTTTTTTTGGAAATTGATCCCATATTGAATATATGTCAGGAAATGCTCCTGATGTTGCTCTTGATGAGGCAGCAACGTCGTCGCAAATTTGCATGAGAGGTCCAGAATCAGAGCTTGGCGATATTGGACCCATCCGTTGATGGCACAGCGAATGTCCGTTGGATATTTCACAAACATGTGTGCATTAGTGAGTATATATGCTCTATGAACTCTAAACTAATTACGACATTTTAAAAAAAAATTCTAGTATTTTTTTATGGTTTACCATCATATTTCTGAGTTTTCTGGTCCAAAAAATTGGGTTCCTTTTAAAAAGACTTATAAACGCAAACGCGGCTAAACGCAGGTGCCTGCGTTTAGCTGCGTTTTACGTCTGAAACGCGGAAAAGCAAAGTGTCTGAACGCATTTTTTTTGCTTCTGGAAAAACGAGGTTAAACGCAACTGCATAAAAACGGGAAAAAACGAGACTGTGTACATGGACACATAGGATAACATTGCATGCGTTCAGGGTCAGTTGAAAAAAGTGTCCAACTGCCTCTGAACGCGCGTTTAACAGCGGCTCGTGTGCATGGGGCCTTAAAATCCACTTTTTTAATAAAATGGCCAAATGCACACTTACATTGTTCTCAGTGGGGATCGGCAGCATGCTGGGCGGGTATGGTAACGGAAGCAAGCCGCGGTCTGTATGCCAGAACGCCGCTCAACTGCAGGGAGAACATCCAGAAACCACCGGGGAACGCAGAACCTGAAGTGATGTCAGCCCAGGGGGACGCTCCCTGTTCTGTGTTGTTTACCGCTGATCGCCGGGTGCCGGAGGAGATCGAGTGCCCGCCACCCGCCGATCAGCTTCTGCTGTAAAGGATCACAGCAGAAGCGGCACGCGTCCCCTGCAGGTGGTGGTGAAGGATTATGTGTGTGTGTATGTGTGTGTGTATATGTGTGTGTGTGTATGTGTGTATATTTATATATATATATATATATATATATATATATATATATATATATATATATATATATATATATATATATATATATATATATATATATATATATAATTACACACACGTATGATCCTGCGCAGAGCAGGGCAGTCAGAAAGTGGGTCATATTCAAAGCAAACTCTTCCATCCATGTATGTCTCCATGTTTTTCTTCTTTTTATTTAATTTTTTTTTTTTTTAGAAATCACTTCTAAAAACACCCCCTAGAATTTCTGGCGGCAGCCATCTTGAGTAAGGGCAAATGATTCATGTAGCATTTTACTTCCTGGAATCCATCTTCCCTTAGCTCAGGCATGCAGACAAGAGGGTGTGCTTAGCTGAGAAAACCCCTCCTCCTCTCCCGAAGACTCCTGGGATGTATGACATAATTTGCCTAGGCAAGAAACCCAGGAAGTAGTAGAATTGTAAAAAAAAAAAAATGAAAACGCGTAAATATGAAATACTTTCCCATCTATTTACTAATGCTAGTAGTGTAAGGATTATAAATGATCAATGCTGATTGAGGGAGTGAAGTTCCACTTTTAAAGAGGCCAAAAGGGTCATCGGGGGTGACCCAATGCGCTCCTTGTCCCGTGAGTTGTCACCTCTGAGCTCCTCTTCATGTATCAGGTCTGTCGGAATCCGGATCTTCACTTATCAGCCGTTGATGGGATCTGAGTTTTATGTCATTCTGTTGAACTTGCCATCAGCTCCGCGTTTTACATAATGCGACCTATTTCTTCATACGCGTCACTTTACGTTTGTGTATTCTCCAAATGCGTGTTTTTTTTTTTTTTTCGGCAGGCACGGCATCCCTTTGCCTTGGGGCACCCAGTAGTCGGGGGGCACGTCGGAGCAATAATTGTGACAACGCCCCGGGTCCGCGTTCTGTGACTTTCCATCTGAATCCGAGTTCTTGCATCAACTTTTTTCCGGCACGTTTTGCGGCGGCGATGCGAAACGTGAGAATAAAAAAAACATCTTTCTAATGCTGTTTGAGTTCGGTGGGATTATTTTATTTTTATAGAAGGCAGTCAGGTTTCAGCTTCTCACACCGGCGCTCCTCATTATTTTCATTATTGATGGCGGACAAATATTTTCCGTGCGGCGCTTTCACCGAACAACACAACGACAGCCAATAGAGCGCCGGCTTGCTGGAGAAGCCAGCAGGGTTTTCAGGCTGGTTGTCTGAATGCGCTTTGATTGCAGTCGGGAGGAGGCCCCTAATGAAGCAACGTGAGCGACTGTCTCTAGCAGCGGGTGATCCGCGGAGAAAGAAACCACGAAAACATGAACAATTCTAATTTTTCCATTTACTTGAAGAAAAACAAACGTGAACCCGTACTCGCTCGCTTGAAGTTTTATGTAAGGCCTCATTTACACTTAGCGCTCCTCTGAAAGCGATCTTGGTGGATTGCTGTTCAGAGGGGGGTTGCCGGGCAACTGGGAGGTGATCAAAATCACGAGATAACGGGTGCCGCTCAAGACTTCAAAGAGGTCCTCTTATAGCAGGCCGCTAGGAGTGCAGGCAAAGGATGGAGTTGATCTCCGCTCCAAATGTCAACATGGGGAGACGGAAAGTCCTATTAGCCGCATTTCTCTGCAAGACCCTGTGCTTGGGGTGTATGACGGCCTCAACCAGGGCTCCAGCCAGGCCACGCCTCCAACGTGTATCGCTCTGCCCCCAGAGCTCAGTCATGATTCCGCTTCGGGGGGAAGGACGAAACGCGTTGGAGACGTGACCTGGTTGAGGCTGTCACACCCTTAAGCAAAGGGTCTTGCAGAGAAATGCGGCTTATAGGACTTTCCCTGCCTGGTAGCCTCCTAATCCCTAACCCAATATATAGTGGACAGGCGAAGGGGACATACTGCTACGTCGCTGTCAGTTTCTGGGTGTAGGGTCCCGCGGACACCCGCTGTGTAACTGTCAGCAGGTCCTGGGCAATGATTCATAGCAGGGACCTGCTGATTGGCTGTCTCTAATCACAGCCCAGAGCCCTGTGTTCACAATCAACACAGAGCTCTGTACAGAGGGAATAATCTCTGTTTCTTTTCCCTGCAAAACAGGGAGAAGAAACAAAGAGATCTATTTTAGTAAAGAGCAGCACATTATAAACGCATTACGGATTGTTGGGCACACAACCCCCTGCTTGCCCTAGATGTTTACCCCTTCCCAGCCAGTGTCATTAGTACAGTGACAGTGTATAGTATTATCACTGTATTGGTGTCACTAGCGATGTGGCAGTCAGTTCCCACTCAGCGTCAGTTAATGTCAGATTTCCCGCCGCAGCCCCATTTATAAGTCACTGATCACAGCCATTATATTATTTTAAAATCCCAGTTTCACATAACCCAATCAATATACACTTATTGGAAAAAAAAATTCTCCAAACACATGTAGTAGATTACATTTTGGCCAATATTTTAGAAGAAATTTTTGTTTTTATTTAACTTTTTTTTATTTTTAATTTTTTTTATTGGATTTGTTTTATAGCAAAAAGTAAAAATTATTGTTGTTTTTTTTATTTTTTCTTCCAAATTTTCGGTATTTGTTTAGTTTATATGAG
This sequence comes from Lithobates sylvaticus, assembly GCA_028564925.1. Taxonomy (NCBI): domain Eukaryota; kingdom Metazoa; phylum Chordata; class Amphibia; order Anura; family Ranidae; genus Lithobates; species Lithobates sylvaticus. Next base: position 214,831,264 of record CM053034.1, on the reverse strand, counting down.
GGGTCCCCAAAAAGTTTCTGCACTTCTTCTTCTTTCTTTCTTTTTTTTTTTTTAACTATTAAATATAAAGTATTAGCGTTTAAAAAAAAAAAAAAACGCAGTAACTTTTTTAATAACCTTCGTATAATTAAAAAAAAAAAGTGGTGATCAAATACCACCAAAAGAAAGCTCTATTTGTGTGAGAAAAATCATATAAATTTTGTTTGGGTGCAGCGTTGCATGACCGCGCAATTGCCAGTCAAAGTAGCGCAGTGCTAAACAGCAAAAAAAATAAATGGCCTGGTCAAGAAAGAGTAAATCCTTTTTGGAGCTGAAGGGGTTAAATTATATTCCTCAATAAATCCAAAAAATGTATAAATCCACTTTGTGTGCACCAAATGTCTTTAAAACCCCCAGATATTACTTTGTAAAAGTAGCGGTAACATCAGCCTTTGCAGAGAGAGCAACAACTCCACCCACTATAGGCTGCCTGCGCCTGCAGAAAACGACAGAAAGGGGCGGAGACCATTCACCCTGCACAAGGAGAGAGCAAAGCGGTGGGAAGGGCCAAACAAGCCCCACCCACTACAGGCTGTCTGCAGAAAACTACAGAAAGGGGCGGAGACCAGTCACCCTGCACAAGGAGAGAGAGCCGAGCTGTGGGAGGGGCCAAGTAAGCTCCACCCACTACAGGCTGTCTGCAGAAAACTACAGGAAGGGGAGGAGACAAGACCAGTCACCCTGCACAAGGAGAGAGAGCAAAGCGGTGGGAGGGGCCAAGCAAGCTCCACCTACTACAGGCTGCCTGCAGAAAACGTTAGGAGGCGGGGGGAAGCCAGACCAGTCACCCTGCACAAGGATAGAGAGCAGAGCTGTGGGAGGGGCCAAACAAGCTCCACACTCTACAGGCTGCCTGCAGAAAAACTACAGGAAGGGGAGGAGACAAGACCAGTCACCCTGCACAAGGTGAGAGAGCAGAGCTGTGGGAGGGGCCAAGCAGGCTCCACCCACTACAGGCTGCCTGCAGAAAACTACAGCAAGGGGTAGGAGACAAGACCAGTCACCCTGCACAAGGAGAGAGAGCAGAGCTGTGGGAGGGGCCAAACAAGCTCCACCCACTACAGGCTGCCTGCAGAAAACTACAGGAAGGGGGCGGAGACGAGACCAGTCACCCTGCACATGTAGAGAGAGAGCAAAGCTGTGGGAGGGGTCAAGCAAGCTCCACCCACTACAGGCTGTCTGCAGAAAACTACAGGAAGGGGGCGGAGACAAGACCATTCACCCTGCACAAGGAGAGAGAGCAAAGCGGTGGGAGGGGCCAAGCAAGCTCCACCTACTACAGGCTGCCTGCAGAAAACTATAGGAGGGGGGCGGAGACCGGACCAGTCACCTTGCACAAGGAGAGAGAGCACAGCTGTGGGAGGGGCCAAACAAGCTCCACCCACTACAGGCTGCCTGCAGAAAACTACAGGAAGGCGCGGAGACAAGACCAGTCACCCTGCACAAGGTGAGAGAGCAGAGCTGTGGGAGGGGCCAAGCAAGCTCCACCCACTACAGGCTGCCTGCAGAAAACTACAGCAAGGGGTAGGAGACAAGACCAGTCACCCTGCACAAGGAGAGAGAGCAGAGCTGTGGGAGGGGCCAAACAAGCTCCACCCACTACAGGCTGCCTGCAGAAAAACTACAGGAAGGGGCGGAGACAAGACCAGTCACACTGCACATGTAGAGAGAGAGCAAAGCTGTGGGAGGGGCCAAGAAAGCTCCACCCACTACAGGCTGCCTGCAGAAAACTACAGGAAGGGGGTGGAGACAAGACCAGTCACACTGCACAAGGATAGAGCGCAGCAGTGATGGGTCTTTATTACAGGAAGTCTCGCACTGGATTACTGTACAGATCTGGAAGGAATGAAGGAAGAATACATGTATGTATGAAGATGGTATTTGTGATCCCAGAGTTCAGCTTTAAATTTCTATATGTTAGGCTTTTGCCGCGCCATCTCTGGCGTTTTGACACACCGGCGCCCACGCTGAATTTTTTTTTTTTTTTTGTGTAAATGTTTTCATATTTTATTAGCAGCATATTATAGATGACCTGGTATGTTTTCATGTTACAAAGCCTCTAGTCGGCTTCGCACTTCTTTTTTTTTTTTTTTTTTTCGCAATGGGACCAATTACTGTATAGATAACGGATTGCTGTGGATGGCGGAGCTTGTACGCTATTTGCTGATAATAATAAAAATCTATATATAATATTTATAAAGCAGAAGAGAGGTCATCACTACATGGAATGTATGCATGTTTTCAGTGGTGTGATGCTGCAGTCTTGCTCCTCCTGTGGGTGAGGGGGAGTTATTGCATGACGGTAATGATTAAAGCGGATCCATCATGGCATTTATGTTTTCATGTTAAAGTGGATGTAAACCCTCACATGTACCCAGTGAAGTGACTGCTCTCAGGTGATACACAGAGAATAAACAAATCCTCCTACGTAGGTTGTACCTGTTTATGTGCAATCTTCTATTCTCTACATGGGTTCAAATGCTGAATTGTAAAGCTTTTCTGAGCTGTCAGAAGAAAGGGTGCGGGGAGCTGAATTTACACACTGCAGAGCTCAGTGAGGAGAGCTCTGAGAGCTGATTGGATGGAAAGGACCCCCCCCCCCTTCATACAGCACACAAGAATAAAGCTGAGACTGTCAATCACAAGCTGTGTGCTGGAGCTCCCTCACTCAGGATACAATTCTGTAAATCCTGGTGCCTATGCAGTTTTTGGCTGTGTTTACAAATGTCTGACACAGTTCAACTCCCCGCTGCAGCCTATCGCTTTGTGACTTGTTACCAAGTTACAATCTGATCACTGGTGAGGGAGGGGGGGGGGGGGGGGGGGAGGGGGGGGGGGGGGGGGGGGGGAGGGGGGGTGGGGGGGGGGGGGGGGGACTGAGGAAATGCTTTTTCATGCTTGCAGCAAAATGATGAGATCATCTCAGCCTGATGACTCATCGGTTGTTAAGGACGTGGCGGCTGTCCACTCCTTAACAACCACGACAGTTGCTGGTTGCTAAGGATGCTGGCGGCTGCCTCCTCCTTAACAACCAGTTACAATCAAACACATTCCTACCAG